>LR990113.1:4513014-5113014 GCA_905147225.2 Euproctis similis | reverse complement strand
TGCCTGGTGTTTGTGGACTATGAGAAAGGCTTTGATTCCGTTGAAACTTGGGCAGTACTGCAGTCCCACCAGAAATACCAAGTGGACTGTTGATATATCGAAGTGTTGCAGTGTTTGTATAGAAAGGCAACTGTCAGCCCGAATTGGTTCTGGGAGTAGGAATCCGATTACATTGCAGAAAGGTATCAGACAAGGGGACGTAATTTCCACAAAACTGTTCACCGCTGCATTTGAAAACATTTTCAAGCTCCTGGATTAGTACGTACTTATCATCAACATCAGTGGCGAATACATCACTCACCTTTGATTTGTTGACGATATCGTGGTCAGGCCAGACATCAAAAGGCCGGCCTTTAATGTGTGAAAATTCCCTCAACCCAGATTTGTGTGGTGAGAAGGAACTAGAACTTTAGCCTAGTCGTATTTGGAGGCTGGCAAGAATACGGCGAGACCGGCATAATATTTTAAAGGCACCAGTTTGAAGAAGCATATGGTGCCTATAAATGGTACAAAAAAGGGTAGACGGGGGGTCCAGCCACCAGTGTCTCCAACTTGGTTGTCTCGTTACCACTGGATTAAAGATAAGTGGTTGTTTGTGTAGGTATTTATATACCAAACAAGCATAAGTATGAACTAATGGCCGTATCTGAATGCAGTTCTCGCGGCGCACTTTCAATTTCGCAATTTTATAGCGGGAATTATCTAGACTACCTAGAACAGTTCAATGGCCTGTCTCGATGACGAGAATTTATTAATAACGGTACGCCAATTAGTTTTAAGTCAATATTATGATATACATAAATATGACTTGGTCATTATTAGTATTGGGCTTCTGTTATAATATCGTAAAAAAGTCATTTCCATTATGTACAGAGCACGCGTCTTTATAGAATACTAACCGACCCAGAGAACTTTATGTTTTCAAAAAAATAAGTCTCAAAAGTAGGGGTTAATTGTATAGAAATGATAATTTAGGGTTGTTTGCTATTTTATAAAGAAAAAATAAAAAAACCATAAATGTATAGAAAAATATAGAAATAAATTAGGGGTGGACTATCCTTATCATTTAGGGGGATGAAAAATAGATGTTGTCCTATTCTCAGACTTACCCGATACACACACAAAATTTCATGAGATTCGGACAAGCCGTTTCGGAGGAGTATGGGAACGAACATTGTGACACGAGAACTTTAAATATTAGAAGATTACATATTATTACATAGAAAACCATACACAAAGGACTAAAAATATCAAAAATATAACGCATTAGTTTAAAATTCTTAACAAAATTTTTAAACGTCTTGGTGGTCCAGTGGTCGAAGTCCTCCATTCTGATTAAGAAGTCGTAAGTTTCACTCCAGTCCGACACCAATGATTTCTTGGAAATCTTTTCGGAAGGTATGAGTCCTAAATATCTATGACTGACAACTTCATGCCCGGTGCATAACAATAAGTTCCGCCACCTTATTCCATTTGGGACGTAAAGATTCGGTGAGTTGAGGCTTTATATCCGCTGCCTTCACCTTCAGATAAAAAAAAGGTAACCTATGTAGGTCGAGTTTATAGTTACGAGCAATATAAGTAGGGATATTGTCCCTTAAGCCTTTATCCCCTAAAGTTTACATCCAGTAAAACGTTTTAGGCTAAAGAGCTTACCACAGGCATTTACAAACATTCAAACCAATAGCCCAAAAATATAACCCTCCTTTTCGCATATTTGGGTAATAAGTACACATAACTTCACGCCTTTTTCTACCCAAAGGTGTAGGCAGTGGCTGTTCGGCCTCGACTCGCCGTTATGTTTACGTCCCAAAAGGTGGCGAACGTATTGCCATACCGGGCACAAAGTTTTAAGTTAGCGATATTTATCACACATAACTTTCGAAATTAATTTCCAAAAGTCATTGGTGTGTGCCAGGATTCAAACCCCCGACCTCTGTATTCAGAAACCGTGTGCTCGATCATTGAACCACCGAGACCATACTTATTTATTTTTAGATACGTTTTTAAAGGAGCTTAACTGTATAACTTTTCTACTATTGGATACGCAGTAGGTACATAATTGTAAACTAAGTTAAATGTTTTTTTCCAACTAGCCCAAGCTATATACCATTTTTTTCCCAACATCGTATTTTAAAAACCCATAATTGTAAAAACATGTCGACAAAACCAACTCAAATTATATAAGTATATGAATTAATAACAAATTAATCAAGGTAATAACCTCAATCTTACATAATAATATAAAAAACACTTGACCTCGGTCGAAAAAACATGACTTAGGATAAATTTATTTTTAAACGTATCATAAACTATAAATAAAACATTCCTCCATATATATATAAATATAAATTACGTGTCACATTGTTTGTCCGCTAAGGTCATAGACTATAGACCGCATCTTGGTAAATGTAGCGTAAGACGCCCACCAGCTCGATGGTTAGACGACCTCAGAAAGGCTGCTAGAAAAGACTGGGTGCGGAAGGCAGAGAATCGGATGTTGTGGCGCACATTGGGAGAGGCCTTTTGTCCAGCAGTGGACTGCAATAGGCTGATGATGATTGTTTGTCCGCTATGGACTCTTAAACTTTTGAACTGATTTCATTAAAATTTTACTCATTATCAAACAGTCTCGGTGGTGCAGTGGTCGAGCACACGGCTTCTGATCCAGAGGTCTGGGTTCGAGTCCTGATACTGGCTCACACCAATGACTTTTCGAAATTGTTTTCGGAAGCTATGTGTGATAAATATCGATGACTGAAAACTTTGTGCCCGGTATGGCAATAGGTTCGCCACCTGTTCCATTTGGGACGTAAACATAACGGCCAGACGAGGCTTAACAGCCGCTGCCTACACCTTCGGGTAACAAAAGGCGTGAAGTTATGTTATGTTATGTTTTACTCATTATGAGCAGTTTTATACAAATTGATAAGATAATTTATTTCTCACATTTATTCAATTTTCATTAATAACTTTTGACAGAAAGTAATTATTACTCGTGCCTTTTTAAAACGCTTTTATTAGCCTCACCTGTATGTATATGAGTATGTATATAACCCAACTTTTTGAGATTGATTTTCTCTTATTTTAAAAAAGCCGATTTTATTTAAACTTAACCCAGCTATCAGAGACTCATGTCAATGCAATAATTTGATCAAAACATCCGATTATCCTGATTAGATTCAGATTTCATTCTCTCTTACTTTTCTCATATGGGAGGTTTTTGCCAATAGTTCGCACGCTGGGCAGATGGGTTGGAGACCGCAGGGGTAAACCTTTTAGAGATAAGGACGCTGCTGCCCGTCCATACCAGGAATATTTGGGTTTACCCATATTTTTTGGAATGGTTATCCCGCCATTCTTCGGTGTTATGCTGTGTGAGCTTGTCAGCCATAAGTTTTTCTTTAACTCCCGGCTGACAGAGAGGTTGGCACATTAGGAGAGGCATATGTCCAGCAGTGTACTGCAATAGGCTGATGATGATGTCTCTTACTCGCAGGCAAATTCTGAAACTTTCCATGAGAGTAAAAGACTTGGACATATATTCCAGAATTAATGGCGTTGAGTTTTAAAATCGCATCAGCGTATTTCCCATGATAAGTCTGTGCACTCTTTCTTGCGTTATTTTTGGACGATGAAATACATCAGATAATTTTATTTAAGTAATCAGTTCGATTTGAGAACCGTTTGCACCGTTTGCAGATCAGTCAATAGCATTACCGTTAGTTTTATGTTTTAAAAAACCTATTAACAAATATGTTCGAATTCGTGATCCATTTGAATCCTTAAAATTCTTAAATTAATGGTTAACTTGCGAAAACAATTATATGTATGTGATATATATATCATATGATATTTTTATTATATATCTTCCTAAAAATAAAGTACCTACTAGTATTGAGCCCAGAATTCCCAAGGGTATAGGCAGCATTTTATTTCTGAATTTTTGCCATACAGCACATAATTTTATCATTAATCAATATATTTTATCTATATGCGGCAGTGTTTTTCGTATTTTAATAAATCACACGAAATTAGATACCCTAGGATAGATATAGATATATAGATTAGGTTTCAATATTATGCCTGAAGCTTATATTCATCGTCGTTATAATATTGTTTACTAGCTGTTACCCGCTACTTCGTCTGCATGGACGCCATAAAGCAGCAAAAATACTTTGCCCGTGCCATGGTCCATGGTCCATTGCTGACCTCCAATTAGTGATAGCGTGATATATTATATAGCGCTATATTTATGCAAAATTTGACGAGTTATCCATAAAAAACAAACAAGGAGACAAGCAGACAAACAGACAAAAAATATAAAAACCATATTTTTGGGTTCGGCGTCGATTGTAGATCATGTCCCAAATATTCTAAAAAAAATTCAATGCACAGTTTCATCTTTTATACAATTTTATTCTATGTATAGAAGAGGGAGAACTAGTATAGTTGTAAATTTGTTGGGTTCAAATTCTAAGAACTCGTCAGACTATGTCATCCATGATATGACCTTATCTAATTGAAGATGAGCAACTTCTGTCACATAAATAAAACTTGAAATTAAATTATACGTGTCTAGAACAATTAAATCAAGCCTTTTTTACTAAGCGGTTACGCAACTCTGTAAATATAAAAATATGGAAATGTGGAGGTGTAAGCCTCTCATAAGTTTATATACATACTTAACTTCACACCAAGTCTCTTGCGAGGTAAGCAGGGAGAATTTTTTATGGGATACGAGAGCAAACAAGTACGCGTGTCACCTGAGTAAGTGATTAGCGCCGCCCATGGACACCTGTAACACATGTAATGTTACAGTTGCGTTGCCGATCTTCAAGGGAGTGGAATGGGAAAGGGTAGAGAAGGGAGGTCTCCGGGTACCTCTATCACCGAAGGAAACGCGGCATGAGCCACTTTACGTCGATCTTCTGAGAGGTCGTAGTATTTCACCGGATTCATGCAGCGAAGTGCTTGGCCCTACCACTGTTCTCACTCCGTAATGAGTTTGTATATATAACGAAAGGAATTTATTATATTTTATAAATAGCCATATGAGCGGCTCAATTTTTTTTAATTAAAAGCAACAGTTGCGATACATTTAATAAATTATAATTTTTAGGCGTTTACTTAAACCCAATTTGATATAATTTCAAACGAATTAAATAGAGCAAATCTTTTTAACTGAAAACGCAATGTTACAATAATAGAACTTAGCAATTTATAAACTGTAAGATTTACGCCATGATGATTTACAATAGAATTTAAGTTTAGCAATAAATTTTAAAGATTAAGTCAATTCCTAACTGGTTTATAGGCAGTATTATAAGGGATTTATCAAAATATCACTAAGTTATCCAACCGAAATATGAAAGGATTTATTGAAATAAAATATTAAATTCTATAAATGCACTCAGATTTTTTAGAACTTTATATTTAGTATGTATTTCTTATCTCTTTTTTTTCTTTTTTATATCTTCACCCATTCTTATATTTCAAGGTGTTGGCTGAGTTTTGTTTAAGTTCCACAGAGGCAATGTTCTTATTGCGTTAGGTATCCTAATTTTGTACGCGGCTAGGAAATTAACCAGAGGATATTTGCATCGTGACTTCTTAACTCGATTCCACAAAATACAGGTTTTTTAAAAGTGTCGGTGGTCCAATGGTCGAGCAACCCACATCTGAATCTGAGGTCGCGGGTACGAATCCTGGCTCAAACCAATGACTTTTTGAAATTTGTTTTCGGAAGTTATGTGGGATAAATATCGATGACTGAATAGGTTACTGATAAGTTCGCCACCTATTCCATTTGGGACGTAAACATAACGGCGAGACGAGGATTACCAGCCGCTGCCTACGCCTTCGGGTAGAAAAGACGTGAAGTTATGTTATGTTATATAAATTATTTACTCGAAACATGTCGTCACATTAACGGCAGTGCCATTACATTAATATGAGAATTCCGCAAAATAATGTACTAAATGAAACATGACTCATGTATTTACTGGTTCGGTTATACAAATACCAAACAACGTTAGTACCACTTAGTATTATACAGCATCTGTCTACAACTACAAAGGTTATCATTGCTGGACCTAATGGTGTATGATGTAGGTTATTTCAGACTAAAGATACGTCTCTCATCGAGCGAAACGCGGCAGGAGCCACTTTACGTCGATACTCTGAGAGGTCGCAGTATTTCACCAGTTGTGCCGGCCCGTTCAAGCAGCGAGTTGCGTGTACCACTAATGTAAAATTAACTTTCTTAAAATAATCCCGCTGTAGAATGATCGGTCACCAGCATTCATTCAACGTATCAGGGTGTTTCACATATTGTGCCCGTAAATTTAATAGTCTATTCCTAGTTTTTACCTATAAAGTTCATAACCATACTAATATGTAGTTAAAATCAAATAAGTTATGGAACAAAAAATCTCGAAATAATGCATCAACAGATATTTGCTATAATTTGCTATAAAACGATGATACTGTTCTGTACACAGCACCGCTATACGTGACAAATATGTAAACACTAACAAATATTATGCAAATGTATAAATAATAATTGTTTAATAATTATTTATATACTGTTTGATATCAAATTATAAAATCGTTGATTGAAAATTCATAATTTATTATCAATTTGCAATTCATTTCGACAACTACGACTCGTACCACTATTAGCTTTTCTATTAGGGAGTAAATATTCGACAAGTCGAGGTTTAACAGCCGCTGCCTATACCTTTCGGTAGACAAAAGACTAAAGTTATAACATATATAGGATAAGTAAACGTAATATCGTAAGTAAGTGTTATAAATATCGAGGACTGAAAACTTTGTGCCCAGTATGGCAATAGGTTCGCCACCTATTCCATTTGGGACGTAAACATAACAGCGAGACGATGCTTAACAGCCGCTGCCTACACCTTCGGGTAACAAAAGGCGTGAAGCTATATATATTTTGTATGTAAACGTAATTGTATTTAAGATTATTGTTCAACATGTGTTCCGACAGTTTTGTCTAAAATTATCTCGTGAAGACGATCACTTGTGTTTCTATTTAATTGTCAAATATTTCAGCTACTAGAAAGGTCATGTTAAATATATTTAAATATATAATTCTATGGAAAGAAAGGAGAAGAAAGAAAGGTCTATGGAAAAAATGAACTCGTATTATAGCGTTGTGATACAATATGTGTTCATTTTTTGTTTGTTGTAGAATTATAATAATGCTTACTCTTCAATGCCCATCTCTTGTTCATAATCAGCCCGTCCAGAAATTTATAACCTTGTTCTCTGCACACTTTCTCCTGGACACTAGCAACAGCACTCGTGAGGGAAAGCAAATCACTAGCCAAAACAACCGAAGAGGCATAATCAGGAGATTCTTCGACATGCCTTACGTTCCCCTCATCATTCCCAATCTCATCTCCATACGCTTGATAAGATCTACCTTCATCGTTAAATTTAAGAGTTTCATCACTAGAAGCTCTATCAGTAAATTTTGCAATTAAATCTTGATCAATACCTAGATTTTTTATTGTTTTATTAAATAAAGCAATATCTTTATGGTCTACAGTTCCATTTAATTTTAATGATTGTGATAATTTGCGAAGCACTTCTTTGTTTATATTTTTTGTTATGTTCGAGTTGTCCGTGTCTAGAGCGGCGGTTATCGCGCACGCGTATAATAAAATCGTCGCAGTGATCATTGCGACTTGCGCGCGCGCCGATACAAACGTGACTGAGGCTTTCATTGTTAGATCCATTCATGTTGTGGCTGCTGCCTTTTAAATATTGTAATATGTTTATTGTTTGCTCGGTTTGTTAATCTTGATGGTTAATACTATTTTAATATTAATTTAATGGGTTTATCCGATGAGTTGTCTCAGTAGCCATTTTTTATCCTGTGGTAACCTTTTTTAGGTACTACTAGCCAGTGTCAAAGGTTGTTATTCCGGACTTGTCCTCCTAAAAACTCCCAATAGCATGATATACCCACTAAAAAGGCCATGTATGTGTGTCTCGGTGGTCCAGTGATCGAGCAGCCTGTCTGAATCAAGAAGTCGCGGGTTCGAATCCTGGCTCGCACCAGTGACTTTCCAAAAATGTTTTCGGAAGTTATGTGTGATAAATATCGATGACTGCAAACTTTGTGCCCGGTATGGCAATGGGTTCGCCGTCCATTCCATTTGGGACGTAAAAGGCGAAACGATGCTTAATATACCGGGTTATACCGACTAAAACGACTAGGCCATGTTTATAGTATAATCCTTTAGGCCATGTATAATCCGCCAGTCTCGAACGATGGCGCCCAGCTTGGTCCAACTCTGGGCAGCCGAGCCTTAACTATCCGATGTTGGGCCAATATTAATTGCCAGCCTTGGCCGAGTACTGTAAATCAAGCTTAGACCTTTGTTAACACCTCAGACTTTAAAGAAGGTTGGACCAGTGCAGATATGTAACTTCGGCCAAGTTTGACAGGATTGGTGTTGCAAACCTGGACCCATCGCTATTTTCTGAATGAACACATACGACGGGGTTGGGAAAGCGGCCTCCTCACGGGGCACTTACTTGTCCCTAAAACTACCAGAGGTATGCCACATATATATATATATATATATTTAAATATATATTATTGTTTAAAAAAAAATACATTATATTTTTTATTAGTGTTATTACTAGTATGTTGTTTCGAATATAATTGGCCTAGCCCCTCAATCTATTTGGTCGTTAAGTAAATATATCATGTTACAAATAATATATAAAAATATGGTTAATATGTGAAAGAAATTGAAATTGAGTCGGTGTACAAGTAAGAAAGGGCATGCGGACAGAGTGCTTAATGCAAAATTGACTTAGCAGATATACAATGCAAAAGCGGATTGTTGTAGGAGTCGAGGACGGCCAAGACACACATTCTATGACCAAATAGAACGTGTTCTGGAGGAAGGTTATGTTATGCCTTAGGCCTTAAAAATCGACGCGCGTGCACGAAAAGAGTTATGAAAGTCAAAGAAGCGAGTGAGGTGTGTAAGAATCGTGCCTTATGGCGCTCCGTTCTCTTTGCCTACCTCGCAATTGATTTGGCGTGAGGTTATGTATGTATGTATGTGACAGGATTCAAACTCGGGAACGTGTACTTAGACATCTTGGTGTTAACTCACTTCCTCGTACTACCTATAAGTTTAGTTGTGGTTTTTTTCTGACCACTGTTGATATTCATAATTAACATCTCTCAATAGTAAATAATCAAACCAAATATAAGTATAACGTGATTCTCTTAGAAAAAAATGTACTATTTGTATAAAGGTTTTCCGAACAGCTACTGTTGAAATCCTTATTAGTCACATCTCAGTTACTGTTTGAATGTTCAGTTCAATTGAAAATGGCCAAGTATGAGTCAAACTGTTGGCACTCCCATCGAATTACAACCCTTTGCAGGATATAGCTCATAGCTGACTAGCAAGGGACTGTTGATTGTCTTTCTTATCATTGTGATTTATATTATTTTGATAGAATTTATCTTTTATATTTTCATACATACAATGCGACATACATAACTTCACACCAAGTCCATTGCGGGGTAGATAGAGAGTACAGAGATATATTTTAAAACCAGCTGACTCGGGGAACTTTGTTTCGCCTTGGAAGCATAACATAACATGACTTCACGCCTTTGTTACCCGAAAGTGTAGGCAGCGGCTGTTTAAACCTCGACTCGCCGTTATGTTTACGTCCCAAATGGAATACGTGGCGAACCTATTGCCATACCAGGCACAAAGTTTTCAGTAATTGATATTAAGCACACATAACTTCCGAAAACAATTTCGAAAAGTCATTGGTGAGCCAGTGTCAGGATTCGAACCCAGACCTCTGGATTAGAAGCTCGACCACTGGACAACCGAGACTAAGGCAATAACATAAAATAACTTCACGCCTTTTTCTATCCGAAGGTGTACGCAGAGGCTGTTAAGCCTCGACTCTTTGTATGTTTTCGTCCGAAATGGAATAGGTGGCGAACCTATTGCCATACACCGGCCACAAGCTTTCCAGTCATCGATGTTAATCACACAGAACTTCCTAAAGGAGTTTCGAAAATCATTTAAGTGTCAGCCAGGATTTAAATCCTTGACTTCTTGATTCAGAAGCGGGCTGCTTGATCTCTGGACCAACGAGTTTGGAAGCAATAAATAAAAGATTTTTTTCTAAAAAGATAGTAGCCTAAATTACTCCTAATACTACAGCAGCTAGCTGTTCAATAAAAGTCCTGTCAAATTCGGTCCAGCAATTTCTTAGAATACTAGGAACTAACAGACTGACAAATAGACAAGCAGACAATAGTTGTAGAAATTGTTGGTGTATGTACCATAAATAAGTAATGAAAAGTTATTTCAATATGAGAAACAGACACTTCAATTTTATTTATATGTATAGATAAAATTTCAATTAAAAGTTAAAACTGAATAGTATTTGAATAGTCTGTAGCTCGAGATCGATTGAAAAAAAAAACATCTATTATAGTAAAAAGAAATCTTTACAATAGTTGGCCGTGATGACAATGCAGCTAGGGGTATTTATAAACCCCCTTAATGTGATATTTTCGTATAAATCACACGTGGTATTGCGACACAGTTTTTCATTAAACATACAATGATTGTGTCAAATATGATCTAATGACATTTGAGGAAACTACACGTCTGAGTAATTCTTTTATTTTTATGACACATACCTAACTGATTTCCTAACTTCAGTTACAAAAAAGTTATGTATTTAACAAATGACCTTAAACTAACTGAATAATTAAATTTATGACCCTATTTTTTTATCAAAACAAAAAAACATTTACTCAATCACCATTCTTTTCTATGTCCTAGACGTATGTTCATGCCAAACAGGCAGTAATAATAAACCCCCAATGTATATTTAACTAAAATTGTAATATTATATGAATATTCTCTCTGCTTACCCCGCAAGAGATTTGGCGTGGAGTTATGTATGTATGTATGTAAAATAAAAAAACGGTTAAGTAAGTTAAGAACAATACTTGGTCATCAAAAACAAATTTTATTTTAATAGATAATCATTACTATCTGGAGTATCGATATAATTGAGCGCCATTTCGACTACTATTTGTTGTCCACTCCCACTCGTCTAAATCCTGTTCATCGTCGTTGGAATATGATCTTCGTTGTGTATAGCTCCGTCTATTCAACGATGATCCTTCTACATCGTCTTCTCCGCCTTGTTCTTCTTCAATAACTTCTAATTCATCATCCATATCAATATTCTCCATTGATTCTTCACCCGTTTCTTCATCTTCCTCTTCCTCCAAAATTTCCCCAAGCCCGTCGTTGTCTCTCTGCGATTCATATTCGATTTCTATTTCTGGTATTTCCTCGAGAACTTCCCTGTGTGCTATCAAATGTTGTCTAATTTTCATTTGAGGTAATTCTATGTTGTTCGTTTCTTTTGGTCTATGGTTTTCCTGTTTTTCTCCTTCAACAAGAATATTTTCTTCTTCTACAGATAATTTTCTAGTAATGGCAGAATTCGTTGAGAATGTGAAAACTCTATTTAGAGACTGCATTGGTATGATCAAAGTCAGCGTTAAAATTATAGACAGCAAAAATATAAATGATATTTCTTGAATGTCAATCTGAAAACGAAAATCACATCAATAGACTAAGTGAATCTTCCCCATTGCTTAATCTACTCTATGTTTCATTTAAATGAAACGAAAAAAAATTAGCACAGCATTATTTTCTTGATCATTGAAGAACTTTTACTGGAGAAACTTTTGCTATATATTTATTTTAATAACACATTATTATCTATAAAGAGAGAGTTCCTGAGTTTTGTGGTAAAAAATATTTCTTATTATCTCAACGACTATATGGGTTTTTGGTAATTTTCTACTTAAATTAATAAAAAAAAATCATGACTCACCAATGACATCAATGTAAATTCACTAGAAGTCTTAACAGTAGCAACATTTGTGATGAACACGATGAACTGGGTTAGATAGAGAGCGTAAGATAAACGGCTGATGAAAACCAAGAAACGACAGCAGAGGAAACGCGACAGGAACCCTGGTAAGACCAACAACGTTATTTATTTTCAATGAGTGTATAGTGAGGAGTATAACAAGAGCTACTCTATACCCTAAAATATACAAAGGTAGCTTATTACTAGTAATTTAAAACCAATCAGATTACGTCCATAAAACATAAAAATGGCTAGAAATCTTTAATCTTAAATAATAATTAAAATAAACCTTTATCTATTTTTACGAATAGTAAAGCAATTCGTTGCATGAATGGGACGGGTTGACTGGTAAAATACCACGACCTCTCAGAAGATCGACGCAAAGTGGCTCATGCTTGACTTACTATCAGGTGACACGCCTGCTCTTTTGCCCTACTATCCCATAAAAATGGTAAATTAGAATCTAATCCCCACAAAACGATCTGATTATGAGTATAACCGATGAATAGTATTTATGCTTACCGTTACCCGCACTGTGGACAGCATAAATTACCCACGCAACAGCTAATGCTGCTGCAACAGGTGCAAGTGCTGCATATTGGGCAGCAAACGTAGCTTGATAACGATACTGGGCTGAGCCAGAGTCAGCGCCAGCCCACCAAACAAGACACCAGAGAGCAATGCTTGATAACCAGCCGACACCAAGAAGGAACTGCAAAAATCATAGATCATCATGGCCATTAATATTTTTTGTCATAGGTGGTATATAATATTAATAACATCAAGTGGCCTAATTTGTCAGTATTCCGCTACTATTTACATAGGTGTACCGGTATGAAATGAGCGTTTTTTTGTGAAAATAAAATTTTAATTTTGATTAGATAAAAAAAAAATTGAAAATATTGTCCATCACTTTCTACACATTTTGTCCACCTTTTTGGTAATTTGTGGATACCATGCCAATAGAAATGTTCTTCTTTTGAAGCAAACCAATCTGACACCTAATTTTCCACTTCCGCGTAGGAATCAAACCGCTGCTCAGCCAATGCGTGTCCCATCGATGAAAATAAATGGTAATCGGAAGGAGCCAAGTCTGGTGAATACGGCGGGTGGGGTAGCAACTTCCAGCCAAGTACTTTGATTGTATCCTCAACCGATTTTGCTTTGTGTGCAGGTGCATTGTCGTGTAACAAAATTACTTTGCCGTGTCTTCTGGCCTATTCTGGTCGTTTTTCGATTAATGCGTTGTTGAAATCGATCATTTGTTGCATTAACAGTTTCACCAGGTTTTAAGGAGTTCATAATACACCACACCCTTCTGATCCCACCAAACACAGAGCATTGCCTTCTTCCCGAAACGATCTGGTTTTGCAGTCGTTGCTGATGGTTGTCCCGGACTAACCCATGATTTGCTCCGTTTAGGATTCTTAAAATAAATCAATTTTTCATCACCAGTGACAATTCGATGCAAAACTGATTTTCTTTCGTGTCTTTGAAGCAAAATTTCACAAGTGTTTTTCCGGTTTTCCATTTGTCTTTCATTCAATTCATGTGGCACCCATTTTCCACACTTTTGAATTTTTCCCATAGCTTTCAAACGGTCTGAAATTGTTTGTTGTGCAACATTTAACATAGCTGCCATTTCCTTCTGACTCAAAGTATCATCTTCATCCAATATGGCTTGCAGTTTGGCGTCTTCGAATTTTTTTGGTGGTCTTCCACGTTCTTCATTTCTCACATCAAAATCATTACATTTGAATCGTTGAAACCATCTCTTGCATGTTGCTTCTGATAGAGCATGATCACCATATGCTTCGACAAGCATTCGATGTGATTCTGCAGGATTTTTTTCAAATGGAAACAAAAAATTAATGCTTTCCGCAAATCATCACTTTCCGGCACAAAATTTGTCATTTTTAACACAATAAAAAAATATGATGTTGTTTGTTTACTAACTGTTAGGTTAATTGAATGTTTGACAATTGTCATGGCAACCAAACAGAAAAAAAAATTAAGGCTTATTAACAACAAATAACCCCTACCAACACATTTGTATCATAACGCTCATTTCATACCGGTGGTAATGGAACAGTCCCATGGGATAGTTTACCGAAAAAACTTGTCTGCAATACAGGCTACCTTTTATCGCAGGTCAATGTACGATTCAAGTAGTACAGAATATCATTTTCATTTCAGCAGTTGTTTTGTAATATATTTTGTACCTACTCAAATATGTACACATACTTTGCCGTGCTCCGCGGGGTTCTTCAAAGCCAACCCTAAGCTAATCCCAACTAAGTATGGCGTCGAGCGATGCACCAACGACGTGTAACTCAAGCGCGCCGTCCTGTAAAGCTGGCTTACACTGCAAGCATGACATTATTAAAATTCCAAACTGACATGCAACTTTTTAAAACTTGTCAAGTGTTCACGTTTAAAGTATCAAGGATCTCCAGACCTGAACACTTATCCAGAGTCTTTAAAAGTCTTAACTATAACATAAACTTAGTATAATCTTTATCACATGATATAATCTACTAGATTAACAAAGTTAGTTGAAAATTATAATAGTTAATTATTCCATTTTTATAAATTGGCAAAGAATTTAAGTTCTTATAATTGCACAATTATCTATTTAAGAAATAATTTTTACTTTAAACATTGGCATAAAGAAGCATTGATTTTTAATATATAAATATATAATTCTAATAAAATAGACGCAAATAAAAAATCTTTAAATTCAGACATGTTATTTCATTGGCTTATCAATATTGTCAACGTTTTGAAAACCCATTTTATAACCCCTCATAAGAAGTATTATTTTAATCTTTGACAAAAATATACAATCATATTATGTAAGAATCATGCCTGAATATGCGCTGTACTCTCTAATAACCCCACAAAAGCCTTGGCATGAAGTTATTTTATAATATTTATTAGTACCTCACTCCGTGATAGGCAAGCATAGTAAGTCGGTGATCACGAACAGTGGTGTATCTCGAGTAAGCCGCGACTAGATGCAGTACTGGCAGGCAGAACTTATAAACTCCCTGCTTAACTTGCATCACCCACAATAGCACACTGCCAACTATTGTGAGCTGCATGTCCAAAGCTAGCTGATGCGTTTGTGGGGCGCACTGTAATCACACATTAAAATTGACTTAGAAACTTTTTCAATAAAGACTCTTTCTCCTTCAAGTGTATTAAGTATGTGATATTTTCAATGCATTTCTACAAATGGAAATCAAATGAAAGGACTTATTGAGAGTAACTCAAAAACGAATGTGACATAATTGTAAATCCAATATGGTGGATCGTCCAAGATAGAGGAATAGTTTTTTTAATGCATTTCTACAAAATGAATTAATAAATAAATAAATCTTTATTGAGCAATCAATTAAACATTCATTAAAGATGTTAAAGTTTACACACAATTCCCTGCTCCTAAATAGGCGTGGCATGGCAATTGCGTCCGTGTGGTGGCAATTTTATGTTTTAACTATAATAATAAGTTAAATATCTTTATATACTAACTATTTTAAATGTGCATTAAGATCTATGAAAATAATGTTATTTTGATTTTTATTTGATTTGGCATAATTAAATTGTTACTAGTTATTTGCAAATCGTGCGACAAGCTTTTAATATTAAATAAATTGTACATAATGAGGCCATTATTTGATACATGTATTTTTTAAGAAAAAAGAGTTTAAATAAAAGTTTTTTTTTAAGGTTTTTTTGCTTATTTACTTCTTAGATTTTCACGAATCACATTCATAACATTGAAACAACTTTTATGAATTATATCGCATTTATTTAGATCTTATTTTCTATTATTTCCTGACATTTCGAACTCTTTACAGAGATCATTTTCACGAGTAGTGAACAAAAAGATGGTAGTTACAGAGAGTACCCAACAACCTTTAAATTAAAAACCCATCAATATTTAATCTTATACTCTGATTTCAACTACTACTAGTATTTTGCTTTTAATTCTTTTAACTTTTGTTGTCAAATGTTTTCTATTTCATGGATTGTTATTGTGTACTTTATAGTTCCGTGTAATTGTGTTGATAGTGTTATTGTATAATCTTGTTTGACAGAACTAAACGGCATAATCCCGGGAATGGATTCAACAAAATGAAATCCGTCAAACGGCTTATGTTACAATATGTCGTTAGTGAGCGAATTTATCTATACACACAAACAATATAAGTAATCAGACTTTGTACGCGTAGAATTTAATATTCTAAATTCGCGTCATGTATCGTAATTATAAGTCAAGCGACTAATTCGCTAAGATAGTATGGCGTTGTTAATATGATAATATGATGGAATTAATTCTAGGACCCTAGTGAAAAATAATGTATACCATGTCTTCCATGCTGAAGTAGTTCTGTACATAAAGTAAGTTCCACCACCATCCCTCCTGACAGATCTGGGCGTTCTTAGTCACGTATGTGCCCCACATCGGCCCGACGGATATGTTGTCCCAGATGTAAGCGTAAAATAGAACGACAGCCAGAAGTGCCGGGCTTAGTCTGTAAAAGGAAATATGATTAACATATTAAAACTATTTTTTTTTAACTTGGAATGAAAATTTAATGTGGGTTTTTTTTTGGAAACTTTCAAAATTATTTAGAAGCTGGCGTGGCCGTGGGTCTGAATAAATTCTGACCTATCTATCGGTGGCATTATGCTTACTAACTTACTAAAATAGAAAGAGATTAGACTTTTCTGTATGATTGGGGTAAACTACTGGTTTGATTTTTTGACATCTATTTAAGAAAGAGGTCGTAAATTTGAGTCTATATAGGACAAAAACTATCGGTACCTACTATCTAAAATGCGGGGAGCTTAGATTTTCTTTCATCACACTGTCTTGAATTTGATAGTGAATCTAAGTTCCAGTTCCGGTATTAGGGCCTACAACTCTTCAGAAGTTATATGTTACAAATGTTGATAACTAGCAAATACAGTTTCCAATGTATGGTGTTATGTTTTTATTTGGTGACTCGAAACACAACTGCCTTTGCTTATACGTTCGTCTATACTGAGGGCGTAAACTTATATTAAAAATTAAAGAATATTTCTATTCTTCATTTTGTTTAAGAGTTTTTGCAATAATAATTTTTAATTACTCAGTTAAAAAAACTCTTCAAAGATTATCTCTTGCTAACACTAACCAAAATGAATGATTATTTGGGTCAAGCATTAAAAAAATGTAGTTACCTGATTTGTAAATATTCAATCTTCAATTATTGAAAGAGGTGACAATCAATTAAATTACCGTTCTTTAACCATAAAAATATTTATATACTACAGCTAATAAACTGGTAATGTGCAAAGTTTGCCAAATGCTCAAATACCGTTTATCTCACGTTTTGTAGGCAAAACATCAAAAAATAGACCCGAGTTGGTATTTAGTATTTTGAACGAAAAAATTTTGTACAAGAAGACGAAATTAAGTACCTGAATTTTGTAGTATGCTTCACATTTTTGGGTCTATACTTAAGTTAGGATAATTCAATTTCTCATGAAAAAGTGGATAATACGGGTTCGATCCCCGCGAACAAACATCAAAAAGGATTGTTCATTTAATTTGTTTCTACGCATTTGTGCAGAAATAACTCTGGAGTTATATGGATGACGGATTTATGGAACAAATTTTTAAATTTGGTTTCATAAGGGTGAAGCACTTCCATCAAATAACTCCACTTGGCGCAAATTAAATAATGGATCAATTATTATTTAAGTAAAATTATAATTCACAAATACACTAAACGACAAATAATATAGAGACTTCGAAAAATAATATTTGTCCAGTATTATGACCTGGATCAATATTTTATATATTAAGTTCATTAACATAATATTAATAAGTTTTATATCTCGGTAGCCTAATATTTCAGCACCTCGCTTCCTCAAAAGTCTCGGGTTCAAATCCATATGATACACCGAAATTGTTTTCGGAAGCTACGTGCGATAAATTAAACATGACTGAGATATTTTTTTTTAATATAGGATAGGAGGGCAAACGAGTAAGTGCGTCAGCTGATGGTAAGCAACTACTCACCGCCCATGAACAGCGTAGTACGTTGCCGTCTTTTAAGGGAGTAGGAGAGGAAAGGAAGGGAAAAGGGGATCGACCGTCGAGACACCTCTCTCACAGAACGAAACACGGCACGAGCCACTTCACGTCAATATTCCAAGAGGTCGTGGTATTTCACCGGTCGAGCGGGTCCATTCATGCAGCAAACTGAAGGACTCTACTACTGTTAAATTGTGCGCGGCGTGTGGCAGTAATAGGTTACCGCATCTATCATAGACCGACCATAAACAAGAGGGTTATAAGTTTTAAATGTAAACGATAATGAAAGGTAGTTAGACCACTCAAAATGTCCATCCTAAAATCTAGTTGTATTTGTAACAGGACTTTTTAAAAGCTCGGCTTTTAAGTATTACTATGGTCAATAACAAAACAAAGTACATATTAAACTTTGTAAATACCCGGGTATTGTTTACTGCTTCTTAAATACGATTCAATATTGTCAAGTAAAAAATAATGTTTATTTTCCCGATTTCATCAGACAGTCAATAAAAGTACATAATCTTTTCGGACACAAAATCTATTTACAATATCGCTTTTGTACTTAAAAACAAAAAAAAACGTACATTTTAATAATAATTATTATCATAACACACGATTTGGCAGGTTTAATTGAAAAACAAAAGAAGCGTTGAACATAAGTTGAACATAATTCAGCGTGAAACTTACCGCCATTATCATGGTTAGGTATGTCTCTGAAATTATGTATTAGTAGTTAAAATTTAACACATATAAGTCTCGGTGGTCCTTTTCGAAATTATTTTCGAAAGTTATGTGTGATCAATATCGATGACTAAAAACTTTGTGCCCAGTATGGCAATAGGTTCGCCACCTATTCCATTTGGGACGTAAACGTAATGGCTAGTCGAGGCTTAGCAGCCACTGCCAACACCTTCGGGTAGAAAAAGGCGTAAATGGCTAAGTTACTCAGTCTGTTTATCTCGTTCAACGCACATTTATTGCAAGGTAGTATACCGCTTAGCTTCTAAAAGTACAGATCCTCAGTATCGCACTCCCTTAACTCGCCATGACTTGGTACCCATATTGTAGGAATTCCTTTTAAAATAACTCATTAACATTTCTCTATCTTGGATGGTCCACCATATTGGATTTAGAATGACGTCATATTGTTTTCAGAGTTAGTCTCAAGAGGCCCTTTCATTTGATAATCATATTACAGAAATGTTTAAAAAGATGGCTTCTTATCACTTTGTAAGCAATTATATTTTTGAAGATCTTTTACCGTTTTCATTAAAAGCTTTTATTATCATATGCAAATGTTATATGGCTTAATTTTGTAAAGCGCATTAAAATATTGTGAATTGAAATATTTTATTTTATAGAAGATTGTTTTGGGCCACGTGCCGGATTCACTGTCCATTCCAAATACTCGTTATAAATAGTTTTTAAAAGGTTTTTTATTTATTCGAAAAACTCTACAGAGAGAAATAATAACGAGCTAAAAAATGCCCACAATGATTACTTAAGGCTCTGTACTATACGTCATATTGTATACGAGGAAGATATATGTAAATGTTAATATCTTAATAATGATTCTGAATATGTATCATTTTTACGCAATCATCATCTTCCTGCCGTTTTCCCATCATTTGGGGTCCGCATAACAGGTTTTTATTTTGCACGCTACCCTATATTCGCTTCTTCCACAGCAACACCCTTTCTATCTTTCACGCAATTCATCCGTGTTTTCTTCGGTATCCCTTTTCTCTTGTTTCCTTCTATATTCAGGGTTATCATTCTTTTCGCAACATGTGTATCATCCCTCCTAATTACATCCCCATACCACACAAGATAATTTCCTCTTATCTTCTCAGTTGTAGGCGCAACTTTCAAGCTTCCCCTTACATACTCATTCTGTATTTTATCCATTTTCGTCACTCCACACATCTAATCCGTAGCATGTATTCTTTTTTCATCCGTCCCTGTCATGGCCCAACATTCTGATGTATAAATGTCGACATGACCATAATAGTTATGTACATTTTGCCTTTCAATGTGAGAAGCATTCGAGGATCGCAAATTGTTCCCGTTACCTGTCGCCATTTCATGCATCCAACGCTAGTTCGATGCAGTATGTCGCGGTCAATTTTGCCACAGCTTTGCAGTTTAGATCTCAGGTATTTAACGTCAGATCATGCTGGCAGCAGCACGCCCTCTAGCGCTATGGAAACAGAATGGGAAAAACCACTAAAATTACAAAACATGTATTCTGTTATGGATTTGCTAATCCGTAGGCTTAAACTCTCTTCTGTCTCCACTGCTCCAGTCTGCTCTGTACATCCTGACCATCTTCCCTGATGAACACGATCTCATCCGCAAAGAGCAAGCGCCGGGTGCTTCCTCCTAAGTTCAGAGCTCACAGTGCAAACCCACAGCGGAACTGAAGTCGTCAGTAGTACCCGCGGCCGATTGAAAATAGGTACAAGGTGCTTTATACATTGCACGAATTAACCTCACATATTTCTCAGACACAGCTTTCTCCCTTAGGGCCACCAACATCACTCTTTAACTTGTATCTTTAATGTATCTTTTTTACGTAATATGACCATATACATACCCAAAGATAGTCACTGTCCGTGATGAAGAATCGTATAAATATAATCATAGATTCTTTATATGTTTCCATTATATTTTTGTTGTTAATTAAATTTTAAATTAAATATATAATAATATAATAAATTTGATCGCAGATCAAATGCCATGCCAAATTGGCTATCAGTATATCGAAGTGTTACAGTGTTTGTATTGAAACTCCACTATGTCCGAATTAGTTCCGGGAGTACGAATCCAATTCCATTGCAGAGAGGTAAACCGACGGATACAACCCGGTTGGAAATCCGGTTGAAATCCACTCGTCGAAAATCCCTCATATCCTAGTTCAGATTTTCGCTTGCAGAATGAGTTTCGCTCTGTTTCATAAAAAAAAATATCTGTACAAAAGTGATTGTCAAGAATTAGTCACATATAAGAAAATTAAATAAAGTCATGCATGGGAAACCACAATTAACGCAATGTTGACAAATCCGGCGTAGGATCTGTGTACATAATATTAACATAAATGACTATATAAATGTATCAGTCATAGGTTTAACGATGGTATGTTTAGTTAGAAGTAATTCATTCACTACAAACTGAAGGTTTTCTAAATAAAGTTACATCACGTATTATACTAGTTTTGAAAGCATCTACTCGTGAATTTGCGTGAAATTGCCGGCTTCCCCGTTAAATAAACACAACTATCATTGAAATCGACGTAAAATGGCATCACACTACATTTGGATTATTGAGAAAGCTGTCCAGAGGTCAATGATAAATTATAAAATCATTTTCATTTCCATTAATATTTTTACTAACAAAAACAACAGTCAGGAATTAAAATCATCATCATCTAACAGTGTTACGCCCGAATACTGAACCGACAATCAATAAAGTGCTACTTACTGCTCAAATTACATGTATTCTGTCTAATGTGACAGCTACTTAAACGCTTAAGTAGCGCTTATATATTTGAGTGGCGATTCAGTATTCGGGCGTTAGAGTGATGCATGAATCCGTCGACTTGACCGGTGAAATACTACGACCTCGCGGAATATCAGTGTGAAGTGGCTTCTACCGCGTTTCGTCCGGTGAGAGAGGTATCCCGAGGCCCGATCCCCTTTCCTCTTCCTTTCCTCTTCCTTTCCTCTCCTACTCCCTTAAAGACGGCAACGCAAAAAGGTGTTCATAGGCGGTGAGTAGTTGCATAACATAGTGGACCCACTTGCTCGTTTGCGCTCCTATCCCATAAAAAAATCAAACAGATATCTTCTTAAACATCTCGCGATAAAAACAAACAAAAATACCCACAAAACACAAATACATTATCCATACTAACATTATAAATGCGAAAGTAACTCTGTCTGTCTGTCTGTCTGTCTGTTACTCTTTCACGCCTAAACGGCTGAACGGATTTTGATGAAATTTGGTATGGTGATAGATGATTACCTAGAAATGGTCATAGGCTATAAATAATCACGCCATCGTTCTTAGGGGGTAGGCAATAGGCAGATAACTAAATTGAGTTAGTGATTTTTAGTCGTTTTTGTTGGGAGTTTTGCTCTTTCACGTCTAACCGACCGGAACACGATAGTGGGACATTGTTGCAGGGGGAGTTACAGCCGGGAGAAAACAAAAAAACTTATGCGGACGAAGTCGCGGGTAAAAGCTAGTTATTTATATAATCAGAATGTTATATAATTGTCACGTCTGATTTACAAATTTGGAAATGTAAATATGATGAATGATGATACCTTTAAAAGATTATAAGATTTTAACATGTCCACATTAGTCTGACGCATTAAATAGTATATCAATAACACACATACACAGACAACGCCTTCTTACACGCCTCACTCGCTTCTTTGACTTTCATAACTCTTTTCATAGACGCGCGTCGATTTTTGCGACTCCTAATATTACCTTTCTCCAGAACTCGTTCTGTTTGGTCGTGGAATGTATGTTGAGGCCGTCCTCGGCTCGAGTCAATCTTGCATCATACATTCTTTCCTCATGTCCGAACCATCGGAGCATGCCTTTTCTTACTTTTACACTGACACTCCTACAATCCAACTCCCTTCCTTACAACTTTGTTTGCAACGCGGTCAACAACAAATATATTAATAAATAATAATATCAATATTAGTAAATATGTTGTATTAAGTCGACAGTTTAGTCGTCTGCGACAAAAGTCAAAAAAGTCAAAAGTCAGAATACTCGACAGTCACAATTATGACCTAACCAAATTAAAACCAACGTCCTACATGTTAACTAAGAAATACTATCCCCCTATAGTAGTCGAGCAGAACTGTCGTGACACCCTTTAATTGGAGTGATAACGTTGTGCAACAAATGTGGTGAATAATAAAATTTATATGTATTATATTGAACACAATATCAAGAAAATCATTACATAGTATAAAACAAAGTCACTTTCCACTGTCTGTCCCCTTATATGATTATATCTTTAAAACTACGCAACGGATTTTGATGTGGTTTATTTTAATAGTTAGAGGCCGTTTACACCCTCTAACTATTAAAATAAACCGCATCCGGTGGTTTTATTCAATAATTCATATATGATGTTGTAAAGAAAAAATGATAATTTTCGAGATTTAGCAATTTTATCGTAAACGCTGGCTAAACCCTAAGTGTTAGATCCAAACAATGCTCTAAATTATTAAACACATTCAGAAGATCTACAAAAAAGTCCGCGAGGACATATGTCTATCTCTTGGGGATAACCCACAATGACCATTTTTATTTTTTACGAGAAATAATGGCTTATTTACGATGCGATTTTAAACATTACAGCGTTAATTTTGGGCTAATTAAGTATCTTAAATAGATTGTGCATGTAATATAGATGATCCTGGCCCTTTACAGCATGCAATTTAAACGAATATTTTCGAAGATATTGCAGTATTAACATAGCAGGACAACAGTTAAAGCTGATAAATAGCACAAATTGAACCTCATGATATCCAAAATTTACTCATTTATTACTTTTGATGCAGAACAAATTTCGCCGGGTCAGCTAGTTTAAAATAAAAATTTACTATCACAAATTATTACAGAACGCCTACACTTCAAAATACGTGAACAAATTCCAACACACAAACTACAAAATCCACGTTGAGCAAGCTACTTGACGGCCCTAGGGCGACTTGTCAGTCATGAAGTCATTGATGGTGCAGTATGCACCACCCATTCCCAAAAAAGACTTGTGTACTTTGTGCAGGCGATGATACGGTAGCTCAAGTTTATGCTTGCCTCTATTATCAGTATCTAAGGCAAATTAATAATAGATGCAACTTATTATTAAATCAATTTAACCAATTCCTTTAAACCACAAATTATATTAATTAGTATCCTATCTCATACTGTGCATGCATGTGTGGTATCCTGGCTCAGACCAATGTGTAGCCGCAACAGATTTCGCCACCAATTTGGATCTAGTTCTAGTAAACTAAGCTACCGCGTTGAGCCATAATTACAACCTACGTCCCATTAGCCTTTCGGTATTAAAAAGCGTGAAAATACGTGCAATATATAGAAACTTGTTGTTTTGCCAAAGTACATACTACAAATAGCTAGAAATATTATTACTAAATGTACTGACTGTAACTAAATGAAGAAGATACAAGTAAATTATAACTTTGCTAAATAAAACAGCCAGGCGCTAAACATATTTATTTATATACATATTGTGGCTTATACTGATTACTGCATTTCCGAATGAAAATACAGTAAAACGTAATAAATAAATATGATTTCAAATAAATATGAATATTAATTTTCGCAAGTTATGTGTGATAAATATCGATGACTGACAACTTTGTGCCCGGTGAATGGCGTATGACATTTGGTAGGCGTAACAAAGATTTGTCGAGTCGAGGTTTAACACCAGCTGCCTACACGTTCGAGACACAAAAGACGTGAAGTTATGTTACTGTGGGAAATACCTTAAATATCTGGAGAATAATCTTCTAGGTGCTGCGTTATCAGTAGCAGACGCCTTGTGAGAAGTGAGGGCGCCACTGAGTAATAAGAAGCAGTCTGTATACATCCATCCAGCGCGACACCACGACCACAGCGGAGAACTTACTGTCTGCAAATGTTTGATGGTATTTTTAATCTATTTTTTTTCTACTAAAGAAAAATAAAATGTTTATTTTAAACAAACACTGTTCAAAATCACTCTTCCGTTCCTGGAAAATAAATCGTGCCGTTTGTTTTTCTAGAAAAATAGTTCGAATTTGCGATATATATTTGTCAGGCGTTTCGTTACAGCCCACATTTTTTTCTTATATTGGTTGTATTCGAAATGGAACAGATGTAACTTGGTACCAATATTTGTGTGTGAATAGATTTCGCAAAATTTTAAATTTGGGACTTGAAAACCAATTCGGATTTTTGAGTATTAGCGTGCGTGATGTTACATGATTCAAACCTGTAATTTCTTAAACGAAGTACATACACACATAACTTCACGCCAACCCCTTGCGGGGTAGGCAGAGAGAACGGAGCGACATAAGGCACGATTCTTACACACCCCAATCGCTTCGTTGACTTTCATAACTCTTTTCATGCATGCGCTTCGCTTTTTGAGCCTCCTAACATCACCTTCCTCCAGAACACTATTTGGTCATGGAATGTGTGTCTTGGCCGTCCTCGACTCCTACATTCATCCGCTTTTGCTTTTAAACGAAGTCTTAGAAATAATAATAAGAACCTAAATTAATTTGGACGTTGCTCATCAGAGGATGGACTTGATGAGCTATTTGGATAAACGCCAACTGTAACGTAATGTATCGTAACAAAGTAATACGCTAAATTCATCCCTATTTCTTAGATTATAGTGTTGTCACTACTGCCATTAGCGTATCTATCGATAAACGAATTGATTTTAGTGATTGCATAGATGAGTTATGGCATGCTAAGGGGGAGGCCTGTGTTCAACAGTTCATATAATGACGATAATTGCATATATTCATACATCAATAACTTCACGATAGGTTGCTAGCGGGATTGGCAGAAAGAACAGAGCGCCATAAGGCAGGATGCATAAACTCTTCACTCGTTTCTTCAACTTTCACAACTCTTGTCGAAACGCTCAGCGGTTTTTAAGGCAGTGATGTGCCTTCTCCTTTATTAACTGTAGTAATTATTTTATCGATATCAGTTTTATATACAAACATACATAGCTTCACGCCAAATCCCTAGTGGGGTAGGCAGAGAGATAGATATATATTATAGATATTAGTTTTAACGTTATTATTAATAAGAAACACATCTAATAATTGAAAACATATGAGATTACAAGTTACTACACAAAATATCATTCTGGAGGAGTCATGCCGCGTTTTGTTCGGTAAGAGAGGTACCCGGAGACCCACCCCCCTTCCTCATCCTATCCTATCCTACTCCCTTAAAGGTCGGCAACGCAACTGTAACACTATATGTGTTGCAGGTGTCCATGGGCGGCGCTGGTTGCTTACCATCAGGTGACACGCCTTCTCATTTCCCTTCCTATCCCATAAAAAAAATACATATGACTAAGTCAAACCACTAAACGACCATAGTAAATTAATAATACGCCTATAATGTCTGCCACAAAATACAAAATCAAACGCATTTATCTGAAGTCACGACGTTAAGCAAAAAAGATGAAAATATATGAATTTTTTTTTATAAATAATCAATTATTTATCAGTTAGATGTGGTTAGTGGTTACTGTTGGTATACTACTGTAAATGTTATAAACCCATTGTTATATATCGTGCAAAATTTTGTTAATCATCGTTATTTATAATATTTTATTTGTCATACGAGAATGACCAATTTTAGAAATATATCGATAAATTGAGTAAGAAAATTTTGGTCCACACTATAAATTAATATTTGATTGGTGGACAACATGCTTTACTCGTTGACTGTTAAAAATAAATCAGTTCAACGGCTAATTACCTATGACAGTGAATCGGTATTCGATTCTCTTCTTCAGACCTAGATCTCTGCTCCAAATGTCAAGCTATTTAGATTTGTAGCAAACTAAATAATGATTGGACCCAGTGATTTATTTAAGCTATGACAGTCAAGGTTAATGTAATTAATAATATTCATACAAATGGCAGAGAACAGTTATTAGCAGGTTGTAATGTAACGTACAGGTGAAGTACTTTCTGTAATCGGGACTATCTCTCTTATCATAAATTTCGAAAGCCTAGTGTCTCGGTATTCCGATTTTTAGTTGAAAAGTTAGTAGTGTAGTCTCGGTAGTCCAGTGGAGCACACGGCTTCTGATTCAGAGGTCCGGGTTCGAATCTTGACACTGGCTCACACCAATGACTTTTCGAAATTGAAGTTCAATTTGATAAATATCGATGGCTGAAAACTTTGTGCCCGGTATGGCAATACGTTCGCCACCTATTCCATTTGGAACGTAAACATAACGGCGAGACGAGGCTTAACAGCCGCTGCCTACGCCTTCGGGTAACAAAAGGCGAGAAGTTATGTATGTATGTAGTTGAAAAGTTTTGAGTACAAATCCTGGACCACACCTAAAGCTTTCCTATGTTCCTAAAGTTATGTGTGTTATTATCGATGGCTAATATGATTTTGTCCGTCGAATGGTTATTTATTTAACCAAATAATATGTACAACTAGATAAATCTTTCGTATCGAGATACAATATATGTTGCATTTACTTTATCGTGTTAGAGGTGTTGAGTTATAAAATGATTATAATAATAATTCTAATCTAATAATAAATATATTCTTATTTTCATTTTGAAAGAGAGTGTCGGTGTAAAAGTAAGAAAGGGCATGCTCCGATAGTTCGGACATGTAGAAAGAATGGATGATGCAAGATTCACTAAACAGATATACAACGCAAAAGCATCATGCAAACTCATCCATCCGATGTGAATAAGTATATATAAATATATATTTAAGTCGAGGACGGCCAAAACACACATTCAATGACTAAATAGAAGGTGTTCTGAAAGTGATGTTAGGAGCCTCAAAAAAAGACGCCTGCCTACTCCGCAAGTGATTTAGCGTGAAGTTATGTATGTATTTTTCATTTCTTACCTCAGTAACTTTCAGTCTATTAGTGTACGGCATTCCGGCGACTGGCAAAAACTTGTGTGCAATCAGCAGGGCAATGGTAGAAATTCCTCTTATTCCGTGGATGCAAGAGATGTCATCTCCCGTACCAGGTGCTAATAACTTATCAACCGTGCGATAGAGTGAAAAGGAGCTTATGAAGCTGTCTGTAACCAAAAGTTATTTGATTATATCTCCATAAATTAAATTAACTTCGATTTTAAATTGTGGCTTTACCGTCAGTAATGAGATACTTCACTGCCACGAAAACAAATCTCTATAGTTAGTTTAGCATTTTGTAAATAAGCATTCATGCATATAGGCAGCTAGACATATCATTATGTTATATTATAGAAAATATCTTCCTATTGGTTTTTTCACCATGATCTGACTTTATATATTGATGTTGTTCTTAGATCAAACGCTGCTAATGTAACATTTTCCAAGGGATATAAACATAGACAATAAATATCAACGTTTTGTCGGGTAATATCATTGTATTTTTTTTTAAATAGATCTCTTGCAAATTACCATTAAAAAAGTCCACAGAGCCTCGATGGCGAAAAAAGTAACAACTTACCAACTCCTAATCCGGAGAGTCGGGGCGCTGCCTACACCGAAGGTTATGAGTGTGAAGGTATGAAATTACAGCTTTTCGCTCACAGTTTAGAATGAAATAAATATTAAAGCTGTTATTTTATTTGAAACAATCCAAGATTGCATTATAAATCAATAGTCCTCGCTACAAACTTTATTCACTGGATATTACAATAATTTACAAAGCGGTTAGTAAACTTTACCAATTAAATCTATGTTCAAGAGTTTCATTGGTAAGCTGTAATAAAGTTTTTGTGCATAAAGAACGTCTGTATACAAAACCTTAAATGGTAACAGAGAATATAGTTTTCAAATAATTTCAATTTTCTTAAGCAGTTTAGTTTTGGAATGTAAATTTTCATAAAATTGTCTAAAACACTGACCTTTTTTTTGTTCAATCTCTTTTTCTTTATCATTTTTCTTCTTTTCTTCTTCCTCCTCACTATCATTTGTTTTTCCACCAATAAAGTCTTGAAGCGTTGCCACAAGTACAAACAGAACAATGATAGCATAGAACGATCTGAAAAAGTTACTTTTATTAAATTGTGATCACAAATTCTGAATATATTGAAAGCACTTTTTTACGTAGATTACTTATCGCAAATTTTTTAGGCTTCTTTGTTCTAACTCTTATTATGACAAAAAAACTTTCTTAACTCACAGTGTCAAGACAGTTGGTATCTCAATCCAGTCTTTCCACCAGTCAACCTCTTCAATATGACAGTCTTGCTCATCAACTTTAATCCGTACAATGACCCCGCTAGTCTTTTGATAGTGTTTGATAGAATCTTTAATCACAAGTTCGACATCTTCCGGCTTGCAGACATCTGGCACACACAGTCCCCAGCTCAATGTTGAAAAGCGCGGTACAAAGTGACCTGGCTAAACAAAGCATTGTAACGCTTAGTGTTTTTAGTTCTGGAATCCTTGATAATATTATTACGATACAGAATATTGCAATTGAAATTAAAAATGTGGATTCTCTGAAAAAGAAAGTGAAAATTGCAAGCATTTTTTTTAATACTATACCATGAAATATTATCATTAAAGTATATGAATTACTTTTTTCAAAAATTAAGTGTTTTTACGAGGAGTCGTTCCAAAACTTTAAGTCGCCAGAGGAAGATTGCATGAAATGTAACTAACAAAAATATAACATGATTAGATAGATAGATAGATTTTAACAGTGGTAGAGCCAAGCAGTTCGCTGCATGAATGGGCCGGCTCGACCGGTGAAATACCACGACCTCTCAGAAGACCGACGTAAAGTGGCTCATGCCCCGTTTCGTTCGGTGAGAGAGGTACCCGGAGGCCCACCCCCTTCCCCATCCTTTCCTATCCCCTATCCCTTAAAGGTTGGCAACGCAACAGTAACACTATATGTGTTGCTGGTGTCCATGGGCGGCGTTGGTTGCTTACCATCAGGTGACACGCCTGCTCGTTTGCCCTCCTAGACCCATAAAAAAAAAAGTTTAGAAGGATTTAACTCGTTAGAAGGAGAACTCGAAAACATTATTTAGAACAAAATATGAAACTATTTGCCAAAGTTAAATCTCACATCATCAATGCGACTTCTCATCAAGTTTTTTGCTTGCGCCAAATGCACCGGCGTCTCCAATTCTTGATGTTCCGCTTTTATGTCCAGCCTGGCTAAACAATACTTTCCCTGAACTTTGACCACACTACCGCTCTCCAGTTGTACCCGAGCACGACTCTGTACACATTGGTCGAAGTCGCCTAGCTGAATTCCATTACCTTGGAGTATACCCGAGGGAATTTTAGCTGTAGCGTCGAGCACTGCAATGGAAAAGGTACCGGCTTTGTTCAACTATGTCACTCCTTTGGGGAATACTATAAGGTTCAGCCACACGTGTCGAGTCCACAAGTTTGTTTGTTGTTCTTTATCAAACAATAATACATGTGCACATGTTTTATTGTACCTTATTTGTTTCTAAAAATAAATTTTGGGCAAGCGTTTCATAGGATAAACTTTTTATTATGAATATATCGTGTTTCGTTCGTAAAATATTTCATTTGTAACAAGATGTAAATTTTAATGTCATTTATTGTAATCTAATAAGAACACAATTTCAATTTATTTACACAGTTATAGATTATAAAAAAAAAGATAAAAACAAAAGAATTATTAAAAGGCATCGAAAAACTCTTCCGCATCGTTGTCAACGGGTAACGTGCCCAGAAGACTGGCAGCATTGCCACGTTGAATGGGAATACTTATTCTCTGTACAAAGAACAAGCCAGCCTTCTGGTCACGTGTAACCTCTACCAGCCGCTTAGCGAGATCTTTATACAATTTGTGTGCACTTGGCCCCCATGGACCAAGTGTTTCGACTCCAAATGGCTCGAACACATAATCACCCACAAGATTATTGTATTTTTGACGCTTGAGGGTCTCGCTTGATGTAAATTAATTAATTAATATATAATATTTACTTCACTTTTTAAATTTTTGATTTGGAAATTTATTTAAGTTTTAAGCCAACATGAATATATAACCTTGTCGGTTTTATAGCGGAATGATTAGTTATTATTAGTTAACCGGACATGTATAACAAAACACGAGTATTCAATTAATAAACACAGTTGCAAATGTTCTAGAATAATATTATTGTTAAATAAAGAAAACTAGACCCTATTGTGGTCTAGCACTGGAAGTTGAAACTATGTGGTTTAAAATTTTAATCCCGTTACATACAAAATATTATAAAGAAGTCTTGGTGTCGGGGCCTGTAGGTGCCTTGATAAAACAGGCGACTGCGGAATCGAGGTCAGCGAGTTCGATCCACCCTAGTAAAAACATTTATGTTAAGCATAAATGTTTTGTATGGCGTCTGGGAGTATTTTTATAAATGCATTTGTTTATAACTACATACTTATAAGTATGTATTTCCAAAAATAGTTGCTGTTGTCTTTCCATAACACGAGCATTTATTTTCTTAGCTTAGTAAAAAAACTATTTAAAAACTATGGTGCATTGTGTCCGATAAGACAAATTATCTTTTCGGAAGTTATGTTTAAAAAATAACAACGACATACATACTTGTTCACACACATTCGGTCACACCATGATATTAGAGGCGTGAAGATAAAATAATAACAAAAATACTTACTATTTAAAGCCCACAATTTAGTGCCACGTAATTGTCTCAAAACGATTTGGCCGTGACGTCTGCATTCCGGATTATGTATTCGTGAAAAATTTGGAGCAAATGTAGGAAAGAATGCATAGAAGTCTTCAAATTCACTTTTGAGCAAATTCCTTCTGTGCAACGCTTCCGTAACGTGTTTTAAATAACTTTCAGTCGATGATATCTCCGGGCTATCTTGTACTTTCTCTTTTGATTTCTTTTCTAATTTTTTATCATCGCGACTTAAACGAATTTGAGCTTTAATTTCTTTTTTTATCTCAGGAATGTTAAGGCCTTCCTTTGCATCATCATTTTTATCGACCGAACTAGAAACAGAACCTTTATCCGGTTTTTTAGGTTCCTCTTGATGCGGTATTCTTTCCATTTTATCTTTTGTTTTCAAATTTGTACCATCTTTCTTTTTAATATTTGTTTCTTTTTTATCTTCTTTGACTTTAGTGTCTTTCATGATCTGCTGTGTATCGCCAGCGTCCTTCGAAAGTTTGTTATTACCTAACTTATCTACTTTATTATCTTTTTCATCTTTGTCATTTTTGATAATTTCAGAATCATGTTTCAATACTCCCTTTTGATTGGGATTTTTGGTTTGTACATTCTTCACGGTCTTATTTCTCGGCACATTGATATCTTTAATTTTTGGCAACAATGGCTCACCTTTACCTTTATCTGTGATAATTTCTTTGGCTACAAATTTATTACTGACAACATTGACAGTATCGTTTTCATCATCATCGTCATCTTCATTATCATCATCATCGTCATCTTCATTATCATCATCATCTTTACCATCGTTTTTTTTATAATATTGTACTCTACTGTTAGCGACATCTATGTTTTTAAGGTTATGTTTTTCTTCTTCTTTCAACGCAATAACATTTTTCTGTGTTTTTATCAGTATTTTCCCTTCATATCGATCATCATCGTCCTCATCATCATCATTGTCATCGTCATCATCAGCATCTTCCTTGTTCCGGTTTTCTTTGATTACTGCTGCAAATTTGTCATTTTTTATAATCACATTATTTTGTGTATTTTTTTCATTTATTTTTGAGGAAGGTTTATTATTATGTTCTTTTTCATCACTGTCATTAATGTCCTCATTATCAACATCATCGATTTTCACTACAGTATTTGGAAATGGTTTTTCTTTGGCTTTTTTTGGTACTTCGGGATTTGTGACGAAGTGATTAGTTTTTTTTATTACTTTGGCTTTATTGTCAACATTAAGTTTATGATTTTCATTTTTATCTTTGTTATCAATTTCTTTTTCTATTTTTAACTTAGATGGTTCTTGTTTTTCTAATTTTGGAATAGGTTTTAAACTCGGATCTATATCTAATCCAAGCATACTAAATGTCTCCCATAAACTTGATAATACCCCATCGTCATCCTCGTCATCTTCATCATCGTCATCATCATCTTTATCATCGTCATCCTGGTCGTCACTTTTATCATCATCTATACTTTTATCTTCGTTTTCATTAGAAACGTGTACTGAGTCTAAAATTTCTACCTTCGATTTGAAGTCATTTTTTTTTATTTCTAGCGGTTTTGCCTTAGTTGTTAAAATTCTTTTTTTACCTATATTTTCGTCATCGTCATTTTTGATTAATGGTTTCAATTTGTTCTCGATTGGTTTTAATTTACTTTCATGTTTTATTTTTGGTAATGGGTTAGGTTTTACCTCATAATATTTCGTATCGTGTTCTACGGTAAACTCACTGGCGTGATCAACATCATCTTTTAGTATATCTGTAACTTTTACTTTTACCTTGGAACCATGTAAGTCTTGATCTAATTTTTGATTTACTTTCGTACCAAGCTTAGAAGCTTTCTTGGAGATAATAGATTCTTGATCTATGACATGTCCGGTATTGTGATCTCCTGAAAACTTTTTATTGCTGCTATCTGTTTTTAATTTGGAAACCACTGGCTTCACTTTTAAATTATTAAATCTAGCATCTTCTTCATCACTTTCGTCGGACGATGTTAAGTAATTATTACTATTCGCTTCCTGGCGTGATTTTTGGTTTTTTACTCGTACCGAATTCTTCAAGTCTTCATGTTGTTTATCACTTTCAATTTTAACACTATGGCCGAATTTCACATCACAATCACTGCACTTTGGTTTCCTATCATATTTTGAACTATCTTCGGATCTAGGTAAGTCGCGTACACGGAATGCGGTTATCACTGTAGCTAGGATAGGTAGACAGATTAAAATTAGACCTAGCGTCCATCGATAGCGCGCCATAATGGACGCGTTGTAAGCTCACGTCGCCATACTCTCACACTGAAAGTTTAAGAACCTTGGTAGCTATTCGTGACGCTCGGGTTGAAACAAATCTCATTGAAACGGACGCCCATTGACGGTTCGCGGTCGAGGTTATAGGTTAGTAAGATATTTTAGAATTTTATGGGAGAGGGTACGTATTTCAGTCGGGTTAGTAGTGAACTGGCGTGAGTTCAACTGATGGCGTTCGTCCAAGATCAGTGTAAAAATAGTATTGCAAAGCCAATTGTCCCTCTCTCTGGGTGCGCGCAATGATAAGAGTGACTTTGTTGTGATAGATCAGCATTATTGGTGAAAGATTAGTGTTGTTCAACTGTTATAATCAATTTAGAACTTGTATTAAACTAGTTGACCTAGCGAACTTTGTTTTGCCTCAGAAGCAATCAATAAGTAAATTTTGGATTTTTATTATGTTCAATTGGCAGCCGGACCGCTGTGCGACGCAACCGCAATGTGTCTATATTTTAAATCCGTAATATCTTATTTTTTTATGGAATAGGAGGTCAAACCAGCAGGCGTGTCACCTGATGGTAAGTGACCAGCGCCGTTCATGGACACCTGCAAAACTTATAGTGTCACAGTTGCGTTGCAGACCTAAAGGGGGGTGGTGGGCCTCCAGGTAAGGTACCTGGAGGCCGAACCGAACGAAACGCGGCATGAGCCACTTTACGTTGATCTTCTGAGAGGTCGTGGTATTTCACCAGTCGAGCCGGCCCATTCTTGCAGCGAACTGCTCCGCTCTACCAAACTTCCAGAATATTCATACAAATTACATGCTGTAAAAATGTTGTAATATATATTAAATACTTATGATACTTAATAAGATGAAAACTAATTCTGCAATGTTTAAAATCGTAAATAATCATTATTTCTCTTAAAAAGTACCTAAAGAAATAAAAATGGTCATTGCGGGCTATATGGAATAGGACCCGCCGAACAGTCTTCAATAATGTTTACACTAGATACTACTCTAAAACCGAAAATATTATGTACATGAATAATGTTAATTCGCATAATCATTATTATCATTACGTACTATGTAGTACATTATTATACACCTAAAAATGTACAGAAAAGTCCGGAATGGTGTATGTCTATCTCTTAGGGATAACCCAATATGACCATTTTATTGTGTGAAATAATGCCTTAATTACGAAGCAATTTTAAACATTACAAAATCAAAGGTCTCTAAAACAAAAGGTCTCAGTAGTTCAGTGGTCGTGCACCCGAGGGTTCTGAATCAAGAAGTCGCGGGTTCGAATCCTATGGTAATAGGTTCGCCACCTATTCCACTTGGGATGTAAATATAAATTAAATCACATCGTCACTACTGAGAGACTACTGACAAAAATGAGAAAATAGCCCGTATAAAATCGAGATTAATTTTCCTTGCCGACGACTGAACAGCTTTTATTGTTTACTGTGGAAGTACTTTTTATTGCTATTTAATTTTTGTAGGCGTCACGATATATTAAAAATGATATTGTCATTTTTTTCGGTCATTGAACTCACTGGAATTCTTGTTTATTACTTCAATTATATGAAAGAATTCCATTTTAGATATTTGTTTCTCTTTTTCAGTAACTTATACTTGTTCCCTAATGTTTTATTTTTACAGGGCTTAGGTAACTATTAATATAGTTAAGACGAAACTGACTAAATTATTTATAAATGCTACTTAATTGAAGCTGAAACTCCACTTTAGGGTTCCAGGGCACTTGGAAGACCCTAGCTCAGACCTAGGAGGGAAGAGTGGTCATATGCCAAAGAAAACGAGCAGCGGCTACATTTCCTACATTGTAAATAAAAGCGTAGCGCTTCCATTCCGCTGTTTCTTTTTCTGAGAGGACAGTACTGAAAACTTAAATACAGCACGGCCTTTCAAGCTTATTCGCTGACATCAACTGCTTTTCAGCTGTAATTGGCACACCATTAAGTTTCTCTCCCCGCCACCCGTCACAGGTAACACCCAAAAATGTTCAAGCGTAACGTACTATTTAGGTATATAAATACAAAAAGTATTCATCAAATATAATATTTATAGTTAGTTTCCTCTGCAAATATATTTCGGACCCAATCTAGACAACAATGACTATTAAAACTAGCAATACTAGATCGACTGGTAAGTCTATTAAGGAACATGCTTTAATTATTATATTATTATTAATAATTAATTAATACATATGAATTAATCATCATTAGGTAACTGGTTTTTGTTTATTATCATGAAATAAAATAATAATATTACAATAATGCTATTTTGACTGAGCTGCTCTCAGTCAAGTTTGTTTTGAGAGTTGTTTAAATGACGGATTTTGTTTATTGAAGTAGAAATACATAAATATTGGTCCCTTCAGACCAAGAATTTAGCCTCGCCACTTCTGTGTAATTTATACCTATGTAGGTACTCCATTTTATTAATATGTATTAATAAAATGGAGTGTATGCAATATTCAAAATAACCGCTTTTTATTACTTAATATAACATAATATAACTTCACGCCTTTTTCTACCCGAAGGTGTAGGCAGTAGCTGTTAAGCTATACTCGGCGTTATGTTATTTATTACATACATATGAATATAATATATATATATACGGTACCTACATCAAAATAATGGTGCTGTAACAGGTGAATGAAACTGAATATTGAAGATTCCTTGGCACATAAAACATTAGCAGAAAAGCCCAGCTAGTAATCCAGAATGCGGTACTGATCGCTACGTTAACCTATGGAAGCGAGAGTTGGGTATGGCAGCGTGTGCATGAAAGTAGGATAAAAGTGGTACAAATGAGGACACTGCGCAAAATCTGTGGAGTGACTCTCGCTGATCACGTCGAAAACATGGTTGTAAGGAAGGAAGTTGGATTGAAAGAGAGTGTCGGTGTAAAATTAAGAAAGGGCATGCTCCGATGGTTCGGACATGTAGAAAGAATGGATGATGCAAGATTGACTTAGCAGATATACAATGCAAATGATGGATGGATGTAGGAGTCGAGAACGGCCAAGACACACATTCCATGACCAAATAGAACGTGTTCTGGAGGAAGATGATGTTAGGAGCCTTAAAAATCGACGCGCGTGCATTAAAAGAGATCTCAAAATCAACGAAGCGAGTGAAGAGTGTAATAATCGTCCCTTATGGCGCTCTGTTATCACTGCCTACCTCGCAAGGGATTTGTCGAAAAGTTGTACAACAAAATAATATTTTTAATTTTACAGCTTATCTTTGAAATGGTTGGATCGATTTTGACGGGACTTTTATTGGCAGGTAACTGGTGTTGTGACTGAGAAACTTAGGCTACTTTACTTTAAAATAAAAATATATCTTGCTTCAAAAGCGAAACAAAATTTCAGTTTCATAATTAACCTTTCTATACCTAAATTATTTCTTGCTGGTAGCAAATGCTATACTATCTATACATAATAATGTGAAGTTACAGTAACATAACTTCACGTCTTTTTTTTACCCGAAGGTGCAGGCAGCTTCTGTTAAGCCTCGCCTCGCCGTTATGTTTACGCTCCAAGTGCAATAGGTGGCGAACCTATTGCTATACCGGTCACAAAGTTTTCAGTCATCGATATCTATCACACATAACTACTGAAAATAATTTCAAAAAGTCTTTGGTGTGATTCTAACTCGCGACTTTTTGATTCAGAAGCGGGTGCTCGACCGCTGGACCACCGAGACTTACAATGACAAAATATTATTTTTAATTTGTTGTCTCTTAACTGCCTAAAAGCTACAAATTTCACCAATTTTGTCTGAACTTGAATGGCAGATAGCCACAAGTAACTTAAGTCACTTATATTTTAGATGTTTTTTACTGTAGGGTGTGAAAAGGAATATTTATAGTATAAACGCTCCTTAGTGCAACTAATTTGTGAAAATATTTTAAGAGAATACATAAAATGCATGGCAATGATAGTTTTATAACATTAAAACAACCTTTCAGGATTTTATTACTTTTTTTTATGTCACGAAGCATGAATGGATCGATTCGGTATTAAAAACGTGGACAAATATTTTGTCGTATCTAAGGACAGGAATAAATCGTATCGTATCGTGAGGATGCTCGTCTCTCTATATGGGTCTTCGTCTTCGTCTGCTATATGTGGGTATATTTAAAATTATGTACAGCGCCACGTCGCGCATCTCTTACAATAAGCCAGTGCATAACTACGAGTAACTACAAGGCCTTTCACTTATCCGTACATCAAATACTTATCAGGCCCTGGCCACTGGCATGTTGGACCATGTACCCGGTACCAGTGCGTTTCTAATATTTTTATATTTTTGTATTTATATTTAAAAATGTATTTATAAGGCGTACCTAATAAATGCAGGATTTATTTTAAGTAATTATTTATTGAATTCTAAAAAATCACTTGTAACAAACTGTGTCTAACGCTGGACCTCGTGAGAATTGACCTCCTGTTGTTAAAACATGACACATATACATAAATAATTAGCGTACCGACTATAATTTGGGTTCAGGGTCTGGTTCAATATATTGGTATTCACGGCGGCCTGCAATACGTGCGCATTATAATACAATGATTACTGCAAGTACACATATACACCTATATATATTTGGCTAATGTTGTTTCTAGTCAGGGCTAGAGTTGCGTAAAGGCTATAAATCAATCAATTCCAGTCATCACTAAGTTGACCGCACCAACGGAATGACGAAGAATATACACTCTAAGCGTAAGACAAGTTGCATATCACTTTGGATTCCCAGTAAATTAAATAATTAATAACGACTGCTTCCAAGAGTATTGCATTTGATTGTAATATGTACTTAGTTTGAAATACATCGCGTAATTTTGATAGACAGTATTTACTCAGACTGCTGAATTATGCATGACGATAAAAAAGTAGGTACCTGAAGTTATAATTAGAATTAAGTAATAATCTCGTAATAAAACAAAATAACTATCTATTATTCTAGTTTTATGTTAATTAGATTCGGTTTTTTAAAAGTTAAGCACTTATTTTTGTTAAAACATGTTCGGAGTGTACAATAAAACATAATAAAACATGAATTGATGATAGAAAATAAATAATTTCCTCAGATAGAGAACAAGTGAATTATGAGAATACATAGTAACTGCTATAAATAAATAGATATTATGTTGATAGTAAAAAGTCAATTTTTAAATTATATTTAACACTATGCAAGAAGACAAGATATAAATAATGAAAATTGCGGAGTAGCTCGTACAGTGCCAATGGAATTGAAGGGACTTTCTCAGGCTGATAAGAAAGACATATTATAGGTTAGAGAGGTTATAGGTTATAAAATGTCTTCCAATGGAAGAGAGAATAACAAAGAGATCGTGAAACTGTTATTCCAAGCAGTAAATAGCTAATAATAACTAATCAATATACATTTTTATTTCTAAGATTTTCGCGAATCTCACTCATTGATTAAAACAACTTTTAGGATTATATCGCGTTTATTTATTATTTATTTATATTTATTTCCCGACATTTCGAACTCTTTACAGAGATCACTCGTGAAAATGATCTCTGTAAAGAGTTCGAAACGTCGGGAAATAAATATAAATAAATAATAAATAAACGCGATATAATCCTAAAAGTTGTTTTAATTAATCAATATACGTCAGGTGACAACTTTGTATCTCTATTTGAAGATACTAGGCCTACAGCTCTCACCTGTGAGAATTATTTAGATAAATACCTTAACAATTCTTTATTTCTGCGCCTCATAAACAAAAAAATGGGTGCGTGTACTTATGTACGCACGTGAGAAGTTATACTTCTTTGGCATCATTAAAATAAATATATTACTATATTATTATTTTTACAGTGGTAGAGCCAAGCAGTTCGCTGCATGAATGGGCCGGCTCGACCGGTGAAATACCACGACCTCTCAGAAGACCGTCGTCAAGTGGCTCATGCCGCGTTTCGTTCGGTAAGAGAGGTACACGGAGGCCCATTCCCCCTTCCCCATCCTTTCCTCTCCCCTATTCCTTAAAGGTCGGCAACGCAACAGTAACACTATATGTGTTGCTGGTGTCCATGGGCGGCGTTGGTTGCTTACCATCAGGTGACACGCCTGCTCGTTTGCCCTCCTATCCCATAAAATATATATATATTTATTAAAAACAAAATTTAGAGAATAATAAATATATAAGACATTATTTTGTAAATATTAAATAGCCAATAATAAGTATTTAACATTAATAATTTAATAATATTTAGTGTTAATTAAATAAAATAAAAGTATTTTAATTTATATCAATAAATAATACATGCGGATAGTTAACCTCAATTATATTGGAGCACTTGAAAAAGTATTTAAGCACAATTTTTTTCACTAATATTCACAAATAGTAAGTAATATCAATCAAAATATTCAATTTAAATCACTACTGAATATAATTTATTAGCACATATATAATTCGCACTTGTATGAAACTAAAGCTGCATACTGTTAATTTTGTGTCACAGATTTTAAAATTTCACTCTCATCATTTTTTCATAACGCGCCTAAAGAAGTATAACTTCAAAAACTACATACAGTAGGTAGTATTAAATCTAATTATATCCAAGTAAAAAAGAACAAAAATAAAAAATCGACGCGCGTGCATGAAAGAATCAAGCCATATGGCGCTCCGATCTCTCTGCCTACCCCGCAATAGATTTAGCGTGAAGCTATGTATGTTTCTTTTTCAAATAGTTTTATGTGGATTTTCTACAGGCGGAATGTTGAGTTTTATAGTTTTGTACGAATAGTGGGTTTTTGGAAGACGTGATTTTGAATAGTCTTGCTAGAATCGTTTCACAAATTCTAGTTAATCTTCGTAAACTACTTGCTTTCAAGATTCGCTCTGGTCACATTCCCCTGAACGGCTACGTGTGCTCGGAACGAATTCTTATTTCAGTACAGGTAGCTCATGACATAGGCAATACAGTAAAAAACAATGAACCTTTAACTTTCTTCGAAATTTTATTCTTCGGCTGATTCATCTGACCAAAATTTTATTACATTTTCAGCTCTGTCACGCATGCTATAAGCATGACATGACATGTTCAAAAGGTAACTAAATACTCACATATTTGAATTTCGGACTTGTTTTTATAAAGTAGTTTTCAAGATATCTACAATTAAATATTTTGTGCCCACATGAATCATATTTTTTATCAGATGATTCATAACAAGAACTTAAAATAAAAGCCTTTGTATAATTTGGGTCTGTATTAATGAAAGAACCATGTTTTACACATAAAAAATATTTTATTTATAGAGCTGTTTATTTTTATTTCCAGACAGATTTTTGTCGGATTTTCAGCTGTAATTCTTCGTTGTATCTGTATTGATGCTCACGCAAAATATTTTTCCAAGAAGATATTGGGATATTTTTGAGCTGAAGACACGTCGGCTAAGAGACCTTGGGGATATTGAAGTATTTGTTGAAGGCGATTTTATCATTCTCGAAGGGAAGTTAGCATTGATTGAGACATCGGTTTCATTTTCTGTTAGGTTCAAATCATTTCTAAGCGTTATTTGTTGTCTTATAGTAAATCTTGTTATACGTTCAGAAAATGATGAAGATGGAGCTATGACCTATGATGAGCTGAGAATTTCAGGAGGCCTTAGTATAATCCTTAGTATAACTGTTGGAGATGATGGTAATTCCAAATATAAAGTATCATTTATTTCGGTATTGTCTACTGGATCACTCTCATCAATTATTTCTTCATCTGAATAAATATCACGTTCTTTTTATTTCCTTTTAGCATAAAATCTTCGAGAAGTTTCTCTCTGAACTTTTCCTAGCTAGTTTTTGTTTGTGCGTCAAACTCTGCTATAATACGATTTTTCTCTTTCTTTTCAAATCTTTTATTTTTATTTTCCACACATTATACTAGTCTGGATCTTTTCTTATGTTTTGCATATTTTTCGTTCTGCGAGTCTTTTTTTTCTCCTTCGTACGTAACAAAAGCCTTACTTTTGTGCTGAAAAGGAGATTTTTAAGATTCATATGGTGTTTTGACCGTATGAATCAGGCACAGATGAATCAGGATTTTGCCTTTATATATGCATAGCTCGTCATGCATACTGACTTCAGTAATATTATCTTTACACTTGAATCTATAAACCAAAAGCATTACACAAAGTACAGATTGAAGTTGTAAAACTATAAAATAAATTTTATAAAGTAAGCATTGTAATCAAAATGTCACCTGAACCAAGCACAGATGAATCAGATATTTACCTTTGTAACTCCAGAATCCAAGCAAACCAGCTGCACGTCCACCTTCTGGTTCGTCGGTTGCACGGCTGGCTTCTTCCCAAGCGTCAATTCAAACTCTCATTATTATTACCTGCCCAAGCATGGTCATGTGCAGCTTACGCCACATTAATCAGAATTGTATGCCGGACACAACTTATTTGCCTATTTATAAGCTTACTAAGGCAGAATTATAACTAGTACATTTTTTAGAAGGGGGCAATTCATCCTCTTTTGATATCATTATAATTTATAATGGTTAAACAAAGGGAAAATGCGCTATCGACTATTTTCTTCCGGAAAATAGCATGTGAACGCGTCATATGAATCAGAAGAACATACTTCAAATATTTATAATATATACTTACATAACAAACATAACATAACATAACTTCACGCCATTGTTACCCGAAGGTGTAGGCAGCGGCTGTTAGGCCTCGTCTCGCCGTTACGTTTACGTCCCAAATGGAATAGGTGGCGAACCTATTGCAATACCGGGCACAAAGTTTTCAGGCATCGAAATTTTTCTCACATAACCTGCGAAAATGACATGGAAAAGCGTGAAGTTATGTATGTATGTATGTTGAAGATTTTTTTATTCGTATGCATAATAGTATTAATACAGCTTTACGAGGATGGAGTGATCGTGATATTCTGTACATTGGCGTTCATAAAGGTTGCAGAACAAATGAGAAAAAAATATAATTTTAGTGTTACAGCTTGAGCTTTAATAAATTATAAATTTTATTGCATACAAAATATGGTCTATTGTAGCGTGTGGAATACAGAAAAATTAAGTCTCGTCATTTTATCTTTTACATATGAGTTTCAATAATATCTTCATATTTAAACAAAGAGAATTGTTTGTTGTGACTAAAATATAATAGTGAAGTAAGACAATTGATGTGCAATATTTATTTCAATTCTAAGGAAGATACAAGCCTTAACAACATTAATATACAAATAGTATAAAATCCGGTAGTGTGAGTCAGTTAGTTAGTTTTTGGTGTATTGGTATTTGTTTTTAAGGTTCCTAAAACATATAGTTTTTTTTGCAAGGAAGCACACCATAACATTACTCATCCGCGTATTACGTCTTGCCTCTTTTATCTATCTGCGGAGATCGTCATGACATTGTTGGCGGGCCTCGTGGCGCATTGGTAAAAACTACCAGCTGCAGCAATGAGGTCGGGTGTTCGATTCCCATCCGAGCACAAATATTTGTGACAAACATGAATATCTGAGTGGCGTCTGGGTGTTTTTCTATGTATTATAAGTATGTATTTACAAAAGAAAAGTATATATGTACTCATATCCGTTATCTAGTATCCATAACACAAGCATTTACTTGCTTAGCTTGGAACTAGAGGGCGCTGTGTGTATTGTGTCCAAGATATTTATTTATTTATATATTTATAAATAATTACAGAGCAACAAAACTTTCGTGAAAGTTTCATTCATTCATATCACGGAATTACTTGTCATTTAATCGATACATTTTGCAATAATGGCGGATATTATTAATGTACATTACTTTTCTATTTGGAGTCAGTATAAAACATTTTTAAAACATAATATATGCATGATAATATTGCAGTGCTCAATAAGACAAGGTGAGATATTTTAATACTTTAACAAGTTTAACTTTGAACATGGTAGAACTAGAAAATCGAGTGTGTCGTGCTGTAAGTATAATGTCGGGGGAAGTGAATGACCTTGAAACCTGTTGCAAAGGGACTGGAGGATATGACTGGAATCTTGTGAGACCAGAGTAAAAGGGTTATTCTTATTTTAGCACAGGATTGGCGCACTGTTGCAAGGGGGTCAAAGGACTTACCGTTGGTTATTTTAGTGTCCGACCGAAGGTCTATATGTGGCCGAAGGCGAAGCCGATTAATCGGCAATCTCCACAACCTTCGGCCGAAGCCGAAGCCTAAGGTTCATCAACTATTAGTAATTTAATAATTTTCTTCAATATTATCCACAACTAAAGAAGAATATCGGCGTAAAGTGGCTAATGCCCCTTTTCTCTCGGTGATAGAGGTATCCGCACTAATTGCAGTCCAGTCCGACAGGCCCTCACTCTTTCGTAACATCTCGTTTAATTCCTACTGATCTCAGACCTTCGGCAGGACCTTCGGCTTCGGCCCAGAATCCGGCCGAAGCCGAAGATCTCGCTGAAGATTAGATTAGATTAGATTATTAGCGTGGTAGAGCCAAGCAGTTCGCTGCACGAATGGGCCGGCTCGACCGGTGAAATACCACGGCCTCTCAGAAGATCGACGTAAAGTGGCTCATGCCGCGTTTCGCTCGGTGAGAGAGGTATCCGGAGGCCCATCCCCTAACCCTCCCCTTAATGGCAGCGAAAATTAAAGAACACTTACCCCAGGGGGGTACCAGTTGCAACAACACTGGAGAATCCCCTCTTGAGCGTCCACGGTTTGGTATCCAACAAGGCGTGGACGCTCAAGCTGCCCCTCGTATTCTGGGGAGGGCAAATTCTCGCTCTGCACATAAAACTGCCCGGGGCAAACGCAAGGGCAAGGATATCACGGCACCCCCTACCACGCTAAATGTGGATTTTTGTAACATCAGGGGTATGCGCACAAACCTTCTTGCCGTCCACCACCACCTTGAGACGACAAAGCCGGCCTTACTGTTCCTTACGGAGACGCAGATATCTTCTCCGGCGGACACTACGGATCTCTCATACCCTGGGTACAAACTGGAGCATTCCTTTGTACCACGGGCTGGGGTTTGTGTGTATGTCCGGGAGGATATCTCTGCTCAGCGCCTCGGCAGTCTTGAAGGAAGGGACCTATCGACCCTCTGGCTGCGTATAGACTGCGGTGACCACCCTCGCATCTACGCATGCCTTTATAGGTCCCACAGCGGCAACACCGACACAGACCGACTCATGGACCACGTACAAATGGCTGCAGATTCTGTACTTCGACAGGTGCCATCTGCGGAGATCGTGATACTCGGCGATTTTAATGCACATCACGCCGAATGGCTTGGATCGCGCTCCACCGATCACGCTGGTAAATCTGTCCATGACTTTGCTTTAGCATTTGATCTGACACAACTGGTTACTGTGCCCACGCGCATCCCAGATGTGGACGATCATTTACCTTCCCTGTTGGACCTTCTGCTGACCTCCCATCCTGACGGATATGTGATCTCTGTAGACGCCCCTTTGGGCTCTTCGGATCACTGTCTGATAAAGAGTACGGTGCCACTCACGTGCCCACTTCGACCGCGTGTTGCGAGTCGCCGCCGTGTGTGGCATTACAGGTCGGCGGACTGGGATGGAATACGGAATTTTTTCGCATCCTACCCATGGGGTCGGGTTTGCTTCTCACCGGAGGATCCTGACGTCGTTGCCGATTCTGTCACTGATGTGGTGCTGCAGGGGATGGAGCTTTTTGTTCCATCCTCAGTGGTGCGGTTCGGTGGCAGATCCCAGCCCTGGTTTGATCGCTCATGCAAAACGGCATTACGCCTTAAGCATGACTGCTATCAGGCCTGGGCAAAAGCAGCGTCGTCTCGGGATCTAAATACCGGTAATCTTAAGAAGAGGTACAACCACGCCTCCAGGTCCTTCAAAAGAGTTATAGCCATAGCAAAGTCTAAGTACATAGGCGGGATTGGCGAGAAACTAGTTCGCCTTCCCTCGGGAACTCGTGCGTTCTGGTCACTCGCCAAGGCTGTCCTTGGGAATTTCTGCAAGCCATCTCTTCCACCTCTGCAAAGGGAGGACCAGTCATTGGCCCACGACGCTAAAGAAAAAGCCGAACTTCTTGGTAATCTTTTTGCGGCTAATTCGACTCTGGACGATAAGGGGAAAATTCCACCGACCATCCCACGTTGTGACCACGCCATGCCGGAGATCTGTTTCCGGCAAAGTACTGTACGGCGCATACTTTTCTCCCTAGACGTCCACAAGTCGAGTGGGCCTGACGGAATCCCAGCAATCGTGTTGAAGATGTGTGCTCCAGAGTTGGCACCGGTTCTAACGCGTCTCTTTCGGTACTCCTACTCTCTCGGCGCTGTACCAGCATCATGGAAGGTAGCTTTAGTCCACCCGATCCCTAAAAAAGGTGATCGCTCAGATCCGTCCCACTATAGACCCATCGCCATCACCTCCCTATTCTCCAAAACTATGGAAACACTGATCAACCGCCAGCTCCTTAGCTATCTAGAAGAGCACCAGTTGATTAGCGACCGTCAGTACGGATTCCGTCAAGGTCGCTCAGCTGGTGATCTTTTAGCCTACTTAACCCATCGGTGGGCGGAAGCGGTTGAGAGTAAAGGAGAGGCGCTGGCCGTTAGTTTGGACGTGGCGAAGGCCTTCGATCGGGTTTGGCACAAAGCACTTCTCTCGAAGCTTCCATGTTATGGGCTTCCCGAGAAATTATGCGATTGGGTCTCCAGTTTTCTCATGGATCGGAGCATTAAGGTCGTTGTCGACGGGTCATGCTCCGACTTAAAACCTGTGAATGCTGGAGTCCCCCAGGGCTGTGTGCTATCCCCTACGCTGTTTCTTCTGCATGTGAATGACATGCTGCAGTACAGCAGTCTTCATTGCTATGCGGATGACAGTACGGGGGATGCCCTATATACCGGCCACCCGCGGATTTCTCGGGAAAACGTCGATGAGTACCGGAACAAACTTGTGTCTGAAATCGAAACTCTGCTTAGTCAGGTTTCGGACTGGGGCCGACTAAACTTAGTCCAATTCAACCCTAAGAAGACACAGGTTTGCGCGTTTACCGCAAAAAAGACACCATTTGTCGTAGCTCCCTGCTTTGAGAGCACTCCCTTAGCCGTCTCAGCCAATATCGGAATTCTTGGTGTCGACTTGTCGAGTGACGTCCAATTTCGCGGTCATCTGGAGGGCAAGGCCAAATTGGCCTCCAAAAAGCTTGGTGTACTCAATAGAGCGGGACGGTATTTCACGTCAGGTCATCGCTTGCAACTGTATAAAGCGCAGGTCCGGCCTCACGTGGAATACTGTTCTCATCTTTGGGCGGGGGCACCCCACTATCAGCTTTCTCCATTTGACCGCATTCAACGACGCGCGGTTCGGCTTGTCGACAACCAAGCTCTTTCCGATCGGCTTGATCCGTTGGCATTGCGGAGAGATGTTGCATCTCTATGCATCATGTACCGCTTATACCACGGGGAGTGCTCTGAGGAATTGTTCGGACTTATACCGCCTGCTGACTTTCGCAATCGCCCGACTCGCCAGTGACTCCATCCACATCGGCTGAATAGTTGGCGATCTACGACAGTGCGATTCAGCCGTCACTTCCTGCCACGCACTGCTCCTATATGGAACCAGCTGCCGGCAACGGTATTCCCGGACCGCTACGACCTTGGTACCTTCAAGAAACGAGCGTATTCCTATCTTAAAGGCCGGCAACGCTGATGCGACGCCCCTGGTGTTGCGGATGTCCATGGGCGGCGGTGATCGCTTTCCACCAGGTGACCCGCTCGCTCGTTTGGCCCTTTTTTCCATAAAAAAAAAAAAAAAAAAAAAAAAAAGATGGATTTTTGGCCAAAAATCCGCTCTCGCTTCGGTCGAACACTAGTTATTTTTTATTTTTTTGTGGCGGGTTTACTTCTCCTTAACTTTTAATTTATGTGTGGTATATCCAATCAATCTGACCTTATGACAGGCCTCGTGGCGCATTGGTAAAACTACCGGCTGCAGTAATAAGGTCGGGGGCTCGATTCCCACCCGAGCGCAAATATTTGTGACAAACATGAATATTTGTGCGGCGTCTGGGTGTTTTTCTATGTATTATAAGTATGTATTTACAAAAGAAAAGTATATATGTATTATTATCCGTTGTCTAGTATCCATAACACAACCATTTAGTTGCTTAGCTTGGAACTAGAGGGCGCTGTGTGTATTGTGTCCAAGATATTATTATTATTGTCTTTAGATGTGGTGTAAGCAAAGCGCTTGATAAGCTCAGATGCGGAAGCAAGAGTAAGTACGAAGTTGATGAAGACAAAGATTAATAAGACTGACTAAGCATATATTGGGTATAAAAATAGATGGATGTAGGAGTCGAGGACGGCCACTACACACTTTCCATGACCAAATAAAACCAGTCCCAAATCCTCGAGGAAGATGTTATCAGTAGCCGGAGCGTGTATGAAAATCAAAGAAGCAAGTAAGGGTGTAAGAATCGTGGCTTATTTAAGGCGCTTTGTTCTCTCTGCCTACCCCACAAGGAACTTGACGTGAAGCTATGTATGATGGGGTGTAATTGTATCGTACCCGTGCAAGCTGGAGGGCTTCTGATAATGTCATTCATACAATATGCGTACTGGATATGGACTTGTTGTTCCGTAATTGTAAATATTATTGCGTCATTGGTGACGTCATGAGTATCAAGTTGACTGTTAACGGTTGTGCTCTACAGCGTATAACAACGGACTGCTAAATAAAGGTAGGCGAGTTCGATCCCCACATGAGTGCAAATATTTATAATGAGCATATCTGTACGACGTCTGGGAGTTTTTTTATGTAATTGTTGTATTTATAAACAAATTAATTCATAATAGAATATACATAAACATAACTTTACGCCTTACCCTACACGAAGGTATAGGCAGCAGTTCTTAACCCTCGACTCGCCGTTATGACGTCCCAAATGGAATAGATAGCATAACCTATTGCGATACACCGGGTACAAATTTTTCAGTCGTCGATATTTATCACACATAAAAGAATTTCAAAAAGTCAATGGGAAAAAGTTGATTCGAACCTGCGACTTCTTGATTCAGAAGTGAGTTGCTGAGCTGGACCACCGAGACTTAAATAAAGGCAAAAGAAAAAAGGTTGGGGAAAATTCCTATGGCATATGGCATGTTAGTGGAGGGCCATCGAAACGCGGCATGAGCCACTTTTCGTCGGTCTTCTGAGAGGTGGTGGTATTTCACCGGTCGAGCCAGCCCATTCATGCAGCAAACTGCTTGGCTCTACCATTGTCAAACCTAGTACCTAGTTAATCCAGGGCCAGTCAATGAATCATCATACAAATGTTTTAAAAATGTGTTTCCAACAAACAAAACAGCAGACAAACTTAAGCCGATCTGAATTGTAAGAAAGTTTTCTTTTATTTTCGAGAGTTTCAAATTCTATTTTGAAAAGGAGAACAATTACAAACTTGTCGCAGGGGTCCCACGGGACTGTAGATACAAACTACAAAGGTTAGGGGTGGATAGAATTATCCTGTTAATTTTCCTCACCTGTCCAGTCAGCACCTACGTAGCTATTTTTGTGCTATCTGAGAGTAAAAATTGCCATTTTTTATTTTTTTTTAAGTGGAACTTCTAATCTCTCTTGCAATCGTATAACGCTTTTAACACCCCCATGAGGCCACAAAAAGTTTATAAAGTTCAGACAAACTGGTTTATGTAATAAATGTTTATTATTTATATTTCGCTATGAAAGCGACTATTAAAAACGGTTTAAAACTGTACATAGTATTCTATTGATGAGTGGTGGTTCTTACAGTTGATATTACGAACAATGTTGATGTTACCGACAAGCAGGAAAACTGATGATATTAAGGCAAAAAACAATGGGCTTAGTTTTCCCCGTGATAATGCTAGACCTCACATACTCACATATCTTAAGCTACTCAGCGAAAATGAGCATGAGCAAACGAGAGCATGCTATGCATCCGCTGTGTAGTCCTGACCTAGTAGCTTCAGATGTCCACATGTTTTGTGACCCTCAAATTATGCCGTATCTTTTCTTTCAACAAATATTCACATAACATAACCCAATCCAAAAGGAAGCCTTTTTATAGAAATAAATTTAAACATAATGAACATTAAATATAAATATTAGAATAACGAAATATTTAGGTATTTATGTAACTAAGTTACAAATACAGTGAACAACTGTGAGTCATGATCATTTTCAGTATGAAGTGAATTAGCTAAATTAAGATATTTGTTTTAAGTTCTTCTATTCTGCCGACGATAATATATCTATTCCTTATCACAATCATTGAGTTTCTTACCTTAAAATACTAGATGGCGTTGCACTTAAAAATAACGACTGCGAAATATTTTAATCGAACTGAATTTATTTATATCATATAAAACGCTTAAACAATATTATTGAATATTGTAAATATCCTCCTACAGTAAGCAATTGAAGGAATGTGTTAAGTCTTCTTGCCACACAACACACGCGGTCAATGCCAAAAGAATTGTCATGAGCAATCCATTCAACTGTGGTATGTACATATTGTAGTAAAATTTTGCTTTTTTCGTCACAATAGAATTAAAACTCTAATTGTATGACTCCACGTTATGAAGAAATAACCAAAAATGTTCAAAATTAACAACAATATCCTTACTGCGAATTTATGGTAAGGCTTCAATCTTATCTTGATATCTACATACATGAAAATAAAATTGTACTGTCTATTTGTAATATTGAAATTCCCGCTTTTTACTACTTGTTTAAGGTACATACACATTTTTTACATTCTATCTCTCTCTTGGTTCAAGTTAATCTCTAAAATGACTGGACCTATTTTGACGATACTTTCATTGGCACGTAGCTAATGAAATAAGAAGTAACTTAGCCTAATTTTATTTTAGAAATTTTCATTTACTTATTTATAACTTCACTCGAACTACTGTGAAACGAATGTAAGTGGCAGAGTCGCCGTCGGAAGACCAAGACGGAGCTACCAGCTAAATTGATCAAATAAATGGTTTGTTTAAAAAAGGTAAAATGCGTAGTAGCCGAGAATGACTGTGGATGAGGCGAAAGAAGTGTGTCAAGATCGTAGCTTGTGAAAAGCGAGTCTCTGCTTACTCCTATGGGATACAAGCGTGAGTTTGCATGTATGTATTTATATGAGTATGTATGTATATTATTGCTTCTGAGCCGAAACAAAGTTTGCCGGGTCAGCTAGTATGTATGAAGTATATGAAGTAATTCTCTCACAAATATTAAGATCTGAATAGTAAATCTCGCAAAGTATTGCAATTGTTGAAGGCGAATTCATTTCATGTTTCTTAAAAAACAGCTCTCACGATGTGTACCCACTTATTAAGTTTTATGCTAAATGTCGTTTTTTGAAATAATATGTAGTAAGTAGTATTATAACCTGTAGTACTTTTATATACCTACTGTTGCGTAAACTTGAAGTGTTTCGTATCAATTTCTATGTTGAATTTGATACTCTTTAACATACGTAATATAACATAACTTCACGCCTTTTTCTACCCGAAAGTGTAGGCAATGGCTGTTAAGCCTCGACTCGCCGTTATGTTTACATCCCAAACGAAATAGGTGGCGAACCTATTGCCGTACAGGGCACAGAGGTTTCAGTCATGGAAATTTATCACACATAACTTTCGAAATTAATTTCGAAAAGTCATTGGTGTGAGCCAGGATTCGAACCCGCGACCTCTTAATTCAGAAGTGGGTTTCTCTATCACTGGACCACCGAGACACGTGTATTTATACACATGTAGCTATGAGCATCATACCCATGGTCTATGTTAACTGCACCTTCAATTCCCAGATGAAGGAATAAACAGCGTATGTACCTGGATGCTTGAAGTTCTATCTCACTTGAAGCCAGGTCAACCCATAGTAAAGTGGCTCAAATGAAGCTACCATCGAAAGTTCTATTCATAAAAACACACGGCACTTTTAAGCATACTTTTACCACCTATATTTATCCAGGTAAGAAAGAAATATGGAGACGCTGAACGACCTTGTCATGTCTTAAACATGAATATCCGACTAGACGACTGTGTGTCACCAAAACAGAAAACTTTCGAAAGAACATTGTTCCGCGTATACCTTTCTATCGACTGAAGGGCAGGGCCGGTCAGAACTCACCATGGATGAAGTAACCTTGAGCCTTGGTTGAGGCCGCGAGTATGTGAATTATTAACAATTAACGATCGATTGAAAACATTGGTATTTACCAGAAAAGTGGTACGTTGTCTGGTACATTTCACTACGTCCATGTGAACCAACTTGTGGGTTTTTATGTTTTCATTGTTTTTCAACTTCACACCATTTCCCTTGCCGGATAGGTAGAAAGAACAGAGCAATGAAACTTTCATAACTCTACTCATACATACGTCGGTTCTTAAGCCTCCTGATTTCAACTCCTACCTAAGATACGTACAATGTTTATCGTGACCTTTATCGCCTCCTTCAACCTTACTACGGTTTTACACTGTATATCTGCTTAGTAAATCTTGCATCACTCATGCTTTCCACATGTCCGAACCATCGGACCATACCCTTCCTTACTTAACTTCGTTGGATTTGCTTAACCATCGTATTCAAGGTCTTATTAATTAAGTATACACATATGACAATATATTTAATTCATTCATTCATAACACCATTTGCATTGCATTTTCCTAGATTAAAAATAGTATTTCAGATGGTAACTAAACCATGTTCCAAATTTTAACCATATTGGTTCACCCAGAATAGAAAGTAAAACATTTTTATCACAAAATTAAGATTTTCGTACATCTAACTGTCAATCGCCCGAATACTGAACCGCCACTGACAATCAATAAAGTGCTACTTACTGCTCAAATTTCACGTATTCTGTCTAATGTGACAGCTACTTAAACGCATAAGTAGCGCTTATATATTTGAGTGGCGGTTCAGTATTCGGGCTTATATCCTTTAATTTATCTAAATAATTTTTATTTTATTCTTTAATTAAAATTTATGTACATAAACAAAAGGTCTATTGATGAACTAACCAAAACACATTTATATACTCGTATATACCTACTTGTTGACCCAGTGTGACCAAAAATAGTTGAAATAAGTCACAAACCAAACTCAAGGTCTATGGCAAAAAAAAACCCCAAGGTCCGCCTACGGTAAGCGTCCGTCATGGTCTACGGAAGCATACAGTTCTGAGGAGATCAAACTACGTTAACCACTCTCTCCAAAAATCCTCCAATAATCTTTCTTCATCTGAAAAGTGATTAATCATGTGACCTAAATTGATTTGTCATGCTACCGTTTACGATTAAACATACAGGGATGCCTAACTTATCCTTGTTATATTACTTTTATTCAAGCTATTTATAAGTCACGAATTATTACTCCGGTTTGCTTTACTGGTGAGCTGGAGGAAGCCTATCAATATCAATTAAGGTTCGAATCCAATTCAGATTTCAGAAATTTACAGCCAAGAAATACTGTTTTATATAAAATACTTGACGAGGGACCTAATTATTAAATTCGACGAGTCAAGGTTTAAGCGCGGCTGTCTAGTAAAAATAACATGAAGGATTTAGGTAGGTATGTGTCTTTGGGATACATTTTTCGTGAAAAATGTAAACCTAACTGTGCATTGCCCTAATGGTCTCAAGCGCATATATTCCTAAATTATTACAATTGTGTTGTATCTTCACGACTTTAATACCAAATGGTTGAGGCATCGAAAATTATACTACAAAAGTTATACAAATGTAAGTTTCAATTAATGCGACGGAACCTTTTACCATACGTCGGACACGAGTTTGACATTCAACGTCACTTAAAACAATAATATTTAAAAAAGTGTTTTATCAATTAAACTAATGAGACAATGATTGAATATATTAATAAATTATTTGTCAACGTTTTTGTTATTAATGCAAAGTTAACAATTTCAAGTTCAGTATTGGTTATAATATACCCGCGATCTCAGCGCGGGTCGGCGTCATTGTGCTTGAAATCATGGCGTCGTGCGCATGCGCACTATTACTGCTCGCAATCGCACACGCATCTGCGCGGGAATGTATCGAACTGACACTACCCGACAAAAATATACTCTCCGATACAATATTAAATGGGACAATATTAAAATTGGCAGCCAAAAATGAAATACACGTTAACAGTGCACGTTTCAATGTGGTGGAATTGTGGGATAGATTCCCAAAAATTGTGGTGCCGAGGAACGGAACGAGCGAGCAGTGTAGGAGGGATAGCCAGATGTACCTGGACAGCTTGGACCGCCTCGAGTTGTGGGCTCTGAAAAGTAAATAAATATTTTTTTTTCTTCCTTTCATATTTACAAAAAAAAAATATTATCTATTTTTACATTTATCCCGTCCAAATTTTAATGTGTAAATAATTAATGTATTATTAAAATTTTGATTGTACATAAACCTAAGTAAATTATGTAGTGATAAGGTTCATTCAGTTTCATATTTTAATGGATTACCTAGGTTAGGGGAATATATGTCCCGTGGCATTTTTATGTTAATATTAATGTATGCTTCTATATTAAAATCTTAAAATTGTAATAAAACTACCCTTGTATAGAAAAAGTTTTAGTAAGTAGTAAGCTTGGAAGATATTAAAATGAAACGAATGAAAAAAATATAATCTAGGTTTTGTTATCAATATCTTAATATTCCTAAAATTACTGTGACCACCATTTTCAATGACGATATATGTATTCGAGGTTTTCAAGAGGAAAAGAGAATTAAACAAATTTGTTTGTCTATGACCCAATTATTAATAATAATTATAATGTTGTAAAAAAATTTTTTTCAAATACTTTATCGCGTTCAAACAATCAAATTCTTAATTTTAATAATAATAGTATAAACCTAAACTCCTTAATTTGTTATTAAAATGTCTGCTACATATTATTAATAATGAATAGGTATATTGAAAAATATTTGACATTTTTTTCGTATTACCATACCAATCTTGTTTTACAAGTATTTTTAACGAGTTAGTTATGTATGTATAACTAAATTAATATTATTATAATAATAGATACTTGGTGATATATGGCACTCGTTCACGACATTATAACTTCACGCTAACTCTGTTGCGACGCACGCAAAAAAACACTGCGTGCGAACAGGAAAAATCTCAATTTTTAGATTTCGTAACCAGTCCAGTTTGACTCATTCGTTTCTTTGTGCCTTCACATCATTTATACACGAAGGAATGGTCAATGGGAAATATCTTTCTTTTATTCCCATCTACTAAACGGCAGAGCCTTTTGCCATTCTTGGATCAAAATTTTGTCAGTCATCAGTGAATATTGTATATAACTTCCATAAATTGATAGATATGTACCCGGATTTGAACTCGAGAATTCTGACTCAGAAACATACTTGAGAACTACCAAGTTGCATATACTATAGAGTATAGACTCACACTCACACCCGATCAGAATTAAAAAAGTATATTAATAAAGTAAATAGTCGTACATTGTCGTACACGGATTGTTGTTGGTTTAGTAAATAAGAATTTTAAAAATTGAGTAAAGTAATTGCTTCCTAAAAAAATACTAATAAATAAAGTGGACCACGAGTCACATAAAAAAACGATTATTCATAAATCAACTTTTATATTGGCTAAAAGTCTCATATCAAAGCTTAATAACATTTTGAATAACCACCAATTAAGCAAACCTAATAATAATATAGCAATCAATATATCTTATATGTCATAACGGGAAACCTATCATAATTCCGTTAAAATGAAACATAAACATTTAAACATAAATTCACGCCGTTTTTACCCGTCTACGGTAGGCAGCGGTCTTAAAGCCTCGTCTCGCCGTTATGTTTACGTCACAAATGTATTGCCATACATTGCACAAAGTTTCCAGTCATCGATATTTATCACACTTAACTTCCGAAAACAATTTCGAAAAGTCATTGGTGTGAGCCAGTGTTAGGATTCGATCCCGGACGTCTGGATCAGAAGCCGTGTGCTCGACCACTGGACCACCGAGATTATTAAATAATAGTTATGCATTTTGTACTATTTTAATTTGAATACCACTAGTTATTGTAATTAAGCCTGCCTCTGAAGATTACCTCCTTTCTCTATCTGCTACAACTGTAATTCACTCTGCACCTAGCTGTTGTTTTTATTTAACTATGTTACTAACATTTAAAAATGACATATTCGTCCATAAATCGTAACGGAAATACCAGAATTATAAGACATTAAACCGTTAGGAGGATAATCATTATACAGTATAACGCAAAGTCGCTTTTCGTCTACTTATATGCTTAGATATTTGAATCTACGCCACGGGATTTGACGCAACAGGGTGGATTTTATGTGTAATTCATTGATAGTACATTATTGAACCGTATCAAATTCCGTTCTTTACTACAGTAAAGAAGTGATAATTTTCGAGATTTAGCACTTTAATAGCAAACGCTGGCCCTAAGAACCCTAAGTGAAAAGTAAATCAAACAATGTACTACATTATTATACCTTATATTATGCCTTATATTATACCTATTATATCTTTAAAATGACTCCAAAAAAGTCCGCGATAGTGTATGTCTATGTCTCAAGGATAACCCACAATGACCACTTACTTTTATTTCTTCTTACTGCTTCTAAGGCAAAACAAAGTTGGCTGGGTCAACTAGCATAATAAATTAGTTAAACATGCAAAATACTCTTGTCTATAAAATCATTTTTTCTTTCCTGCTACATCACGTTCATCATATATTGGTTTTTTAACACTATTTACCACGTGCATCTTTATAGCGATGAACTTTTGCTGTCCACTAAGATTTCATCGTTTCAAGTAGAGCCCATAGTCACTTCAAGACATGTACCGCATAAAAATGTAATTAGTATTTTTTGATATCCCTAATTTTTACGAGGAATTTAAGTATAATCTCGTAGAAAATCGTATGTTTTAACTCAGACGTCTAAGTTGTATCGAGAACCAGGCATTAAGTACTTTTTCTATGTTGCACATTTAAGCAAACAACTCTGAAAACGCTTGTTTTGGATTAGCTCGCTGCTATGATAATAGTTTGCCCACATTTTAGATTTTCCTAATATTTTTCTAGAATAAAAATAGCGTAAGTTACTCCTTATTACATCAGCTACCTGCCAATCTGTCCTATCGTCAAAATCTGTACAAGTTTTTATGTTTCGTTATGAACAAACAAACTTACATACTTATAATATTAGTATTATAATGACTAGATGCCTATGTATACTTTTTTGGTATTTCCGAAAAATTTTTCGTGAGGTGTTTGGGTATATTTACTGATCATTACTTGGACCTACGTAAGATAATAATGTGCGACAATACCAAACCCTTGATTTTGGATACCTTGAAATAATAATAAAAAATACAAAACTGTTTTTTTTTTATGGGATAGGAGGGCAAACGAGCAGGCGTGTCACCTGATGGTAAGCAACCAACGCCGCCCATGGACACCAGCAACACATATAGTGTCACTGTTGCGTTGCCGACCTTTAAGGGATAGGGGATAGGAAAGGATGGGCAAGGGGTGTGGGCCTCCGGGTACCTCTCTCACCGAACGAAACGCGCCATGAGCCACTTTACGTCGGTCTTCTGAGAGGTCGTGGTATTTCACCGGTCGAGCCGGCCCATTTGTGCAGCGAACTGCTTGGCTCTACCACTGCCAACTGTATAGTCATTTCGGTGCAAAAATTATAAAAACATATATGTGATATTATAATATATTAAAATTTGTTTTATCGATACACGTGTCGCATCTCCAATTACACAGATAATCATTACATAGTTTAAAATAAAGTCACTTTCCGCTGTCTGTCCCTTATATGCGTATATCTTTAAAATTACGCAACGGATTTTGATGCGTTTTTTTTAATAGTTAGAGGGTGTCAACGGGGTGGTTTTGATCTATAATTCATATATGATGTTGTAAAGTAAAAATGATAATTTTCGAGATTTAGATCTTTAATTGCAAACGCTGGCTAAACCCTAAGTGGTAAATCAACACAATGCTCTACATTATTAAACACCTTCAGAAGGTCTACAAAAGAGTCCGTGAGAGCATATGTCTATCTTTTAGGGATAACCCACAATGACCATTTTTGTTTTCTTTACTTTTTAAGAGAAATAATGGCTTAATTAAGAAGCGATTTTAAAAATTACAGCATTATAGATGGCGCATGTAATATAGATGATCCTGGCCATTTACAGTAAAGTGGCTCATGCCGCGTTTCGTTCGGTGAGAAAGGTACCCGGAGGCCCACCCCCTTCCCCATCCTTCCCTATCCCCTATCCCTTAAAGGTTGGCAACGCAACAGTAACACTATATGTGTTACTGATGTCTATGGGCGGCGTTAGTTGCTTACCATCAGGTGAAACGCCTGCTCGTTTGCCCTCCTATCACATAAAAAAAAAGGTCGTGGTATTTTACCGGTCGAGCCGGCCCATTCATGCAGCGAACTGCTTGGCTCTACCACTGTTAGAAAAGATTTCGGGTCGAAAAAGGCGTGAAGTTATGTTATAGTATATTATATAGACAAAATTTGGTAGCGAGTAAAGCGTGGACATAAACTGTATATGCATGTAATAATGTCACAGTTATCCTGTTACACATTAAAATTTTAACAATTAAATATTAAGCATTTGAAACCTTGATTTATAATAAGTTAAATAAACGCGATTATATAATCGGTAGGAATTATTATTAGATTAATAATTGATAACATTTTTTTAAATTTACGGTTTCCCACTGCACCGTTTTACCAAGTCCCAAATAAAATTCTTTCTTAAATATATAAATGTAACATTATTGTTTATAACATTATTATTATTAACATTATTGTGGCCTAGTGGTCGAGCACACGGCCTCTGATCCAGAGGTCCGAGTTCAATTCCTGACACACCAATGACTTTACGAAATTGTTTTCGGAAGTTATGTGTGATAAATATCGATGACTGAAAACTTTGTGCCCGGTATGGCAATAGGTTCGCCACCTATTCCATTTGGGACATAAACATAACGCCGAGACAAGGCTTAACAGCCGCTGCCTACACCTTCGGGTAACAAAAGGCGTGAAGTTATGTTATGTATGTTATGTTAGAATTATATACTTATATTATGCCAACACTAGCGGGATTATTTTGGTACGAAATGTGATAGATGACGGAACATATTGGCAATACACCGGCCATAATTTTCAAAGTCATCAATATTTATCACACCTATTATTATATTCCTAAAAGACGTTGGTCTGAACCAGGGATACGGAACCGGAGTCTTTGGTATGAGAAGCCGGGATGGTGAACGTTATGGTCATGTAGACTTTACTTCCGATAGTCTTATATTTGAAAAATGCAGTATTAAGTACCTTGTATACAACGCTAAACTATATATTAGCGTGGATAAGCCACAAGGCAAAATAAAAGTATGGATACGGCAGTTCGGTAGCTACTATTGTCCGACCGAAGCTTCGGCTTCGGCTTCGGTCACCTTCGGCCAAAATTCATCTCCGGCGAGATCTTCGTCTTCGGCCGGATTCTGAGCCGAAGCCGAAGGTCCCGCCGAAGGTCCGAGAACAGTCGGAATTAAACGAACCGTTATGAAAGAGTGAAGAGTGAGTGACTGACGGACCGGACTGCACTTAGTTCTGTTCGAATATCTCTATCACCGAGAGAAAAGCAGCATGCGCCACTTTACGCCGATATTCTTACTTAGCTGTGGGTAAAATTTAAGAAAATTATTAAATTACTAAGAGTTTATGAACCTTCGGCTTCGTCTTCGGCCGATGGTTGCGGAGATTGCCGATAAATCGGCTTGGGCTTCGGCTAAAAATCGACCTTCAGTCGGACACTAGTAGCTACTTCAGCTACTAACTACCATCATATAATCTACATTCCAGTTTAAGGTTTTACATAATTAGGTATTATTATTTAAAGCACTAGGCCAATATTATATTTGCTACCTAACGGTAAGTCAACTTGTTAAATATTTTATATTCCGCTGATTCAAATATCAAAAACAATATATCATATTACTTATTAGTGACATAACAACAAATCAAACGAAAATAAATCAAAGTAGCTTTATTATATAGTATATCACAGGTTATACAGTAAATATATGCATGAGAATACATAAAATATATAAAAGAAAACATAACTTCACGCCTTTTGTTACCCGAAGGTGTAGGCAGCGGCTGTTAAGCCTCATCTCGCCGTTATGTTTACGTCTTAAATGGAATAGGTGGCGAGCCTATTGCCATACCGGGCACAAAGTTTTCAGTCACCGATATTTATCACACATAACTTCCGAAAACAATTTCGAAAAGTCATTGGTGTGAGCCACTATCTAGAATCGAACCCAGACCTCTGGATCAGAAGCCGTGTGCTCGACCACTGGGCTACCGAGTTTACTGCATGAGAATAGTTATTATTAAATTTAAATTACATATTACGAAACAAAAAAACACAGAGACGCAATAACGCCACAAGAGGCCCGATTCTGACTGTAGGGGCTATCATGAGAAGAACTGGGCAAGAATCTCATAAGCCAAATGCATTTTGCTATGAACCTTGCCAATAAACTATTAAATTTTATCCATAGAAATTTATTTGCGAGAAACATTAAGATTATCTAAATAAAAATTGCATTAACAAAATTAATTATTAAATACATTTAACTAATGAATCTTTTAACAGTAAAGAAAATGTTTCTAAGCACAATTTACAGTTAATATAAATGTTTTTTCAATTCATAAAATCGATCATCTAAATAAATTAGTAGGCTTATTTTTTATGAATTAGTGTTGTTTAATTCCTCATATTATGTGCTTAGTAATTGTACAAAAAAAAACAGTGTGTACATTCATATGCATAAAGAAAAAAGAGGTTCTTTTTTTAATATTACAGACAGACACTCCAATTTTATTTATACATACATACATAACTTCACGCCTTTTTCTACCCGAAAGTGTAGGCAGCAGCTGATAAGCATCGTCTCGCCGTTATGTTTACGTCCCAAATGGAATAGGTGGCGAACCTATTGGCATACCGGGCACGAAGTTGTCAGTCATCGATATTTATTATACGTAACTTCCGAAAATTTCGAAAAGTCATTGGTGTGTGCAAGGATTTGAACCCACTAACTTCTTGAATCAGAAGCGGGGTGCTAGCCACTGCGCCACCGAGATTGTTATTTTAAGTTAATTTATATGTATGGATAATATGAAATAACTCTGAGTGCATTAACCCCTGTGATATTTGTTTAATTTATATTTTGCAATTTTGCATTCAATCACCATTGTTAATAACATTTGCATTGAATTAACTTATCATTACATAGTATAAAACAAAGTCGCTTTCCGCTGTCTGTCCCCTTAAACGCCTATTTCTTTGAAACTACGCAACGGATTTTGATGCAGATTTTTTAATAGATAGTGACGTTCAACAGGGTAGTTTTTATCTATAATTTATGTATAATGTACTGAAGAAAAAATGATGGCTGGCTGAACTCTAACTGACAGATCAAAATAATGTTCTACATTATTAAACACCCTCAGAAGGTCTACAGAAAAGTCCACAAGGGCATATGTCTATCTCTTAGGGATAATCCAGAATGATCATTTTATTTTTTTTACTTTTAGGAGAAACAATGAATTATTTACGAAGCGATTTTAAACATTAAAGGATTAATTTTCATCCAATTAAGTGAATCTTAAATAGATTATGCATGTGATATAGATGATCATTGCCCCGATATTGCAGTTTTAACATAGCATTTACGCAGCAGTAAAGCTGTAGTACCGGACAAGACGCGTGCCGATAAATAGCACAAATTGAACCTCATGAAAACCAAAATTTACTAATTTATTACCTTTGATGCGGAACAAAGTTCGCCGGGTTAGCTATTGTTAGTATATTTATAAACACTAAAAATGTTTTCAAGTCTCGGTGGTCCAGTGGTCGAGCAGCCCGCTTCTGAATCCAAAGGTCGCGGGTTCGAATCCTTGCTCACACCAATGACATGACTTGACAGTTATGTGTGATAGATATCGATGACTAAATACATTGTGCCCGGTATGGCAATAGGTTCGCCATTTGGGACGTAAACATAGCGGCAAGTCGCGGCTTAACAGCCACTGCCTATACCTTCGGGTAGAAAAAGGCGTTATGTTATATTTATAAACACCAATAATGTTTTGTATAAATGGATAATGCAAGATTGACTAAGCAGATATATAATAAAAGATGGAAAGGATATACGGGTCAAGGTCGGCCGCGATACACTTTCCATGGCCAAATTGAACATTCCGTAAGGTGATACCAGGAGCCTTAAAAATCGACGAAGTGTTATGAACGTTATAAAAGTGAAAGTGAAGTGTATTAGAATCGCACGTTAGGGCGCTCTGTTCTCTCTGCCTACCCCGCAAGGGACTTAGGATGAAGTTTTAAATGTATGTATGCATATAATTTTAGCAGTTCTGTAGTTACAATATGTTTGTAGTTTCATAGTATTTTTAATATCGATGACTGAAAACTTTGTGCCCGGTATGGCAATGGGTTCGCCACCTATTCCATTTGGGACGTAAACATAACGGTGAGACGAGGCTTAACGTCGGCTGCCTACACCTTCGGGTGACAAAAGGCGTGAAGTTATGTTATGTTTTAATATGTGATTATTTTTGGCAAGGTCCGTTTTTTTCTTCCTGAGATACAAAAGCCTAAAAATGAACTCAAAATTTAATAAACCAACACTCCGTTGGAAGAAAAACTCGTATCGTTATCATCGTAAGTAAAAAGTAATTTTTTTTTTAAATCGTTAATACCACATAGGTAACTGCTATTGTGGGTTATTAACGTATTTCAATAATTTTCCTTTTAAAACCTGTTATTAATTGTCTTGAAATTAGGTTTTTGCTAATATTAACCTATTAAAAAAATAATACCAACAAATTACTGTCCTCTTTAAAAAAAACTTTAATTTAAAAAAAAATACCATTTATTTTCTAATAACTATATAAAATTGGCCAATTTTTAATACTCGAACAAATATAGCTAAATAGATTTTTACATCTTTTTTTTTAAATGTGTTGCAATTAGACTCTGTAGTGTTAAAAAACGACTAAAAAACTGTAGTTTTTTATCAATCAATAAGTATTATTAATACATTTAAATTTAAACTTTATTAAAAATTTAAATTTTACGTTTTTGTAAATTCGCGCCCAATTTTACGAAAACGTGATAAGCAACGGCGCCCTTGTTTACGTAGTTGTATGGCGTAATTGGCATAAAATGGCGACTACTATTTCATTTCGTTACGAAATATGAAAAATTGTTTTACAGTTTAAAAATTCTCCTCGTTATTATGGGGCATAATATAAAAAAAAATCTGGTTGACCTTTTCCTGAACTATCTTAGTAAACATATCTAGTATGTTTCTCTTCGTATTTTTTCTCTTGAAGAATAAAATATGTAGATATTGTTGTATATATGTAGATTTCCGTAGGTCCGGTAGAGGGTAGAGGGTAGAGGTCCGGAGTTCGATTCCAGACACTGGCTCACACCAATGACTTTTCGAAATTGTTTTCGGAAGTTATGTGTGATAAATACCGATGACTGACAAACTTTGTGCCCGGTATGGCAATAGGTTCGCCACCTATTCCATTTGGGACGTAAACATAACGGCGAGACGAGGCTTAACAGCCGCTGCCTACACCTTCGGGTAACAAAAGGCGTGAAGTTATGTTATGTTATATATATAATGTATGTGTGTAAATGTATTGATATATGTGTTTATATATGTATGTGTTTATATATACATATATGTATATATATTTATATGTGGATATGTATGTATACTCCTGTATATGTATGTATGTGTATGTATATGTATGTTTAGATCTATAGGTATTTATGTGTATTTATATCTATTTATTTCAATCGATTAAATAGACTTTTTTTGTATAAAATAATTAGTGTTATTAGCTCATAATAAGAGAACCTACCTATCACTCTTTTCTGCACCACCCAAAGGTTGGCTGGCAGAGAATGCCTTACGGCCGAAATTAATAATCAATCTCCAATCCAAGATTGAAGCCAATCTAAGATCATTGTGTATCTGTCGATCGATTCCCCAAACAAAATCAATCCATGAATTGATTGTTGGCACGCTTATTAGTATAAATGGATTGAAATATTGATCTTAGATAGCAAAATTTGGATTGGGATTGATTATTGGTTTCGGCCGTTAGGCATTAATTTCGCCTTTGTACAATATAAATAAAGTTTTAAATAAATAAATAAAAAAATAAAATGCCCTATTGTATCAACTTCGTTGACAATTCATTCTTTTACAACAGCGCGATAAAGAGTTCAAGATTGAAACCGGTCTCAATTTACATGTGAACGTGTTTTATCAAAATATCATACAGTTTGAACGGAGTACTTTTAACAAACCATACACCCATATTCATATAACTTCACGCCAACTCCTATGTAGAGTAAGCTGAAATAAGACAATATTAAAAGACACGATTCTTATATTCCTCACACGCTTTTTTTTATTTTCAAGACTCTTGTCATATACGCACTATAGTTTTTTCATCTTCCTACCTTACACAAAGAGACGAGGCAGTCTACTTGGTAATTAAAAGTGATCTTCTTCCACTCACATCCTTCTACTTACGCACTGATATCTGCTTAGTCAGTCTTGCCTATTTCACTATATCCAACTTAACCTAAACTTTTCACACACACAAAAGTGATGCTTTAAAAACTGAATACCTTTTTATTTGGGTAAAATGTTTGTGGTATTCACACACCAAAAAAGTGGGATTCTTTTTATTATTGGGCTGTAAATATTGGCATTGATTTTTTTCTTAATGGCGCAATTAATGTTGGATTACCCGCACGAACCTAACGGGAACTGTGCACAAAATTTATTTAACACATTATAAAAACCTGCTTATAATGAACTAAGTGTCAGTGACTTCACCATCTTCTTTGTATCCTGTAAGTGACGCAATATGCGTAAAAAAGGATTTATGTAAAAAATATAACCTTTTTGAGAGGCATGGATTTATTTACTTTTAAAAATATCAAATTTAGAAGTAGTCTTATGTTATTTTTCAGTCTTTTCTTTGATTTTGTCACCAACATACGAATTTTATTCCCTATTGTCAAATTATTTTTATTATATTTGCTATTTAACCCTCTCATCTGCTGTATTTTGTCTTGCGTTCCGCAGGCCCTTTCAATCTTTTTATTTTATATTTTATTGATACATACGAGAATACTTAGAGTACATAAATTCAAAGATTATCCTGGGACCTCATAAACCGTTGAGTTCACTCGATGTTGACGAACTATGCCAACAACAAAGGATCTCGATGACAAGTTACTTCTTAACTTAACTTCTTAAAAGCTTTTATTTTTTTTGATCAAGTGAATATTTTATTTTATTTATAATACCAACTCATAGACCTGGGAAGTAAACATAACGGCGAGACGAGGCTTAATCACCGCTGCCACCACCTTCGGGTAGACAAAGGCGTGAAGTTATATTCATAGACCTGATGAGAAGCACGCATTTTAGTCATTAAAAAATCATTTTAGTAATAGACACCGATTACAAATCGATAATTAACTAATTACAATTAAAATTAGTCATTTATTAAAAGGAAAATACAACAATTATGTCTAATATTCTCGTCTTGATAGTGTAATACGGGGATTAACCATTTAGTATGTTCTGCGTTCGATTCCTGGCACACTGACCTCAATAATATAATTGTCTTTTCTTTTATAACTTAACTCTTTTGTCCTACCTGACTACACCTTCAGGTGTTAAGCCAGGTCAACCAGGTACCAAATAGAAACTTTTGATAAAACATAACTTACGAAATAGGATTCTGTTAAGTCATTCGGCGAGCTCGGTTTCTAAACCACAACTTATTGATTCAGAAGCGGGCTACTCGACCCCCAGACTACAGAGACGATTCTTCAAACCATGCGAAATATATATAGAAGTCGTGGGTTCGACTCCAGCCAAAGTTATGGGTGATCAAAATCAATGACTGACAACTTTGTGCCCGGTATAGTGGCAATAGGTTCGCCACAATCGCCACCAAATCCATTAGGTAACGTACCGATTCGGCGAGTCGAGGCTTTGACAGCCGCTGTCTACACTTTCGGGTAGAACAGGGCATGAAGTTACGTTGAACAAATTGAACTCGATAGGTATATTAAATAATGTATACAGACCTATTGAGACCAAATATTGCATTCTTCATATGTTAGAAAACAACGCTGCCTACACCAAAAATATTAAAGGAGTGATCATTTAAACAAGTGATAGATCTTTACAGACGATGTTGGACTAATGTTAGTGTTGGAAAAAAATAAATCACATGTCATTGACACGAAGAACAGAATTTGTAGTCCAGTGAGCCATCACACACTCAGTTTGCTTACAAATCAACGAAGTAGGAGGTAAATGTATGAAAAACAAAACCAACAAGCCCGAAACCAGCATTACTACATAACATAACTTCACGCCTTTTGTACCCGAAGGTGTAGGCAGTGACTGTTAAGCCACGTGGCCAAGTGGCGAACCTATTGCCATACCGGGCACAAAGTTTTTAGTCATCGATTTTACACATGACTTTCGAAATTAATTAATATCGAAAAGTCATTGGTGTATGCCAGGATTCGAGCCCGCGACCTCTGGATTTAGAAACTGTGTGCTCGACCACTGTTTCTAAATCGTCTCCAGATTTAGAACAACCATTATCAACATTTTTAGAATAGAAAAACATCCGTTACACAAGAAATATGGTTTAGAATTAATTTCGATTCGATTTGTTTTTATTTAGAATTGATCTTAAACTTGTCACGTGACGTTGAAAAATATTTGTATTTATATGCATTAATTATATGTATTTATGTATTAATTATATGTAACAGCTATTTGTGGTTGGCGTTTCCTTTTTTGTTCAAAAATATACATATAAAAATATGATTCGTCAGTCGGATTCTTTTCCTGTTTCTTTCGGTATCATAATAGACATTTAATATTCTGTAAAGATTAATATTTGTAAAGATCTGAAGCTACTGTTGAATTTCTGAAATCGGAAGTACTTATAAAAAGGCTGGAATTCGGAATTTACATATGCGTGAAGTATGTTTACTAGAGAGTACGAAAGGATTTCAGGTACCCGAGTTACTGGTGTAGTGAACGCCCTGATCAGTAGTCAGACTGTATATCAAAGGCGTACAAGAGTTAGTATTGGATTTGGTAAGATCCCAAAATTAGGGTGGCATGCATTCTCTAAGCAGATGGAGCCACCAAACGCCAAATTAACATTAGCGCTATAAAAGAACATGCTAGTTGATAAATTATGCTAGGTGGTAAGAAGATTGTTCAGATGATTTGGTATGCAAGAGTGAACGGAAGCGATTATGATTGGCAAAGTCAAGATAGCGGGATCAAAAAGAAGATTCTGGGTCAACTATGTTCTAAAGAAGTTCCTAATGAATGCTTAGTTCCTAAAACAGAAATGTTTGTAAATAAATATTTGTGAATATAAATGAAAAACCAAGAAATTAAGTTAGTATCGGAATCTGGGGAAAGTCAAGATCACTGCTTACCCTTGTGAGATATGCATAGATGTTTAAATTACTAAACAAAATAAAGTAAAATGAATTCTTAATGCAACTTCGCATAACACACATAGGATATCCTTTTATATTTCATTTGTTTTACGACTCATCTATATAACTGATTTCTATTTTAAACTGGGTCTTGAAAAATTATTAATTATTATAACTGTGTATAATTATAATTAAATATATAGCCATAATTATTATTTTCAATGGCTGACATTCATACCGATGCAGAATTCCGACCGAATATTAAGTTTTATTTCGCAATAATATAATTACATACATGAATGAACATTTTAATGGTCGCGAATGTTTAAATATTATTTATATATTTACGTATAAGTATGTATAGAGCAGGAAATTTACTATTTTCGCTTAGATAACTATATTGTTCAAGGTCTAACTTTGGTTCCCATATTAAAAGTTATGGTTCCGACGACCATAACGTTAGAATTATAATTTTTATATCACTGTCCACATCTTAGTACTTGTTACGTTTTTTTTTCTTTTTTTTATTCATTTATCTATTTTTTTGTGTGAATTTGGCGACTTTTTTTTAATAATAATAAACGGGTCACCTGATAGTAACTACTACCGCTCATGGATACCTGCTATACAGATAGTATTACAGTTGTGTTTTGGTCTTAAAGTTAGTTGTGTTGTAATATATAATTGCGTGGAATTATTACTTTATTTGTTCAGTTATCGATAGTAATCACTTCTAATTGTTAAGTACTGGGATTCAACGCCGACATTGCGTGTACGCTAGAAACTTGAGACATTTGACAATATAAGAACATTATCATTTTATTATTCAATATTGTTTTATTATCCTGTACAGTGCTAGGTATAAACTAATCATATTTCTTTCGCCAAACGCAGACTGTCAAAAATCACTATTTAAAGTTTACAAATATGACGATTTAGTTTCCAGTTACCACCTATTTCATTTGGTACCTAAAAATTGATTCACTTTTGAAGATATGCATTTCATATGTGCACTTTTTATCAAATGGAAACAGCATGCTTGATTACCAACATGGTGGTTGAATGGAATGAATGAATGAATGCCTATGCCCTATAGAAATGAAAGATTCAAATGTATGTGTCCATCAGTCAATGTACATTTCTTCTTTGCACAGTCCAGTCACGACAACGTCATCCTTGGATGTAGGTAGCTACGTTTACATGTCACGTATTCAGCAATCACCCCTCCATGTCATTTCACCGGCGACATTTGACATTGCAAGGTTCGACGGACAAGATTGACGTTTGGAAAATAGGTTCCAACAAAATTTTAGTCCAGATATACTGTTGCTATTTTAAAAAAAATATCTTAAAATGTAAATATGATTAACAGTTTTGATGATTCACGATATTTTTGTGATTAGTATATCGGACTTTTTTGCATGATACACATACCACAGAAATAGATCAAGATAGAACGGCCGCGATGTCATATTTCCATACATTTCGAGCGTGTCACTTTTTTGAAAAACCACGCCCCACAGCGTGACGTCATTTTCATTGTGAGTGGGGCGACTAGTTAGGAGACACACACATTAGATTATCGATGTTAATATCGGCAACGTGTGTTAATTTTATTATTTTTATATTTTACCAACTTTATTGATTTTATGTAACGATAATCATAGAAAGTAAAACATGTTAAATACTTTAATCCGACATATTAAAACGTAAAACATATTTTTCCAACAGTATATAAAATTTAATTACAAATATTTTACTGTCCTTGAAACTATACATATTTATTAAATATTTGCCTTTTTGTAAGGGTTGGCCTCGCAGTCTTGGTTAAATAATGAAGCCGAACGTCTACATATACCTCGGTTACTGCCCGTTTGAGAACAACGAGATGATTTTCCATCGGCGATTGGTCAAATTGGTGAAAACTTATACTGTCAAATAAACTGCTGCCAATGTAATTACGAAACACTTTGGTTGAAATTTGTGGTGTTAGAATAAAGTAGGGACAAAGCAAGACATGAGCTGATACTCAAATTATTATTGAATTAATTTATCGATAAGTCCTAAGACTCAACGATACATGGAGTGCCCATCTCTAACATTCGAATCACAGCGATTAACAGACACAGCGATCAACTGGCAGGTGTATTGTGTATTTCGTTCGATTCGACGTACATTACGCGTATAATTTATACGCGCAATGTTTTTGTATACGAGCGTTGAATGCGGACAGCAATGGATATTTATCATAACGAAAAAATATACAACTTGTGATCGTAATTATTGAACATAGTAAAAGTAAAACAATAATTTATAATCTCAAAAAAATACTTTCTACTGATTTTCTGTACTTACTGATCATACGAAATATTTCCTTTTTTCATATTTGATTCACTACTTTTGTTTTTACAATTTGCCACAGCATAATAAGGCATATATGTGACGTTTTATCTATTTTTTTACGTCCTGAACGCATGGCAAGAACGCTCGTTGCGTAATGAGAGCGAGTTTCGGAAAGCATACAATATAGTGCATGGTTTTGGCACGCTTGCCACGCCTATTCGCCGTTCTATCTTGATCTATTTCTGTGTACACATACCGACTCATAGACATATCCACAGACTAACGCATGAAATTTTTAAATTTATTAAAGAAATAGTAATGTAACATACATAACATAACATAACTCCACGCCTTTTTCTATCCGAAGGTGTGGGCAGTAGCTGTTAGGTCCCAAATGGCATGAACCTCAATAGGTTGGCAATGTATGGCAATCCATAACGGGAACAAAGATTTCAGTCTTGGATATTTATCACACATAACTTTCGAAAAATCATTGGTGTGAGCCAGGATTCGAACCTAGTACTAACCTCGAAATAGTAATATATTACTATTTTTTGACGAAATTATAAATCATTGTACCTTTTACTGATCGATAAGACATTGAGAAATAAGTCACGTTATCTGGTTACCTCAATCAATTAGTACAAATTTTTAAAACAATTAACGAATACCACTGGTATCGATTTTAAATTGCCATTAAAATGGCATGCACACATCACTACGATTAAGTTGTATCAATTTAAAAAGTAACATACCTTAACATAACTTAACGCCTTTTTCTACCTGAAGGTGTAGGCAGTGTTAAGCCTCGACTCGCCGTTATGTTTACGTCCCAAATGGAATAGGTGGCGAACCTTTTGTCACACCGGGCCCAAAGTTTTAATTCATCGAAATTAATCACACATAACTTTCGAAAAGTATTTCGAATATTTCGCCAGGATACGAACACGTGACTCCTTGGTTCAGAAGCGAGGTGCTCGACCACTGGACTACCGAGACATTTTTAGTCAATTAATGTAATTGACGAAATATATATATATATATAACACCAATGATTTCTCTCATTTTGTATGTTATATGTGATAAATAGTGATGACTGACAAGTTTTTGCCTTTTTATGGCAATTGGTTCTGTCTCCATTTGGGATGTAACATTATGGCGAGTCGAGGCTTAACAGCTGCTGCCTACACCTTAAGGTAGAATAAAAGTATAAACTTGAGTTATGTTTAGGTATAATACATTATCATTATCATCTCTGTCTGCCTCATCGAGGTCGACTGTCTGAGTTAGCTTGGTAGGCAACCTGCTGGTTTCCCATGAGAAGTGACAAGTCCGAAGTGACCGGGATAAGGTCCACTCCATCTTTGTCCCAGAGGGTATATCTATATTCTCAATGAGAGAGTATGCGTGATGATTTTTTCTAATAGATTAAAAAAAATTGTTTTTGCAAACTGCGGCCTGAGCTACTTTCCTTGTGAAGGTGTGGCTTTTTAGCTTCACATGCAAACATGCTAATGTTTTAAAATAATTTTAATAATTCATATACTGCGTATTGTTTATACACTCGAGAGCAATGAATCCGGGTCACTTAAAGAATCCTAAAAATCTCGGAAACTAAAAATGCTAGGTTAATGCAATAAATTGTATTTAATAGACAATGTAATACTCCTTAAATGAAGGTATTAAAACTTCTTAGTTATTGTAAAGTTATATCATAAAAAAATCAAATTTGAAAAAGGGCCACTTTCGAAGATGGAACTACGAAATTACAGCATTTGGTTTTGCTTTTGTTTGTAATCTGTCATTTATGTGGGTACATAAACCATGTTGATAGTGCTCTATATTCATTATTCAAGCTGAAATTATGTCGCTTACGCCTGAAGAATGCACCAGAATACTTACAATGCTGGAAACCGGCCGGAGTCAGCGCGATACAGCCAGGACTGTTGGTGTGTCGCTGTCAACAGTACAAAGAGTTCTCCGACGTTACGAAGAAACTGGTTCTAACCTACGCAGACCAGGAACGGGCAGAACCAGGTATACCACAGCACGAGAAGACCGATACTTGGTGAACACCATGCTTCGAAATCGCTTTCTCACAGGAACTGAACTCACCAATCAGTTTCGACGCCTCGGAGGAAGTAACCCAAGTGCATGGACAGTAAGACGTCGGCTTGCTGAATCTAACTTAAAACCCCTTAGACCTGCAAACGGCCCTAAACTGGAGCGTGGGCATCGTATTTCAAGACTAAGATATGCCCAGAGCCACGTAAATTGGAGTATTGAAGATTGGTCAAAAGTTATGTTCTCCGACGAATCAAAATTTATGCTCTACAAGCACGATGGAAGACACAGAGTGTATCGAAGACCAGGGGAAAGATTCAAGCAAGCATGCATCGAGGAAAAAGTAGCCTACGGTGGTGGGTCTGTACTTGTGTGGGCCGGAATTTCTTCTGAAAGTCGCACAGAGCTGGTGATCATAGAAAACGGCTCTTTAACTAGCGTAAGATATGTGGAAGAAATCCTCAATGATCACGTTGGTCCATTTATGGTCAATTTAGGTGAGGATGCTATATTTATGCATGACAATGCCCGACCTCATACAGGTAGGATTGTGAATGACTACCTTCAAGAGATGAACATTACTCGTACGGAGTGGCCAGCGCGCAGCCCGGATATCAACCCGATCGAGCATGCTTGGGACGAGCTAGGCAGATGCGTAAAACAACGAAACCCTCCCCCAATCACGCTTCGTGAGCTCAAAATTGCTCTCACAGAGGAATGGGAGAATATTCCCCAAAATCGTATAAGGAACTTGGTGTACAGCATGCCAAACCGCGTAAACGCAGTAATGGAAGCACGAGGAGGCAATACGAAGTATTAAAATTCAAGAAAATCGTAATAAAGTTCAAAAATTTCATGTTTCCTATTTTTGTTTTAAGGAGAGATCAGCAGATTTTTTCTTTATGTAATTTTGTGTTAATAAAATGTATGGTGACTCATATTTTTTTTACTTTCATTTAAGGAGTATTACATTGTCTATTAAATACAATTTATTGCATTAACCTATCATTTTTAGTTTTCGAGATTTTTAACATTCTTTAAGTGACCCGGATTCATTGCTCTCGAGAGTATTACGCAAAATATTCAAATGACTATTATTAATATATAAATCAAAATAACTTATTTGGCAATATAAATGTACAAACTGTTACTACCGGTTTGTGGGGTTATTAAAAAATTTGCTTAACAATATGGATGACCAAATGTAATTGATAGAATGTAGTGTTTATTAATAAGTGGGAGCCTTGTTTTTAATCATAACTATAGATATTAATAATTACAAATTGCCATTAAGGGGTCATTATTATACTCGTCTGCTGTTAAATTTCCTAGTGCGCTAATTTTGCGATCACGTTTCAAAATTGCGACATTGACATTTGAATTTGAGACGTAGATCGCTCCTAGCCACGAATGACCGTGAATTCAAAAATAAAAATTAAAGTCGTGAATTCCGTATTTGAAAAAAATAAATAATTGTTTACATATTAAAAATAATGTATAGTATACAATGATCGTTCTATAGAGTTGGCCTCCTGGGCTAGTAAAAGTAATACCACGATTTCTCAGAATATCGATGTAAAATGGCACGTTTCACTCGATGGGAGAGATATACCAAGGCCCATCCCTTTTCACTCTCCCCTTCCCACCTCACATCCGACCCCTTCCATATTCCATCGTAAAGGACGGCAAGGCAACTGTAACACTATCTGTTCTGGTGTTCATGGGCGGCGTTCGTTGCTTGCCATCAGGTAACACGACTGCTCGTTTGCTTCACTATTCTATTTAAAAAAAAATTATTTTATCACTCTAAGTGGGATCGACACAACTTGTCCTATCGAAATATCCATGTCATCAAAATATTTGGCTGTGGTTTTATGACTGGCCGCCTGCCTGACGTCAATCCTCCATCCTCATATCACTAAAAATATAAATACTAAACTGGAGTAATACATTTGTTTCAGTGTTCGACGCAACAGCGAAACCTCCGTCAGGTATCCTGAGCGGAAACGGGAATCAATATGGTGATTTTGACGAATGCCTCAGTATAGATGGCGCGGTTAGAGGCAAATATTGCCTGGCGTCGCTTCAAGTAACCCTCAATGGAGATGATAATATGAGGAACATCGACACCTTAGTACACAGCGGCCATTATATACGAAGCAATGTAACAGATGTAAGTACACGCTGCCTCATATTGATCAATTTGTTAGTAGTGCTGAAGTAAATCACTAAGAAAATATAGTCCCATTTTTATGAATCTTTGAGATATGTAACAAAAATAAAAACTGCTGTACCTTTATAAAGGCAACTGATGACACAGAAGGCAGCAGCAAAATATGTATGTGTAAAATGTGTATATTTTTTATTTGGAGCATAAGGATTTTGTTTCAATATAAACTCATGTAATTTATATTTTTCTGGGATAGGAGGGCAAACAAACAGACGTCACCTGATGGTAAACAACCGACGCTGCCCATGGACACCAGCAACACATATAGTGTTGCTGTTGCGTTGCCGACCTTTAAGGGATAGGGGATAGTGAAGGATGGGAAAGAGGGTGGGCATCCTATACACGGATGCCCACCCTCTTTCCCATCCTGGGATCGCTTGTGTACATAATCTTTTAACTTTTGTGACTTGTTGAACTAGTTTTTTTTAATATTTATTATTAAGACTTTTATATTGTATCTAAATAAAATACGTAAACATATTATTATTTAACTTTGATAATTATCGTATAATGAGCCCAATTAAAATGCATTGTGTGATATATTTTTAACTGACCACTTATATCGTCTGAGATTAATGTGTTCAAAATAAAAAATATGTATAATTCATGTTGACTTAATTCTGAAACGCAATAGAACATAATAATAATGGAATATTCTTTTTACATAGTATAAAACAAACTCGCTTTCCGCTGTCTGTCCACTTATATGCGTAAATCTTAGAAACTACGCAACGTACTTTGATGCGGTTTATTTCAATAGATAGAGAAGTATCAACGGGGTGGTTTGTGTCTATAATTCATGTATAGAAATTAAAATTCATGTATTAATAATAATTTTCGGGACTTAGCAATTTAACTGCACACGTTGGCTAAACCCTAAGTGATAGATCGAAACAATGTAGTACATTATTATACACCTTTAGAAGGTCTACAAAAAAGCTCACGAGGCCGTGTGTCTATCATCATTATCATTACATAGTATAAAACAAAGTCACTTTTCGCTGTCTGTCCCCTTGTATGCTAATATCTGAAACTACGCAACGGATTTTGATTGTTTTTAATAGTTAGAGGGTATCAACGGGGTGGTTGTAAACACAAACAGTTGTAAACATCATATATGAATTGTAAATCAAAACCACAAAGCAATGAAAATTTTCGAGGTTTAGCACTTTCATTGTAAACGCTGGCTGAACCCTAAGTGATAGATCAAAACAATGTTCTACATTACTAAACACCTTCAGAAGGTCTACAAAAAAGTCCGCGAGGGCTATGTCTATCTCTTAGGGATAACCCACAATGACCATGGTCTAACACTCCGCTTAAAAATTGTTCATTAGTTCAAATTTACTTATGTGACTTTTCGTCGTGAACGATGCATAATATTTACTGCCTATACACCTTCGGGTGTTAAGATATTAAGATCATACTTTATGTATGGTATCAATTTATCGCTCCAAAATGAAACCCTTGGAGAGAAGAGAATTTACTAACAAACTTTCAACTGTTTTGAGTGGAAAAAGCTTTGATTTACAAAGGATCTCAACTTAAAACCTATAAGCCGAAGTATTAGTTAAGAGTTGAAGAGTTGATCTTGAATTAATCTTTACATTAACATCACTTCAATATTAGAAAAAACCCTTTAGAAAACCATCACCAACATTCAGTCTCGGCGGTTCAGTGGTCGAGCACCTCGCTTCTGAATCCGGAAGTCGCCGTTCGGATCCTGACACTGGTCCACACCAATGACTTTTCTGAAATTGTTTTCGGAAGTTATGTGTAATAAATATCGATGACTAAAAACTTTGTGCCAGGTATGGCAATAGATTCGCCACCTATTCCATTTGGGACGTAAACATAACGGCGAGACGAGGCTTAACAGCCGCTGCCTACATCTTCCGGTAACAAAGACGTGAAGTTATGATATGTGTTATGTTAGAAAACCATATGGAGGGAGTCTGTATAATTTTGATTAAGGTACTCATTAACATATACGCACAGGCCTATTAAAGATTATTGAATATTTTTATCGTGTATCATCAAAATGGCGTCTTATGTTAACGAATAACTTATGATGAAAACTGGATTTATTTAATGAATGTTTAAAACAGGATACTATCAGGTTATTGTAATGAATTGTGGCAGATGTCGCCAGCTGCGTATATAACGGCATATGGTGATCGCTGGTATGGTAACACAAAGGTCACGTACTAACCGATTAGACCACCTATAGCTTCATTTGGGTGGCTATGTATCTGTATTCGTGGGAATAAATGATAAAATATATAAGTTCAATATTAAACTTATTTGATAAATATTGTTAAGTTAGAAACTTGCGCCAAAAGTCTGATAAACGCTGTATCTGATTATAATTGTCGCTGATCATACGTTTGTGTCGCAGCTTAGGGTTTGAGGTATTGTCCCCTATTGCCGTACCGTGTGTGTGTTTAGAGAATGAAGATGACTGGAAGTTCGGCATAACCACCACCTTCCTGGAGCAGATTGTGTCTATAAAAGGATTCCACTGGGTTGAAAAAACTAAAGTATTATATGTACCAGGTAGGTTCAGCCACCTATTTCAGTTAGAGCATAAAAGGAGAAGGGTATAAAAGGGGGCGAACTATAAAAAAATAATTAAAAACAAAACAAACAACAAGTTTAATTTAATTGAAATATTTATAAGCGCCATCTATCGAAAAGCTGTATGTATCAGAAACAAATAAAAAACAAATCTCACTAAAAAATTGAACATAACACAAATATGTTCAATTTTAAAAGTCATATGTACCTACTTCGAAGAATCGAAGTACAAGTAGTGTTGCAAGATAGTGTTGTGTTGTAATTGATTTAACTTTTAGCTGGTTCGACCGTGACCCTGAACTGGGAGACAGCTTTCCTCAGAGACCTGGCCGAATTACAACACAATGCTGGTTTTACTTCAATACCTAAATTAACTTCACTGATAATTCTGTTCCATTTATATTGAAGGCAACTTTTACATGAGTTTATATTTCGGTGGTATTTAAATCATTCTCCTTCTCTTCTCCACCTTCGTTCTGCTCAGCCTGTAACAATCTGTCTTCCGAAATATAGATACCGAGTACAATATCGAGTTATTTGTGACAAATATCGATTACAGGCAGACTTGTGCTTTGTGTATAGCTGACCAGGCTCACTTTGTTTCGCCTCAGAAACAATAAATGAATAATAATAAGATTTTTTTTAAATAAAAGTAGCCTAAGTTGCTCCTTATTATATCAGCTACCCAAGATTTAACTTTGTAATATAAAATATTTTTGCTAATAATCGTCTTATCTACCACCGAGTTCACCGAACAAATCTATTTATTTATATATTATATTTCCCCTATTTAAAATGAATTATATTCCTATAATTAAAATGAAGTTCTTCAATAAATTCACTAAAAGTCCATAGATTAAATTAATAAAGGTAAGTAATAAAATTAATTCATACAATAACATAATAAAATAATATTATAATTACCATAGAGCCTTAGGACAATAGAAACCCTCATGGTACTCGCTATTTAGAAACTATTTAGACTGACGCACTTCATAGCAATAAGGACGTGTCACAAAAATGGTTGACAATCAATTTTATTTTGGAGTTTACGTCATTTTCTAGCCGACGTTACAGGTAGCAGGTGTTATGCGCCTTCCAAATTCTCGCAAAGTCCTCGGCGAGGTTCCTCGCCCACCCTCGGCGAAGTTTAAAATGGGTCTCTACATTCTCGTTCAGCTTCGCGAGGTACTCGCTTTATGGTGCCGATCACCTGCGCAAGTATGTAATGGACTCTCAAGTAGCATTTGTTGTAGCAATGTGCACGTATTATAAATACGTGCATATATCTCACACTAAGATGTTATTCTAACTTCTTAAAAATGTAATAGTAACTGATGGTTTATTTTTTATTATTTCACAAAAATATTTGTCCTACAAAATGTATGGTTGTTCAATTACAGACTCGATCTATCGATAATAAAGTTAGCAAAAATGATTACTCACTAGCAAAATTTTATCTTTATTTATAAATATTAACTAATTTATATTTATGTAGTATCAATGGTCCAGTGGTCGAGCTTTCCGCTTCATGTTCGAAAGACGTGGGTTCGGATCCGGACTCATACCAATGATTTCTCTGAATTCTTTTCAGAAGTTATGTGTGACAAATATCCATGTTTGACAACTTTTTCCCGCAATAGGTTTACATCTCTATGCAATTTCGGACGTAACATAACGTTTCGGCGAGTCGAGGCTTAACTGCCGCCGCCTAAACCTTCTGGTAGAAGCAGGCCACAGACAGATAAAAACTGAAACATATTTTATTTTAGTATGGTCTCGTATCGTATTATTCATATGAAAGTAGCGGAAAACAGTTATTGAAATAACTGTTTTTATTAATATTACAACAAATGCAAAAGTTATAAAATAATATAAATATAGCTGCAATTATGAACCTACAATCAGAAGAATTTGACAATTCTGACAACCACAGAAAAGAAATTGTACAAATCTGCTTAACCCAACGTGCACATACGACGTCTGAATGGCTACTGAAGTGATTCTCAACGAAGTCCGAGCAGTGTAGAGAGGTACTTCGTGAACGCACTTCGTGAAACCTCGGACCCTTTGACTTTGAAAACCGACAAATGGAAGTTGCCCAAGGCAAAGCGAAGTTGGATGAGGTAGGCCGGAGTGCCTCTCTACATTCTCTTCTCGTGTACAACTTCGAGCAACTTGTGTGCGAGAATCCTAACATGATTAGGATTCAATTTTAATTCAGTAGCGGAGTGCTCCACTACCGAAATATTGACAAAATTTTAAGCCATCGTTAACTATTACAAATATAAATCTAAAATATCAACGAAAAAAAGGTTTTTTTTAATGGAGTATTATGGAATTTCAATGCTTTTTTTTTGATTCGCTGGTATCAATTAATTCCACCAAAACAGTCTTCAAAGCGCAGTGCGGTTAAGTTGATTGGTATTTTTTTCATATTTCGGTATGATTGAATCCTATGTGACTAGATTTTTTTATAGTCGAAATATCTGCTGTACAAAAAAAGTAAAATATTCTCTGCAAAGTTATGTTATGACAGGTTTATTGGTATCGTGGATTTTTTAAGGGATTCCAAAAAAAAACACGGATTCGACAAAACAAAATAAAATAACAAAGGATTAATTAACGATGACTGGTGAAATTAATAAAATTGTGCCCGACGTATGGTAAAACATTCCGCTGCCAAATATATTCGGTTAATTTTGGTGGCATAATTTTCACTGCGCACACCCTCCCGTGGTAAAAGCGTGACGTTATAAAAAGAAACATTAAATACTGAAGTAGGTAGCTCTTGTGGTTTTGTGGTGTTGGTTACATCATTGAAGTTATCACAATATCGTTGTACGGAACTCGTCTGCCAAAACTGAAGGTCAACTAGCAGGTAGACACATCAGCCATTCTTATTCTGTGCACGGAATTCGACGTATTGAAATATATTTTTTGAATTATAAATTTTGAACACGCATTGCTTATTATTTTATAATAATACTAGCCGACACGACAAACCTTGCTCTGCCAAAAAATTCAAATTAAAAATAGGGGTTGATCGTAAGGGGTTGAAAATTGAGGGTTGTATGTATTTTTGTGTATTAAAAAAAATAATTAGGGGGGCTACCCTTAACATATAGGGGGATGAAAATAGATGTCTTATTCTCAGACTTACGCGATATGCACAAATTTCATTAGGATCGGTCGAGCCGTTTCGGAGGAGTATGGGAACGAACATTGTGACACGCGAATTTTATATATTAGATTATTATCTCCTTGTTGACCCGGCGAACTTTGTTTCGCCTCGAAAACAATAAATGGTCAAATAAAATATGTTTTCCAAATAAAATAGTATCCTAAGTCGCTGCTTTTATAATCAGCTAACTCCAAAAATGTCCCGTCAAAATCGGTTCAGCCATTTCAGAAATTAGTCGGAACAAACCGAGACAAAAATGTATGTACAAATTATGATATTATATTTTAGTGTACGTACCGTACCGTAATTCATATGCGTTTTGTAAAAAGCGGTTATTTCAATTGCTAGATTAGTCTAGTCGTGCCAGCCCATTCAAGAAACGAACTGCGTGGCTCTAACCACTGTCAACAAGCTTATTTAAGCATTTGTTTAAAATTATATGTTTCTCATCTCGGAAACTTGAATGTAAATATTTGTTAGAGTATATGTATTTATCCACTTCCGATTGCGTTCTGCAGGCGTTTCTAGAACCGCATGACGATATCATCACTAGAGCGAATAAAAATGAATAATATCAACACGTTTTTCGTTGTTTTAAATAATTCATGATGTCACAATCATCAAAACAATATAAATACCCTCCGTGTAGATAAATTTGAAATGCAAAAAGACTGGTAAAATATTCAATTTCATCTTCACAAATCGTTATTACCGGTTTTTGGGATACACGTTATAACTAAGGTACAAAAACTGGTGATTTAGGTAACAATAATAATATTCGTATATAAAATATGTTTAAGATAGGTGTGTAACCGGCCTTAGACTTAATGGGGCATAAACATTGCAACAAGAAGCAAGTTCATGGCCGCGGTTATTGTTTGAATTTTATGTGATTTATTGTAGGTGTATTATTATAAAGGAACGGAAAGGTTTTTGTGTTATGGTCTCGGTGGTGATTGAGCACCCCGCTTCCGAATCTAGAGATAGCGGGTTCGAATCCTCACACTGGCTCACACCGACGACTTTTCGAAGTTCTTTTCGGATGTTAGGTGTGAAAAATATTGATGACTGAAAACTTTGTGCTCGGTATGGCTATAAGTTCGCCACCTATTCCATTTGGGACGTAAAACATAACGGCGAGACGAGGCTTAACAGCTTCTGCCTACACCTTCGGGTAGAAAATGGCGTAAAGTTATGTATTTTATATATGGATGGTTTTTGTATTGTGGAGCCACGCAGTACGCTGCATGAATGGGCCGCCTCGACCAGTGAAATATAAAGGCCACATTTTAAGGTAGATCAATCTCTAAAGCACGAAAAAACCTTCCTGTAGTTGATTTGGATTTCATAAAGGTCAACTCGACATGTATCCTATGTAATTTATTATTTTATTCGAATAACTCTGCCTACACGTTCGAGTATTTAAAGCGTAGATAGATAAGTATATTATAGATTGTTTACATTTAATATTTTTTTATGCCATTACTTATAGTTTCGACATACCCAAATCAGGAAAGAAACCATTGTATTTTTGTTCTAATGTATTTTTTTCATTACGTTTTTCGATATCACGCATCTAATTTTCCTAGTTGAGTGACTAAATAAGGAATTAGACAACTGATATAAATATATTAAGCCATGTTTTTAGTAATAAAAATACAAATGAAACTTTGAAAAACGCTGAGACACCATTGAGAGATTCATGCTTGTCATTCGGATGAGGGATCGAACCAGCGGACCTCTATTAAGAAGTCGGTTATTATTATCACAAGATACGTCGATAAATTTATATTGTATAAATCAAAATAATTACAACTACTGATACATATCGCGAGTAGAACAATGGCGCTTCTAAATTGGATTCCTTTTGTCTCTATCAAAAGGGATGCGAATCAATAGCGAAATACTTTGTACCCACATATATTAATAATTTCAGCGAACATTGGTCAAGTACTATTGTTTTGTAACAACGTTTGTGATATAAAATAATGTGTGGATACCAAATAAGTTAACATAGTGTACTGTGGAGACAAGCTTACAGAATATTAACTAACTACGGAACCTTGGGCTGTTTGTTCTGCGTGTTCGTAATCTAGATGATTCGCACGTTGCGAACGCCGCGCCCGTTCGTGTATTAAATTTTACTTTACAATATTTTCTAAGTAATTAAATGATAATTTAGATATATGTGTAGTGCATTGGTAAAACTACCCACGGGAGAATCGAGGTCGGCGGGTTCGATCCCCCACATCCCCACACCGCGGTCATTACAACGAAAAAAGGCAAATATTGTACTCATATGAATTGTAGCGTGATGATATAAAATAGCTTAAGACTAAACTAGATAAAAGCGTAAAAAAAGATATTGATGAAATACCATGACCTCACGAAATATCGGCGTAAAGTGGCTCGTGCCACGTTTAGTTCGGTAAGAGAGGTATCCGGAGGCTCGATCCCATTTCCTCTTCTTTTCCCTCCTAGTCCCTTAAATGAGGGCCGGCTCGACCGGTGAAATACCACGACCTCTCAGAAGACCGACGTAAAGTGGCTCATGCCGCGTTTCGTTCGGTGAGAGAGGTACCCGGAGGACCACCCCCCTTCCCCATCCTTTCCTAAGTATATACAACAGTATAAGCTAATACGCACATCATCACTCATAGCAAGCATTTACCTTGACCTGTACACGTGTGACAATCACTCCCTTTTGAAAAGGGTTACGTTTAGACTTCAAAGATAAATTATTGTGTTTACGCTGAAAAATATATTCCATTTTCATGAAATTCTGGAACCTTGAGATAAAAATGCCCTATTTATAAAATTTCTGCACGACTAACTACCATATCCGGCTACACTATTTTCAGCGAATTAATGCCACCGTACCTATATAATTGGGCTTAAAACTGAGATTCTGCTTAAATTTTATGTATGGGTGATTACGCAAGGATTTAACCACAAAATTTGTGCAGTCCATTCTCTCAATGGCCCGCTGCTGGTTATATTATAAGTGATTGAACATTTTCTATAACTTTTAATATAACCTTCGCTGAAATTGAATCTAGTTATTATAAGATCATTATAGTAGAAACGGGTCGATATAAAGAATATATGGCAGAGATTATCAATAAATATCTTTTATTTTTCGTAATTAATACTTTTTTTAAAATAAAATGTATCCTTTGTTGCTTCTGAAACCTCTAAGAGTATGTTTACGAAGTTTCATGGCGATCGGATAAGTAGTTTTTGCGTAAAGATATAAAAAACAAACAAACGGACTTTTGCATTTATAATATTATTATAGATTACCGCTGCTTATGTCTTCGGATATTCAAGAATATAATGTCTTTGATATTGTTTCAGATGGGCCACCGAGTGCCAAGATACTCGTCAATGATGTGGGGTGTTTGCATACCGAGCTCCTGCAACAGCTTCGACCTGGAGGAGGAACTGTCCGAGAGACTCGCTGACCTGGATATTTCAGTACGAGTACACAACAATATGTGTTCAGTTAAAGATTTCAAAAGACCATATTCTTTTGGCAAGACTTTGTCTATGTAAGTATTTATGATAATTCGCAGAGGATTGTGAAGATAAATAGAAGTCTAACGCCCGAATACTGAACCGCCACTCAAATCTAACAATCAATAAAGTGCTACTTACTGCTCAAATTTCACTTATTCTGTCTAATGTGACAGCTACTTAAACGCTTAAGTAGCGCTTATATATTTGTGTGGCAGTTCAGTATTCGGGCTTAAATGAGTCACTAGGTCAGATAGAGAGAATAGAGGTAACTGAATAGAATTCCAGTACATCTCAGGATCTGATCGAAATCGTTAAGGTGGTTTTGCCGTAGATATCATCTATACATATAATAAAATCTTAGGAAAGTTGAAACTGTACAAGAAATATTTTGTTTTTAGAATACTTGGGATATGATCTACAATCGATACAGAACCCTAAAACATGGTTTTTAGAATTTTTATCTGGTTATCTGTTTATCTGTATGTTTGTTCCTGATAAACTCTAAAAGTACTGCATACTTTTATGTCCAATTTCGCATAAATATAGCCAAGAGGTCGGGTCAACACATAGGCTAAATACGCTATCACTAATTGGGGGTGAGCAATGAACCCTAATAATGGCACAGGCATCGTATTTTTTCTTTCTACGGAGACGAAGTTGCGGGCAATAGCTAGTATTTAAATACATTGCTAAAATATTGGTACTGTAAGAGGATATTTGACACTCTAGACACTATACTTAACTCTATAGACACGTTGCCAGCGTTTGGGATGTGGGATAATGAAAGGGTCAGAAGAGAGATGGGGAGGGAGAGGGGAAGAGATTGGTCCTTCGGATACCTGTATCACCGAGCAAAACAAGGCGTGAGCCACTTTACGTCGATACTCTTAGGCCCGTAAGATCAATCATAGTTAAAACTGTCGATTTTCTAAACTATAGTCAATTTTAATCTAGAGTTTAAACCTGCCTCGTAAGATCAACAGCGAAATGGACATAGATTACGTAAACTAAGTTTAGTTTTCGACAGATGGCAACATTTGGTTATTTAATGTCCATATTTCGCTCATCATTCACTCTTTTGTACATTGTCTGTGGCATATTTCGTGAAAAAAACTCTTTTTCTCTTTCTTTTATGAAGTTTTATAGTGTGACCATAGATTTAAGAAAAATAGATCGGCAATAGTCGCCCAAATAACGTGACCAAAAATGGGTTGTTAATGTGTGAGTGACTTACGGGGCTCGTGGCGCATTGGTAAAACAACCAGCTGCAGCACTGAGGTCGGGTGTTCAATTTTCACCCGAGCACAAATATTTATGACAAACATTAATATTTGTGCAGCGTCTGGGTGTTTTTCTGTGTATTATAAGTATGTATGTATTTACAAAAGAAAAGTATATATATATATATATATAAGTATATATATATGTATTAGTATCCGTTATCTAGTATCCATAGCACAAGCATTTAGTTGCTTAGTTTGGAACTGGAGGGCCCTGTGTGATTTGTGTCCAAGATATTATTATTATTATCAATGTGTTCGTAAAAAGCGCTTCAAAACGTTAACTTTTACAAACTTAATGTTCATGTGTGGAAATGTAAATAAAATATACGCGGTTCCCAAAATCTAATATACGCGGTAGCGCTGTCAGTGATTCGATGCTATTAGTTAATTTTTCCTGACATGTGCCATCTATTGTAGTCTATGCTAAATCTATGTATGAACCCACAATCGTTGTGTCAGATGTCAGCTGATAAACGACCGCCATTTTTAAACTAGGCGGACCACGGTTTAAACGGCAAAATCTCCTGGTGTAAGCTAAACTATAGTTTAAACTGTTATTGGAGTTTTATCTAGCATTGATCTTACGAAATAAACGACAGATGAGGTTTAAACTAGGTAAAATAGTTTAAACTGTGATTGATCTTACGGGCCTAAGGCCCGTAAGATCAATCATAGTTAAAACTGTCGATTTTCTAAACTATAGTCAATTTTAATCTAGAGTTTAAACCTGCCTCGTAAGATCAACAGCGAAATGGACATAGATTACGTAAACTAAGTTTAGTTTTCGACAGATGGCAACATTTGGTTATTTAATGTCCATATTTCGCTCATCATTCACTCTTTTGTACATTGTCTGTGGCATATTTCGTGAAAAAAACTCTTTTTCTCTTTCTTTTATGAAGTTTTATAGTGTGACCATAGATTTAAGAAAAATAGATCGGCAATAGTCACCCAAACAACGTGACTGAAAATGGGTTGTTAATGTGTGAGTGACTTACGGGGCTCGTAGCGCATTGGTAAAACAACCGGCTGCAGCACTGAGGTCGGGGGTTCGATTTTCACCCGAGCACAAATATTTATGACAAACATTAATATTTGTGCAGCGTCTGGGTGTTTTTCTGTGTATTATAAGTATTTATTTACAATAGAAAAGTATATATATATATATATATAGATATATAAGTATAAATATATGTATTAGTATCCGTTATCTAGTATCCATAGCACAAGCATTTAGTTGCTTAGTTTGGAACTGGAGGGCCCTGTGTGATTTGTGTCCAAGATATTATTATTATTATCAATGTGTTCGTAAAAAGCGCTTCAAAACGTTAACTTTTACAAAGTTAATGTTCATGTGTGGAAATGTAAATAAAATATACGCGCTTCCCAAAATCTAATATAAGCGGTTGCGCTGTCAGTGATTCGATGCTATTAGTAAATTTTTCCTCACATGTGCCATCTATTGTAGTCTATGCTAAATCTATGTATGAACCCACAATCGTTGTGTCAGATGTCAGCTGATAAACGACCGCCATTTTTAAACTAGGCTGGACCACGGTTTAAGCGGCAAAATCTCCTGGTGTAAGCTAAACTATAGTTTAAACTGTTATTGGAGGTTTATCTAGCATTGATCTTACAAAATAAACGACAGATGAGGTTTAAACTAGGTAAAATAGTTTAAACTGTGATTGATCTTACGGGCCTTAGAGGTGGTGGTGTTTCACCGGTCGAGCCCATTCATGCAGAGACCTGCGTGGCGCATTTTATTTATTTATGTTATCCAAATCCATGTAGACTTAGTCACGGGCTATTTGACACAATATTATCAATTGGGTTGGTACAATAATATTAATTGGAATAATATAATACAATGAAAATTTAACAAAAAGAAATATTTTCAATTTATTTTTTTATTTAATTAATGTCGAAAGTTATGAGCAATAAATATTATTATACATTTTAAATAGTCTCGGTGGTCCAGTGGTCGAGCACACAGCTTCTAACTCCAGAGGTCGCGGGTTCGAATCCTGGCACACACCAATGACTTTTCAAAATTAATTTCGGTAGTTAAGTGTGATAAATATCAATGACTAAAAACTTTGTGCCCGGTATGGCAATAGGTTCGCTACTTATTCCATTTGGGACGTAAACATAACGGAGAGTCGAGACTTAATAGCCACTGCCTACATCTACGGGTAGAAAAAGGCGTGAAGTTATGTTTGATACATGTCAATATTTTACGTCAAAATTTGTCATCAGGACAAAACTGAGTATGTACCTATAGAGGAGCGTTGGTAACTTTTTGCATTTTTTATTTCAAACATTAATATTCTGTTTACATTCATCGAGATCTCCTTGAAAACCTTTGCATTAAGACGTCTAATTAATATATGTTGTTGTTTTCGCAATGGAAATTACAGTAGGATAAATATGGCGTCATCTTTTGATGAACCTTTTTTTTTCCTATTGGCAAAATCTATTATCAATTGCAGCAAAAACACAGAACAAAAAATAAATGTATTTTACGTATTTACCAAATAATCTTTGTATTGATTAAAATAACAGAATTCGTTCCACTTGAAAATTGATATCGACTTTATTAAAAGCTTTTATTTAACTTGCACTGTATGTATGTATGTATGTAAGTAAGTATGTATGTTCGGTGGAATCTTGCAACTCAATTTTGAAGTAGATATCTTCAAGCGATTGAGCTGAAATTTTGTATACACCTTTACTTTGGATGACAATGCATGATATGATGTGTGACATTATTCTATATCCAATATGGCGGACCACCCAAGATGGAGGAATGGATATTTTGAATGAATTTCTGCAATATGGGTATCAAATGAAAGGGCTTATTGAGTGTAACTCAAGAAATAATATGACGTCATTCTAAATCCAATATGGTGGAATATCCAAGATGGAGGAAAACATATTTTAAGCTTCTGTACAATATGGGTATCAAATGAAAGGGCTCATTGAGAGTAACTGAAAAAATAATGTGACTGAAGAATAATAAAATAATGTGAGTGAATTTCACAAATAATAGTATATCAATATATCAATATAATAATAATCAATAGCCCGTCCAAAATGAAATAATAATCAGTTTTGAAGAACAGCCGCTGAGTTTTCTTGCTGGGTCTTTCTCAGGACTAGCCGACCCAGTGGTAGATTTTTTAACAAATACTTACCTTTAAATTTAAAATCAATAAATATTTCATAATAGTTATACTCTGATCTCAACTAACTTAAAAGAAATAAGATAATTAGCTCATAATTAAAAATAACAACTGTTACCTATTAAATCATACAACAAAGGATCTGTACAAACCAAACTTTTTCTTTAGTAAATACATCTTGTTAATTATTTCATTTTTGTTTCATGGTCTGATGTGGGTTACCAATAGTAAAAATCATATTTTAAACATCAACTTTTTGATTTTTATTTCCAAAAAGTGGGTGCTCTCTGTATCAATGAAAATAGCTTTTGAACGGATACCATCTTTTTGTTCATCACTCGTGAAAATGATCTCTGTAAAGAGTTCGAAACGTCGGGAGATTAATAAATAAACGCGATATAATCTTAAAGTTTGTTTTAATGTCATGAATTAGATGATCTCCTTATTGAAGAGCTGGACTGTTTGTAATTAAGCGGTATACGTTGAATGAAATGACACTAACCTAACCAGCTATAACTAAAAATTACAAAAATAAATTAAAAGCAAAAACCCTTTTTAAAGAAGCTTTTATTAAAGCGCTCTAAAAATAAGAAAATAATATTTCCTTAAAAATTTCAAGTATCAACTTAGAGCCGCAGTATGTACAATTTATATAATAATAAAAGCTTGTCGCGAGGTTTGACTCCCTATCAGTAGGTAATTAAATTGCAATAGATAATATAGTAAAGTTAGTAGATTAATTTACATGAGTGTTTTGCCCATTTTTTTCTCATGACAACCTTACACTCAGGATCGTCCGTGCGTTTTTGTTCCAAGGAGGCAATTTTCTCAAGCGCTCGTGTTTTGATATGTAATGCTTTAAATATAATAATAAGTTAAATATCTGTATTTACGGACTATATTTTACTGTGTGTGTGATTTAATTTGACATTATAAAATTAGTACAGTTTATTTACAACTCGCGCGACAAGCTTTTATTATTATATAAATTGTACATACTGAGGCTCTAAGTTGATACTTGAAATTTTTAAGGAAATATTATTTTCTTATTTTTAGAGCGCTTAAATAAAAGCTTCTTTAAAAAGGGTTTTTGCTTTTAATTAATTTATTTTTTTACTCATAAATGGCATAGTTTGTGGCATATTTTTATGTTTGTTACCCAATAAAGAGTCTTCCCTTGAACAGGGCACATTGATAATTAATTAATATTATTGGAAATATAATAATGTTTAAATGTGTTATATAAATAATTATTATTATAATATTTAACAAACGTATGATAATGCATTCTCCCGGGATTATAGTTTCCAACTTGATGGAATTTTATTGCTTTTAATTTAAATTTTGATAAATGTATAATATTAAATAGATTTCAGCGATTAATAGTAATCCAACTTAAAAATATAAGTACCAGTTTTGGCATATAAATAAAATTCCTCCTTTTTGATTTCATACGGATCTCACAATTTAATTAAATTATAAAAATTATAAATAATTATTTCTTAGATTTTCTCGCGATTAAATCGCGTTTATTAAGAACTTACTTTCTATTTGTTTACCGACGTTTCGAACTCTTTACAGAGATTATTTTCACGAGTAATGAACAAAAATCATTTTTGTTCATTACTCGTGAAAATAAACGCGATATAATCCATAAAAAGTTGTTACAATGTTATGAATTATATAATTAAAATAATATCGCTTTATATATCTAGCTTCTTTAAAAATATGAGGAATGATTTGTGAAAATTATCGTCAAATTAAAGGCTCTATCTAGTCTAGGAGCTGTGGCCAACAGTTAGGTAGGTACATTTAATATATAAATGATAAATATTATCCTATTATAAATACTTATCACGTAATACAGTTACCAATGGTGTGATAATTATTCATTATGTAGAACATACATCATTCTTATGCGGCAATAAAACTGTTACATGCATTGAACAACAAGCAAAGTTATTTATCACCCTGACTATAACTATATTTTTGTCGCACGGGTATTTTATTTTAAAAATTAAATAAAAGATTATTATTTTTTTTACGATTATTATATTTTTAGGATAGATTATTATTTTAGGGGATCATGTCAAGAGCTTGCACGTCGCGATCCCTGCCGTCCCAGAGGGACGCAATCTTGACCGAAACGAATATAGCTGCGCTGGCTGCTAGGGCGTGCCCCGACAGAGACGGGCACCGATTAGCCCCACGTCGGTGCGGCTGCACGTGCATGCGCATGCGGCGAAGGGGGCCGCCTCCTTTACGCAACGCCAAACCTGGCGAGACGAGGAGAGGGGAGTACCGTATAGGCACGTAGAATGTTAGAGGTAGTATGACAAGAAAGATGAATGAGATGATGGATGAAATAAATGAGAGATGCCTGGATGCCTTATGTTTGACGGAAACAAAGCGGAAGGGGAATCAGGCCGAGGACCTCCCAGGTGGCATGGCTGTCCTGTGGTCCGGAGTGGACCTGTACGTCCGTGCCAGTGGGGGTGTGGGGGTCGTTCTCTCCTCCCGCTTTGCTTTTGGAGTGAAAGACTATGAGAAAGACCTGGTAGCAGCTTATGCTCCCGTAAGTTCCGCCGATCCCCATGAAGTCGAGTAGTTTTGGGAAATTGTTAGGCGAGGCCCGAATGGTGACAAGAGAGTGAATGGTGCTGGTAAGCCGATCTTGTACATGTGCTTGGAACGGAACCTCCTTGTGTCTAACACATTATTCCGTCATAAAGATATTCACACGTATACGTGGAGACGGAATGAGCAAAAGAGTATGATTGATCTGCTTCTGGTAGATAGTCGTCTCCGAAACACTCTAAGGGATACAAGAGCCTACAGAGGCCCCACTCTTGATACGGACCACTACCTGGTGGTGAGCCGCTTTGTGGGCCTATTCAAGAAGTGGAGGCACTGGCGAGTGCGTACCCATTTCGGAGAGCTTGAAAGGATAAAATGTAAGAAATTAGAAGATGAAAGTGTACGGAGTATGTATGTAGACCTAGTAAGCAAAAGACTCAATGATACGACTCTTTGTGACTTAGGTGTTGAAGAATGCTGGGAAAGAATGAAAGAAAGTATAGTGGATAGTGCAAAAGAAGTATGTGGTTGTGCAAAGAGACATAAGACTCTGAGAGGTGATGCCTGGTGTGACGCGGATGTAAAATCCAGCGTCGAAAGAATGAAAAAAGCATGGTTGGATTATGTCTCAAGTTTAAATCAGAATGATAGTATGACAGAGAAAAAGTATCAGAGCTACCACCGCTGCAAGAATGTTACCAAAGCCTTAGTGAAAGAGAAGCGTGAAAGATTAGCTGCGAATGAAGAAGTGAGGTTGACGGAGAACTTCGAAGCCAATAACAAACTCTTTTGGAGGGAAGTTAGAAAGTCTCGGTGTTCTTCGTCAACATCCAGAATGGCCAAGATTATGTCTAAGGCTGGTGACATTCTTGCAAACCCAAACGATGTATTGGGTCGGTGGAGTGAGTATTGGGAAATGTACGAGTATGTTCCGGACGTGGGCGCCGCGAGTGAGTCCGCCGCCGAGTGACTGACGCCGCTGCGCCAACATCTGTCCTCGACATTACTATGGAAGAGATTGAATGGTCGATACGAAGTATGAAAAATGGTAAGGCAGCTGGAATTGATATGATGTCTGCTGAAATGATCAATCACAGTGGAACCTGTATCCGGGATGCTTTCCTGACCTTGAGCAATCTATGCTGGAGGTCGGGTAAGGTTCTCATGGACTGGAGGCGTGCTGTCATCGCACCCTTGTATGTATTTATGGATCCTCGCGTCAACTTTCAACTGAATACGTTCAACTTTTATATACCTAATTATGATTTATATGACTTCAACCAACCACATACTTTAGTGGTTGACAATTTTGACTGCTGAGTAGATACGGCATCGATTTTCAGCCAATCAGAAACGTACTTTGTGTAAACATAGATGGTATGACTTCTAGGTGAGAATGTGAAATTTCAATAGCACAGGCTATAACTAGATGTCGCTATATGGGTTGAGAAATAAAATCACACCCTCGTCCTTCTGAACAGAAACCAGGCAAGCTAGACGACTAACGTGAAGTCTAGTGTTTTGGTTATAATTATTTCGATGATATAATTAATTATTTTTGTTTTAGCACATTCTTCCTGGCGATAGTCTTGCTGCTGAGCTTGGGAACTATCCTAGATGATGGTAAAGAAGGAGCAACCAACTTCGAGAAATTACTCAACGCTTTTTCATTGAAGAGAAACGTGAGGGCTGTATTTGATCTTTCCGATAGTCCAACCAACGTGAAAGGACTAGATATGTACAGAGGGTTGAATGCCCTGGCGCTGCTGGTGGCCCACAAATCAATGGCGATGGCACATAATCCCTTTGTGAACAAAGTCAGCTATTCTGCTGTAAGTACTGTGTGAAAAGCAGAAACAAATAAGTGGAAAATCTGATGACGGAACGTGGTATAAGCCAGTTTACGTCGTTTTTTTGTAAGGTCCTAATATTTGATCAGTCGAGCCAGATCATTCGTGCAGCGATCTGCACGGATCTAGAACGAGTACAATAATTTATTTATAATAATTTACAATAATTTAAATTGTACTGTTTAAGCAGAGGCAGTTAGGAATCGATATATGAGAATTATTAACCAATAGTAGTAGTTATCTATAGTTATCTATTCTTCCATATAAGGCACAATTCTATCAGTTACATGGTCTTTTATTCTCATATTTGAGAATAAAAGACCATGTAACTGATAGAATTGTAGTTGTTGAGTCGAGATAGAGTCTTAATTCTCCTATTTCATTTTTGTTTACACGCAAATAACCATAGTTCCTTTTATGAACAGTTCCCAAATAAGTGAGTAAAGAAAAAAAATATACATTAAATAGACATTATTACAGAGAGGAATCTTCTCATAAATCTGTCACGTAAAAGTGACAGCGTTTCACTGAATTTGATATTAAGGCGCTGTGTAAATATCTGAGCTTCAATTTCGCTGTAAGTTTGACAAAGTTTTGGCGCAAAGCAAGTGGGGAGCACTTAAATATATTGAATTACATTTTGAAGATTTCAAAGTATGCCAGCCCTTTAAACAAACCGACTGTATTTTTCTGTTGTATGAGTAAAAGTAGGCGTCGCCTGTGGCCTTGCCTGTTACCCTGCCTCGTCACCCATTCCTCACAATTTAACATCATCTAGTTCGAAGCTATTTCTCGATAAATATCAATGATAGAAAAAAAATTGCACCTGTAAGCTACATACGTCAAGTTATTATAAAAATATTACATTTAGCTCAAATTCTCATGTTTTTTTTATTAGTTAACTATCATATTATTAATGGATAACTCCAGAATACTTTGTGGTTGCGGCAAATTGATTTAAACAAGGATAAATGCTAAAAGTTTTTTTTTTATAGTAATAAATAATATATAATAAATAATATTTTGGACACAATACACACAGCGCCCTCTAGTTCCAAGTTAAGCAACTAAATGCTTGTGTTATGGATACTAGATAACGGATATAAATACATATATACTTTTGTAAATTCATACTTATAATACGTAGAAAAACACCCAGACACCACACAAATATTCATGTTTGTCACAAATATTTGTGCTCGGGTGGGAATCGAACTCCCAACCTCATTGCTCCAGCCGGTAGTTTTACCAATGCGCCACGAGGCCCGTCAAAAATTAATGTATCTTTTTTTTCTTTTTTTTTCATAAAAGCCATTACAAATTAATTTTTATTTTATTGTATTCAACCTTGACATTTGGCAAGTTTCAATTTGTTTTTGGTTATTAATATTTATTAAATGAGATATCACGACTAGATTTAACTGTAGTCCGATAATTTCTTCCTAATTCGTAATAGGTATATTCAGTTTTTTTTTCGTTAACCTTAACATTCATGTCATTGTAGAATTTTGGATGCTTTTGTGTGACAGTTTTGGGAAGATAAAATCAGTCCAATTTACGGCAGTTATTTGTAATAATTATAACAGTTACATATATACCGTACCAAATTTCTTACTTTATAGTTATACTAGCTGACCTGGCGAACTATTTTCCGCATCAAAAGTATTTTTACAGTATTTACGATTACAGTTCTAAATTTAGAACATTATTACTTTTTCTTAATATATGAATTATCTATTAAAAAAACCGTATCAATTTCCGTTGCATTATTTCTAAGATATAAGCATATAAGGGACACACGGCGGAAAGCAACTTTGTTTGATACTATATAATGATTATTATAGTTTATATACCTTCTTGGTGAAGCCTGTCTGAACCTATTGCAATATATTGTGCCCAGTGTTGGCAGTGTAGGTCCCTATATTTTCCTTGGACCAAAAAATGATGCCATTAGAGACATAATTACTGCCGTCTGACTGTATTCAAGAAATTAATTGAAATAACAACAAACAATTAATATTTTGAATTATTTGAATTAATTAAATATTATTTGCAGGTGTTCGGTATGCCATGGGCTGTGGTCGGTCGCTCAGCTATCCTATATACGGATAGTTTTCTATATTTGAGCGGATTTTTGAACGCACGCAATCTACTCCAGGATCTGGAACGTAAAGGCACAATCAGTTTTAAGGATCGTCTCATCGCAAGATGGTTCAGGTACATTTGAATATTCCCATTTATACCAATCGCCATTAAGAAGAGATTGATCACTGTTAGAATACCACCACTATTAAAACCTTTGTTACAAAAGGAACTATTTGTTTAATATTACCTTTGAGATTGATCTAGATTTCTTTCCATTCGTAACATTAATCCTCTGCGCCATTCGTCTTAAGTGATATCAGTATACACTTTTAATAATTACATGTGCTTAAATCTTATTCAGTTTTTAGCCTTGAAATCGAAAACAAACATCCATATAACATAGATATAACCTCGGTATAATTTCACGCCAAACCCCTGGCAGAGTAGGCAAAGAGAACAGATCGAGATTTTTTTATGGGATAGGGGAGCAAGCGAGCAGGTGTATCACCCGATCGCAAGGAACAAACGCCGCCCATGGCCACCTGAACACACATAGTGGTACAGTTTAGGAGCCGATCTTTACAAAGGGATATAATAGGGGTTGGAAGTGAGATGGGAAAGAGAGAGAGGGGAAGGAGTTGGGCCTGCAGATATCTCTCTATCTTTTTCACCGAGCAAAATGCCACTTTACGTCGATATTCTTAGAGGTCGTGGTATTTCATCGGTCGAGCCCATTCATGCAGAGAACTGCGTGGCTCTACCTCTGTTAAAAATTCTGACTTTCACATTCACTTTTCTTTGACTTTCATAACTCTTTTCATACACGCGCGTCAATTTTTAAGGCTCTTAATATAACCTTCCTTCAGAACTCATTCTATTTGGTCATGAAAGGTGTGTCATGGCCGTCCTCGACTCCTACATCCATCCGTTTTTGCATTGTATGCCTGCTTAGTCAATCTTGCATCTTCCATTCTTTCTACATGCCAGAACAATCGGACTCTTTCTTACTTTTACACCGACACTATCTTTCAATCTAACATCCTTCCTTAGAACTTTGTTGTCGACGCGGGCAGCGAGAGACACTCCGCAGATTTTGCGAAGTGCACTCATTTCAAGCGCATTTATCCTACTTTCGTGCACACTCTGCCATAGCCCACTCTCGCTACCATTCGTTAGCGTTGGGACCAGTACCGCATTGTGAACGGCTGGACCTTCTTTCTTCGAAAATAAAAATGTATTTTATATTTTTTTAGATTATTCCCTCTCTTCTTGAGCTTGATGCTGTTCTGTACTTACATCTTACCGGACATAAACAGTGGACCCCAGTGGAATCTGGTCGTCGAGGAACACAGCAGGGTGTGCGAAAAGAACATGTGGAAGAGCTTCTTGTTCATACACAACTACTTCGGATTTGAAGAAATGGTAAGTCCACCTTAAATTAACTTTAAAAAAATGTTGTGAAAATACTGACTTACCAAACGATTTATTTCAGGGAACTTATTCCTAAGTAAGTAAGGGTCGTAAAGTTAATTAAAATTCAGAGTTACCTCTAACATTATATGTTTTTGATATTTTTAGACACAATACACGCCCTTTTAAGTAACTTTTAACTTCCAAGTCTGGGTGGTCCTGTAGTCGAGCTCCCCGCTTCTGATTCACAAGTCATAGGTTCGATTTCGGACTCACGCCAATGGTTTCTTCGAAAGTTATGTGTGATAAATATCGATGACTGATAACTTTGTGCCCGGTGTAATGGCAATGGATTCGCAACCATATTCAATTTGGGACGTAACCGACGCTGCCTGCACATTCGGGTAGAAAAAGGCGTAAAGTTACGTTAACGTTAGTTACACGCCCTCTTGTTTGCTTTGCGAAACAACTAAATGGGTGTGTCATGGACACTAAATAACGGACATGGATACTAAATCACATATCATATGTCTTTTTTGTCAATACATACTAATAATAAATAGAAAACCACCCATAATATGTTTGTATGATGTACTTTCGTATTTGATCCCCCCAAACTCTATTTAGCAGTCGATTGCTCTACCACTGCACCACTGTGTCAATATTTTGAAAACACGAATTTTCTATTGATATTATAAGTAGAGACATTTCATATGGTCATTTCGTAAGGTCAAGGTTCTCATTCTGATTTTCCACATTATAGTGCTAAACTATATACAAATATTAATTTACGCTTGTAACTCTAATTATTGTGAAATCAAGTTATCAAGGACTAACGTTATTTATATTGTGAATTATTATTATCAGTATAGACTTATACTATAAGTGTATATATTTAGGCTGTTAAGTTTGTTTGTTTGACCACCCCAAGCTCAGAAACGGACAATCTATTGTGTGCTAACCCCTACCTACATCTTTGACCGCGTAAGAGTCATAAGCAAACATATAAAAATATATTAAGTCAATAGAGAAAGTGCTATATATAATTCATACCCAATTTTTATCCATAGCTGTTCATTGATTGATGCGTGATAAACTTACAAACTTTGATATTAAACATAGCCTGTGTCATTAGGGAGTAATGTAACTTGAAAGTTTTTATTATTAAGTACCTTTTCAGAATTTACAACATTTATGACAATTGTAGACTTTGTAAAATTAGTTAAATTGTCGAGTTGAATGGAGGTACATTTATGCAAATAAATTATCTGTTTGTATTATGTGTTCTTGGGAGGTGACGTCAAAAGCCTTAGACAACCTTTTTTTACACGAGGAAATGCTTTATGCACACCCTCCGTCTGAGGACGGCGGGGACCACGTGTGGGACTCCCAAAGCAGTACACGTACACTAAAATCTGATCCTTGGACTACCCACTTAAACCTCGCGGCGGCCTTCCTCCGGCGTTAGAGTAGTCCAGGACAGTGCTTCAGCCCTCTGGACCACCTTGCCGTCACCCCTTTGTTGCGAGGGGAGCTCATCCTCGAGGAATATCGGCGTGAGGCTCCCCGTGGCGGGGCGGCTCCGACCGCGCGCTGTAAACAGTCGTGCGGCCGGCGGCGCCCCCGACGACCCTCCCCAGCCGCACCGGGTCATCCGTCCCGGGCCGCGGCCCGAGCGCACCTGCGGAGGCTTAGACAACCTACCAATAATTATAAGAGTCCACAAAGTAATTGAGATGTGTCATAATTTTGCCTTATAATTCTCAGTTCGTTGTGTCTACCCCTAAAGGGACTTGTCGTGTCAATTTATGCATGCCTTTATCATTCATACGATATTAAATAGCTGAACAGTAATAATTGTTTATTTCTTAGATTTTCGCGAATAACACTCATAACATTAAAACAACTTTTTAGGATTATATCGCATTTACTTGGAACTTATTTTTATTTATTTCCCGACGTTTCGAACTCTTTACAGTACTCTTTACTCTTTACTTTCACTCGTGAAAATGATCTCTGTAAAGAGTTCGAAACGTCGGGGAATAAGTTCTAAATAAACGCGATATAATCCTAAAAAGTTGTTTTAATGTTATGAGTAATAATTGTGTTGTTATTTTGACAGTTTAAAAAAAGCTTTTTGTTTTTACTGAATTAATATGTAATTAACGTGATACTAATAGCAGGCTGTATAAACTTAATAAGTGTTTCAAGGAACCACAACGTTCCGCATATTAACCCAAACATACATACTGCTGCTATTTAAACCTATATTTTTGATTTTGTTTAATTGATAAACGCAGTAATCTGAAGACCTAGATATCGATTTAAACCTATTCTATAATAGCTCACTTATCGACGGAGGCTATAGGCTATAATCATCACGCTATTACTAATAGGAGCGGAGCAGTGACCTTTTAAGTGATTTCGCTAGGTATCTATTATAATATAAATGACCAAAGAACTTGTGGAACAAAAAATAGATAGACTACTAGTTAACATGAATAAAACTACAAAACAGACATAATCAAGCTAATTTTTTGTCTCCATTTTTTATTCCAACTAAACTTTTGCATCATTTTGAGATTCCTTCAACCTTGAGACATTAGCAGGAATCAAAATTTAAAGTTTTTCGTAAAAAGAAAATGATAAATTTTATTAATATCTGGGTTGCTATACTGTCGGTATTGTGCCAATATCTACTGGTGATATAATAATATCACAAACCTGTTACACATATTCTCACGAGTATTATATAACTGCGAACTAGTTCGTGTCACCTACATTATTGGAGACACTAGACGACGGTAATGTATTTATATGTTCAATAATGATAATAACATACAAGTAAAACAACTTCACGCTCTCCCTATAGAGGTAGACAGTTTTAAACAGAGCGCTATAACGGAAGCAGACGATTGTTACACGCGTTTTATATCTAGACTAGTTGTCCGGACAAACTTTATTCTATCAAAAGTTGATAGTACAATTACAATTTTTTTTTAACCCAAGAAGAAGAAGTCTACTTCTAGATTTAGAAGCGAGTCACTAAACCTACAGGCTACCGGACTGGACATTACTGGACATTATTAGCTTCCGGAATGTCACTGTTGAGGGTTGAATCATGGCTCACTCCATTAACTTTTCAGAAATATTTTCTTATGTTATATGAAATACCAGTATAATTATATCAATAGAATTCACCACCTATTAGTTGGTTGCTGAAAAGAAATTAATATGGGGTGAAGAGTATGGATGATGCCGAATGTCTGACTTAGCAGATGAGGTACAATTTGAAGACCATTACAGTTTGGCGGTTCAGGGACAATTAAAAAGAATCATTTTAATTTGAAGATCCATAAGTTCCCCTCATTATTTATGCAACAAGGACTAGTTACTTGCTTGTTGTCCGGTTTTCGACTGATTGTAAAAGCGAAAGATTATTTAGACATGTTAGTAATGTTTTGGACGCAATTTACACAATATTATTTAGTTCCCAGTGACGCAACTAACAAAAGATATGAAACGAATGGGTATACATTTCAACTATTTATTTGCAAATCTAAAGAAATTAAACGCTTATTGTCTATTATTGTATTGTATTATAAAAACATTCATGCTTATCACACAAATGAGTCTAATTTAATGGTTATCAAACCCGTTGAGGTCAATTCTGAAGACGACACCAATGCACCAATGAGCCTACCAACAAGCCCTAATGTCATTAGTAAGACTATGTATAAAATATTAAAAGTTTAGAAATACATTAGTCTCGGTGGTCCAGTGGTCGTGCACACGGCTTCTGAATCCAGGTTCGAATCCTGGCTTACACCAATGACTTTTCGAAATTACTTTCGAAAGTTATGTGTGATTAATATTGATTACTAAAAAAAACCTTTGTGCCCGATATGGCTTTAGGTTCCCCACTTATTTTTTCCATTTGGGACGTAAAACATAACGGTGATTCGAGGCTTAACAGCCACTGCCTACACCTGGAGCGGGTAGAAAAAGGCGTAAATTATGTTTATGTTGCGAAATACATTATTACATTAACATATAGTATCTGTCTTCCAGTGCCTGACACACACGCACCAATTGGGCATGGACATGCAGTTGTACGTGATGACTCTTCCTCTCATGCTTCTCATATGGAAGAGCAGCACTATAGGATGGTCATTACTGGTTCTTGTAGCCATCGGCTCAACAGTGCTCAGATATTTAGCAATATATTGGTACAACATCAGCATGTTCGTCTACTTTGGAATTTCGTAAGTATTTATTTATTTATTTTTTCAAAATCTGTTCTTTTAACAAAATTTTAATGAAGTTCATACATGGAGATATCGGAAAAAAGCTAACGTGTCTTTTCTTTTTCTAAGAGCAAAACAGATATTTGTAGGTCTGTATGTATGTCTTTTCTTTGAGGTGAAAACTGTTTTTTATCACTTTTATTATGTAAAGAACATAACACTAAACTAATGTTTATGTCGGCACGTCCAGGGATACAGACTTTGTGTATTTTATTTATAAAATCAGCCTCATTCTCACATTAACAAAACAGAACATGGAACCGACGAAGGCTCATGTACGTTTATTTTAAATAATAAATACCGATGCTAATAAAATCTAAAATTATTTACATAATATAACATAACTTCACGCCTTTGTTACCCAAAGGTGTAGGCAGCGGCTGTTAAGCCTCGTCTAGCCGTTATGTTAACGTCCCAAATGGAATTGGTGGCAAACCTATTGCCATTCCGGGCACAAAGTTTTCAGTCATTGATATTTATCACACTTAACTTCCGAAAACAATTTCGAAAGTCATTGGTATGAGCCAGTGTCAGGATTTGAACCTGGATCTCTAGATCAGAAGCCGTGTGCTTGACCTTGTGGTCAGCCCTGTGGCTACCGAGACATAAACTATTTAATTGTAAGTAAAAAAAAATGACAACAATTTTGACAATATTTTGTTCTTGACCTTAACCATATAGAATAGAAGCTCTGTTCAAAGACAATTTGTGAGTCAGACTTTTACGTTTTTTACATCAGACGGTCTAGGTGGAAGCAATTATGCCTTGCTTCGCTATTTTTTTTGCATCCAATCGTTAAAGATGGTAAATTTTTAGCCATATTTTTTAGCACTTATCACTGAACTAATTGCTAACTTTAGACTTTGAACTTATAATTTGAGAATTCCTATTACGGGGGATTAAAATATATGAAATAGGTAGCTTGTACAATATTGTTATGTTAATTGACCGATTGGTCATACATTTGTATCAGGAAATTCCGTCTTTTAACTGCGACCTCGGGTTACGTTGAGAACGAAAAGTGGATTTTATTACGAGCGTGGGTTTGTTTACGACCATTAGTTATAACATAAAAATATGTTGTTCTTACTAACTTTATTGGCGCTATTTACAACGTATTGGTTAACAAGAAAATATTCTTGTCTATTTCTTAATGGAATTCCAAGGAGACTGCCTTCAGGCAGACTTACCTTTTCCGGACCTTTATAACCAATATTTATAAGTATTATCCATACGTCAGAAACTATTTGTCAGTCATCGATAGTTCATATATTTTATTATTAGATTACCAGACGCTTGATATCTCAAATCACATGTCTCACATGTATATCAATAGGTAATCCAAATTCAGGACTAGAAATAATAGTTGTTTGAAGTTAGTTTTCAATAGAATTCCTTTTTTTACTTTGAAATAACATAGCATAACTTCACGCTTTTGGTACCCGAAGGTATAAACAGCGGCTGTTAAGCCTCGTCTCGATGTTATATTTACGTCCCAAATGGAATAGGTGGTGAACCGGGCACAAAGCTTTCAGTCATCGATATTTTTTACACATAACTTTCGAAATTGTTGAAGCCAGTGTCAGGATTCGAACGCGTGACTTCCGGATTCAGAAGCGGGATGCTCGACCACTAGATCACCGAGACGTATAACTACTTTGAAATAAATTAAAAATAAAAGAGGCAGGTCGAGTCCGGAATTTTAAAAAAGATTATATTTAACGCCTGCCATTTTAGTATGCGCAAGATAAATTTCTACAACACAGAAAGATGTATTTTAATTTAACTTTAATTAAATATTTATTGATTTACACAAAAGATGTACAAAATTGATGTACATAACATAACATAACTTCACGCCTTGTTACCCGAAGGTGTAGGCAGCGGCTGTTAAGCTTCGTCTCGCCGTTATGTTTACGTCCCAAATGGAATAAGTGGCGAAACTATTCCCATACCGGGCAAAAAGTTTTCAGTTTATCTTTTATCTTTTTATTGGTATTTAAGTTATAACTACTGTTATAAAAGTCCAGCTACAATTAATGTTTACTTAGCTGACGCACTTTATTTTGTTTTTGTTGTTTTTTTCTAAATCTCGTTAAACCTTTCAGAGTGCAGAAGTTGTTAGACGCAGCCCGCTACTCATACATATTACCCACCCACAGAGCGACAATTTATTTAATAGGTGTAGTTATGGCTTATCACATGAAGACTAAAAAATTAAACTTCACTCTCTCAAAAGTGAGTATGAAATTTTAGAATATATTTTATGTTTATGAACAGGTAAAATGTTCTAGTATAATTTTGGAGTCTATAAAAGTCACCTTCGGATTCAGTGCAGATTTGCTTGAACTGACTCTGTTACACGGCATACCAGATTTGGGTGGATAATTGTATTCTAAAGAAAGTCCTATTTGTCATCTAATCTTATAAGTATATCAAGTAAATAACTGCATACAAACAAAGAACTCTATCTCTTCGTATATTACCAGTTCTGATAGCACAAAAGTACTGAAAAGACCACCAACTTGGACTTTTAAAATTTGGACATGGAGTGCGAGATTAGTTTTTTATTATGGGATAGAAGGGCAAGGGAGCAAGTGGATTAGCGGATGGTAACTTTTCACCGCCCATGAGCACCGAGGTGCGTAGCAGTCCTTTATGAGAGTAGGAAGACACATATAGTATTAAAGTTGCGTTGTCGGCCCTTGCAATGAGCCGGAGGGGGATGGAAGTGGGATGGGAAAAGGAAGGGGAAAGGAGTTTGGACCTCTGTCACTGAGCGAAACGCGGCACGAGCCACTCTATATTCTAAGAGGTCGTTGTATTTCACCGGTCGAGCCGGCCCATTTATGCAACGAGGTGATATATATAGTATGTATGTATTTATGGGACATGGGAATTTGAAAAAATAAAAACTATAAAACAACTGTTTTTTTAGCTCCAGATGATACTTCTATGGTTGGGTTGCTTGAGTCTCGCTGCATTCACATTGGTAAGCCCCTACAAAATGGGCCTTGAAGGATACCAGTATCAACATTTTCCAGCTGCAATATTTTCAGCATTCTCACCCATACTGTGGGGTGTATTCATGTGCGTGTCACATTGGGCCATATGTAACAATTACGCCGGTAAGTTATACGCATTCACAAAAATAATATATTATATTTGTTACATCAGTTTACAAGAGAGAGACAGTACCTATAACTGAATTATAAAATACTTATAATTCAGTGTTTAATTTAGTCTATGTCTGTTTGTGGATTGCAATAGGCTGTGACTAACTAAGCCTATTATTTAATCTAAGAATATCCATAAGTAATATTTTTGGTGAATTTGGTCTCATATTTAACATAGACACGTAAATAAGTATCTTTAGAATATTAAAACAACTTTTCAGGATTGTATCGCGTTTATTTCTTACCCATTTATATTTATTTCCCGACGTTTCGAACTCTTTACAGAGATCATTTTCACGAGTGACGAACAAAAAGATGGTAGTTGTTCAAAAGCTATCTTCATTGATACAGAGAGCACCCACTTTTTGGAAATAAAAATCTAAAAGTTGATGTCAAAAATATGATTTTTACTATTGGTAACCCACATCAGACCATGAGAAGTTAAATACTTATTTATAAGATGCATTCATATATCCTGCTTCTAAAGATCCTTTGTTGTATGATTTAATAATTAAAAGTTGTTATTATTAAATTATTACAAATTAACTTATTTTCTTAGTTGGTTGAGATTAAAGTACAAATATTATTAAATATTCATTGATTTTAAATTAAAAAATGTTTATTAAAAATCTACCACTGGGTCACAAAACGCGGCCAGTCCTGAGAAAGACCCAGCAAGAAAACTCAGCGGCTGTTCTGCAAAACTGATTATTATTTCATTTTGAACGGGCTATTAATATTGCTATTATTTATAAAGTTTTTGAGAAAAAGAAAGGGACTTGGTTTCTAGGTTAACAAAAATTAAAATTAAAATTAAATTAAAATTATTTTGTTTTCATTATATACTGCACTACTCAAAATTCTACATTATTTTGGTTCCTGATGTGGGTCTGACCTGCAAACTATACTAATAGTATCTCGCTGTCTTGAGCTGTTTGATTGTGGGCTAGGTTTGATGAGACTTATGACTGGGTTCCAGCTAGGTGATAGTTTCCAGCCATCTTCTCTATTGAAATTCTTTGGATGTTTTTTGATTTCAATAGCCTCGCGTATCATCCTGGGACGATAATGTTGTTCTTTGGCGAGGATTTGTGGTTTGTCAAACCTGATGTAGTGTTTTGAGCCCTCCCTACAGTGTTCACAAACAGCAGACTTATTATAGCGGTTGTGCTTCACATCCGCATTCATTCACACACGCACACATTCATGATGTTGTAAAGAATAAAATATAATATAATTTTAGAAATTTAGCAATTTAATTGCAAACGCTGGCTGAAGCCTAAGTGATAGATCAAAACAATGTCCTACATTATTAAACGCCTTTACAAGGTCTACAAAAAAGTCTGCGAGGGCATATGTCTATCTCAAACCGGTAACCTACAATGACCATTTTTATTTTTTTACTTTTTACGAATATTATCAAGATATTATAGTATTAACATAAGGGGACATAGCAGTTGCGTTGCTCGCCAAAACGCGGGCCGATAAATAGCACAAATTTAACTTTATAAGATCCAAATTTTACCCATTTATTACTTTTGATCATTGACCTTTTGATGCGGAACAAAGTTCGCCGGGTCAGCTAGTATCTAATAATATGATTACTTCTCTTACAGGTATAGGAACCTCATTCGTGGAGTCACGAGTGTTCAAGTTCTTTAACAAGATAGCGTATAGCGTTTACTTAACACAATTCCCCATCTTCTTCTACAACGTGGGTGTGCAGAGGAACCCGGAGTACTACTCTCCTTTACTCCTTGTAAGTCCTCGCGTTTGTATTTTTTTTTTGCGTCTATTTTCCCTATAAAATATCGCTACGCAAAGTAATCCGCCTTCAATAAGGTGGCTGTTGTAATATTGAATAACAATTAAAAAACAATGACCTGTTGGTCCACTGGACTGGCTGGTGCGCAAGATTCAGCGGGTTCAATCCACTATACAAAACATTTTTTGAAACTTGGCACAAAGACCAGTCTATACTCACCGCGGGACGATATTTTTATTAGTTATTTACAAGAAACTGCGTACACCTTAATTATTGAAAAGATAAAAAATACAAAAATTTAGTTTTGATTTCGTGTGCATAACACACAGCTCCATCTATTTTTCAAGATAAACAACTAATTCTTGCATATTTTATAGAAATATACTCTAATAACTTATTCTTTCTCTTGTTTCAGTTGCATGTACCTGAACTATTCACGATCGCGGTTATATCAATAATTACGACCGTCGCCATTGAAATGCCATTCAATAAAGTTTATAGAATATATTTTGGTAAGTTATCTTTCATACTGTAATAAACTGCACTTCTTCCTGAATCTGGGTACACAACAATGACTTTCCCAAGAAGTTTTTTTGAAAAAAAAAAGTGGGTAAACAAGCAAGTGGTACACCTGCTGGCAAGCGATTAGCCACCTACACCACATGGACACCTGCACCACATATAGTATTACAGTTGCGTGGCCGACCTTTAAGGGAGTAGGATGGGAAAGTATGGGGAAGGGAGGTGAGCCTCGGGTGGTAGAGCCAAGCAGTGAAGAACACCCAGTGGGTCACAGTTGCGTTGCCCACGTTAGTTCAAGATGATCATGTTAGTGAATTCGCGTAAGGCTGTTGATGTAATTAATATAATTTTAGAGTATAGGTTATTTACTACTGAAAATCCGCTCAGCTGACTCTTCTGAAAGAAATATGCGGCTGAAAATAAAGCATTTTTCACGTACGCAAATTCAAATTCAGATGTCAGTCGTAAATGAATGCATGTTTTGTCTTCTATTTATTTCAATAATACATTTTAGTTCTTTTTTTTTTCAGGTAAATCACAGAAGAAAATTAAAGAAAAATGAATACCAGTGCTAGGATAATAATAATAATTGTATAAATTAAGATAGAAGCCAATAAGTTCTGACATCTAAAATACGTTTATTTTTATCCTATCCTTAGAATAAATGAAATAAATCTTGGTTATATATACATACAACATATTTACGCGCTAAATCATTGCAGGACAGGTAGAAAGGACTGACTGACTGTGTCCTTGGATATGATATGACTGTTACATAATATCTAACTTGCTTTTTAGACTTTTAGTACCCTTGACACGGAGTCTCATTTTGAGTTAATACCAATTGCTATGTATATATTTATGTTTAAATATTCCTTATAGATAATGTGACTTTCTATCAATAAGCCTCAAAAAATTTTGATCTATTCAAACATCATATTTGTTTCTAAGATTTTCGCGAATCTCACTCATTGATCAAAACAATTGTATCAATGAAGATAGCTTTTGAACAACTACCATCTTTTTGTTCATACTCGTGAAAATAGGTAAAGAGGTAAAGTAGGTAAAGGTAAAGAGTTCGAAACGTCGGGAAATAAATATAAATAAATAATTCAAACATCACTTAATTTAATAATTGCAATAATTAGATTTTATATTGATTATTTTTGTACTGTTAGAGGTTATACTTATGGCCAATTTCCACAGAGGAGCTAACCGGGATTGTTAATCGGTGATCAAACAACCGTCTAAGATATTAAAATCTACATTTAATTTAAAAGGTTGATCCTAGCTTTTAATGCCATTGTAGTAGATTCGAATATAAAATAGTAGCTGACCCGGCGAACTCTGTTTCGCATCAAAAGTAATAACTGCTGCCCCGCTATGTTAATACTGCAATATCTTCGACAAATTTGAAGTCGATAGCAGCTATAGGTTAAAAATGGGAATTTTCCATTGTTAACACCCCCACAACCCCCCTTGTGGGTGGAATTTCGTAAAATCCGTTCTTAGCTGACCTCTACTCGGCGAAAGGAATAATCCTACCAAATTTCAAGTCGCTACGCCTTATGGTTCCAGAGATATCGTGATGAGTCAATATACATATAGGTGGAAATCTCTTACATATATATATAGATTTACTACATAAAATTAATATAGCTTATTTTTATGACATATTTTGTACCGTTGACTAATTTCTTGATATACTAAAAAATAACACTTAAGTTTGACGTGCATCGTTTTTTTATGACTTGCATAAGATATACCAGTATTTCAGCTCAAAAATTGAGTATTTTAATTCTAAATAAAATATTTTTTTAATGTTCAAAGAATTATTAATATCACTTTAATATAACAAACAAATATTTATTCTTGATAATATTATTATAAAAGTACAGAAACAAATGTAATTTTGTCAAATTATTATAGAAATAATATAATGCCATTTTTGTGCTACTTTTTTTTCGAACAATTTACAGAATTTTGATGTACAGTAACTACGTCTAACTAAACTCGAGTGACTGTAACGCGACTAGTCTCTAAGTGGGAATTGGAACTTAGTACTCATAAGGTTATAAACAATAAGTTGATTAAAACATAAATAAAATTGTAAATAATAACAATGATATTTTAATTCTCTTTCACCCGAATACTGATCCGCCACTCAAATCTGACAATCAATAAAGTGCTACTTACTGCTAAAATTTCACGTATTCTGTCTAATGTCACAGCTACTTAAACGCTTAAGTAGCGCTTATATATTTGAGTGGCGGTTCAGTATTCGGGCTTTTGCCCATCATTATGTAGATTCGACTTAGAAGACGAATTCGATTTAGAAGACGATTTAGAATTAGAAGAAGAATTTAGATTTAGAAGACGATTCGATTTCGAAGACTTCAGGCTGTAAGGTGTGCAATGTGTGCATGAATATAGCATATGCAATATGAAGCATAGTTTTTTGAAACTTTCTTACTATCGACGTAAAGTTTGGTGAGAAAGGTCTCCGGAGACTTACCCCCATTTTCCTATTACGTCCCATCCTACTCTCTTAAAGGCCCACAACGCAACTGTAACATAACCAGCGTTGCAGGTGTTTATGGGTGGGCGTAGTTGCTTATCATCACACTGTGACACTTGCTCGTTTGCACGAACAAACGATAATCCCCAATTCCACAAAAAAGGTACTTTATAACTCAGATAGGGAATTATTTTTTTTAAAACATGGCAGAATTCTTCTCTTTCATTAATTGTGTTGAAGAATGTCCACGAAATTTTTGAAATCGATTAAAGTTTCGATTGGGCGAGTCAGAGAACTAAAGTCATCGACTAGCCCAAAGAATAAGCAATCTGAAGACGCAGTGGGCAGGTCACATTTGTTTCAGACCGAATTTCCGATGGGTAGCGGTTGGAAACGAATAGCTGAAGATAGAGCTTAGTGATGTGCTAAAGGAGAGACCTATTTCCAGCAGTGGACGGAGATAGGTAATGATGACGGAGATAATGATTAAAAAGCACACCAACCGCGAGTTATAATGGATCGTCTTAATGGATGCTTACTATGGCCACACCGTAACCAAAGTCAGAGTGTGGGACTACCTACAGTCGGTCTTGCCGCCACCTTGACCTTTAACTTTACTCCCCATCATCCGGTTGAGTTCCGTAGCAGAGCGCCTGCAGACAGCGCGCTATGCCCGAGCGCTAGATTGCAATCCCTGCTTGGGACATCAGAGACGCTAGCTACGAGTATCCAGCTAGTTCCGGAGCTACAAAGCACACTCACCTCACGATACAAATCAATGCACCAACTGAAGCCTGAAGCCCAGCGGTGGTTTCTTCGGCATTTTCATCAACTTTTGAAACATAAAAAACTAGTTGTAGTAACATAACCCGGCCTGGACCTGAACTAGATCGTTCTAGCAACATTGAAGGAGACATTACATTGTATGGACATCGATCAGCATAACATAATAACATTGAACTATTGACATATAGACATGTAAACAGAACTAGTTCTAGCCCGCGAATTACTCCAAGCAGATATGCAAAGGAATATAAATATTTAATTGGTTGTACGTTATTAGTTTTCGTAACATTACATAGCATAAAACATAGTCGCTTTCCGCTGTCTGTCCCCTTATATGTTTATATCTTTAAACTACGCAACGGATTTTAATGCGATTTTTTTTTATAGATAGAGTTTATCAAAGGGGTGATTTTTATCTATAATTATTATTCATGTATGTTTGGCTAAAAAAGTGATAAATACAAAATTTACTTCTTTATTACATTTTGGTACACCTGGCGAACAAAGTTCGAACCAGTTACCTATAAATTATTACGTGCTTACTCTGGAGCAAGTCAGATGCGATGTGACAGTGGGAGAAACAACTTATTGTCTATTATAATATTGGTTCACTACCTTATACGAGGACATTGTGATGCAGATCTTGTTGGAAAATTACACTCCATTGAATTATCGTATCGCAATTGGATGCATATTTTTTGTACAAAGAAAAACGAATTTTATTACATGACAGGCCGCTTTTTTTCATGGACATGTTAAGGAATAATTTAGGATCTGTAATTACTGTGTAATCTCGAGGGTTATAAATTTGAATAAAATAAAATTAATTCTACTCCAAAACTCGAAATCTTGCCATTTTAATGAAATAAATCCCTTTCTAATAGCGAAGCAAATAAAGCCCTATATTTCCAAAGTCATGATGAAAATACTAATAATTTTACAGTTTGACCATTGACTTTTTCATCTATACATTTACATAACCGTAGAACATCCGCTTATTATATGCTCGTATAAAATGAATTAAATGCGACATAACACTATTAACTGTCGTTCATTGTATTGAAAAAATGACTCCGTGCTCTGGGATCATCTTTTTGCTCCTCACATTCACAACTCACGCCTTATCCAAAGAAGTCTCTTACAGAATAAGTAATGCAGAATTTCATTCATTTGCTGACGAGAGCGACTCAGGTCGTTCGACTATTGGTCGTTTTAATCATGTGAAGTTGTGGGAATCATTTCCGAAAATTGTGGTACCGCTAAATGGGACGGGCAAGCAGTGCAGGAAGGATAGTCAGACTCTCATGAACAGCATAGACAACCTGGAGTTGTGGGCTCTGAAAAGTAAATATTTTTACCTTTTTTTTATGCATTCACGTCGTATACCCGAAGGTATAGGCAACGATAGCGTTTACTTATCCAAGTTAAATTATGGAAACTAGTCAAGTGATATTCAAGATATACTTTTTTTGTGAATAAAACTTCTTTCCCTGTTCCACGTTCCCCATGGCCTATCTGTATGTATGTATGTATATGTGGTTACTATTATCATTAAAACAACAGAACAGATTGTGAAAATGTTATTATATATAGATATAGAAAAACGTTCTATCAGATTGCAGATTGGCACTTGACATCATCTATGTTTAAGCTGGTTTAAATATTTTTTCAGTGTTAGATGCAACAGCAAAACTGCCAGCTGGTATCCTTAGCGGGAATGCGAATCAATATGGTGATTTTGACGAGTGCCTTGGTATAGATGGTGCAGTCAAAGGCAAGTACTGCTTAGCATCGCTGCAAGTAGATCTTAATGGAGGCGAAAAAATCAAAGCTATCGATTATTTGCTCCACAGCGGACACGTTTTAAGAAGTAATTTAACTGATGTAAGTAATATTAACAGGACAAAATGGAGCTTCGTATTGTCCATTGAATAGAAGTTCTGAAAAGTTACAAGCAATTGATATCCTATTCTATTAACGTGGCATAAACTTTAGGAAACTTTGGAAAAAAATCGACTTGAAGTCTTGCTGGAAGCCTGTATTAAGCGCGAGCTACTAAATTCTTTAAGCAGTTTACTAAACTTACTATTAATAAACGATGAATAATAGATTCGTCGTTTTTGTTGTCTTTATGGCCAAAGGCTAACTTAAAAGTAGCTAATTTCAACCTTATATGATGGTCGAATAGAAATAAAGACAATACGATGGATTTTCTACTAGTGTACCTCTCCTGAAGTTTAGTACTTCACATTCGTGAAGCTGGCACACGATTGGGTCTCACTTTTAACGGAACGTAAAAGTTTAGATCTCTTTTTTCAGATGGGTCATCAGCTTCCTCGATATTCTTCGATTTTATGGGGTGTTTGTATTCCCAGTACTTGCAGCAGTTTTGACTTAGAGGTGGATTTGTCCCAGAAACTGTCCAATTTTGGAATTTTAGTACGAGTACCAAACGGAATGTGTTCAGTAAAAGACCAAGAAACTAAGAAACCAAATTCTGCTGGAAAGTTACTTGCCATGCAAGTATCTTCACCTTACTTCTAAAATATAGACTTCAGCTTTTATGATCTTTTTTTAAACTATATGCCATTTTTTTCAGCACATTTTTTTCTTCCATAACCTTTCTATTAGGTTTGGGTACAATTTTAGACGATGGCGAAGAAGAAGAGATGTCATTGGGGAGGATTCTTAGGGCGTTCTCTTTAAGAAGAAACTTAAAGACGCTATTCGATTTATCCGATGCACCAAGCAAGATAAAAGGAATGGATGCATTCAGGGGAGTTAATGCTTTAGCCTTATTTCTTACACACAAATCCTTGGTCTTGACTTTCAACACTTACACGAACAAAGTAGCCTTTTCTACTGTAAGTATTCAGTTTCGTTTAGTTCAGAGGGTAGTATTTTTTATCCCTTAACTCTTGAGCCACGCATTTGACTACATGAATAGGTCGGCTTCAACAGATTTCAAGTTATGAGCTTCCCAAGAAATACTGTTCTCATCTTTGGGCAGGGGTACCCCAGTATTAGCTTTTTGCAATTGACCGCATTCCACGACGTGCGGTTCGGCATGTCAATAACCAAGATCTTTCCAATCAGCTTGATTGTTTGGCGTTGCGGAGAGATATTGCAACTCTATGCATTGTATCCCATATAGCACTGAGTGCTCTGAGGAATTATTCGGATTAATACCGCCTACTGATTTTCGCCGTGGCTCGATGCGCCAATGCTACCATGGCTTAATGGATGGAGATCAACAACTGTAAATTTTAACCGGCACTTCATGCCACACACTGCTCTAATATGGAACGAGTTGCAGGCAATGGTATTTCCGGATCGTTACAGCCTAGGAACCTTCAATAAACGAGCGTACACTTATCTTAAAGGCAACGCAACTGTAACCGGGTACCCGAATGTTTTTTTGTTCCCATCCCAAAAAAATATAGCTTAGCTGGTCTGTTATAACATTAGAGCTTAGAGTTAAAAACTTGACCTTGATGGGGGGCGTGTTTATATGTAAATACCACCGCAACGGCTACATCAGGATCAGTTTTGTTTTCGCCTAGAATCTGACTTCAGTATTAAAACAAATCAATCTCATTCCAGCTATTCACTTCACCTTGGGCTGTGTTTGGTCGTAGAGCGCCACTTTATACTGATAGTTTCTTATATCTCAGCGGGTTTTTAAATGCGAACAATCTTTTACGGGACCTCGAACAAAAGGGCACAGTCAGCCTTAAAACTTGTTTGATCTCCAGATGGTTTAGGTATGTTAAAATTTCTTCGCAAAATTATTACATATCATTATGAACATCACATCGTTATTTGGAATTATATAGCGTTATTTCATTAATAAATTTAAATTCAATTAATTTTACTTTATTTATAAAGCAGACTATGTGTTCAATGAATTGTAATTTTTTTACAGTCAACAAATGTTATTTAATAAAAGTTTGTGTAAGTGTTAATAAAGAAAACAGTAGTTCGTATACTTTGTAATGTAAATAAAAGTGGCGTTAGGAAACAGCGTAAACACAAAAAAATGTTAGCAAGAAGGCCCAACTAGCCATTCATAGTACGGTACTGATCAAATCTACGAAGTGACTCTTGCTGATTGCGTCGAAAATAAGGTTGTAAGGAGGGAAGTTGGATTGAAAAAGAGTGCCGACATAAAATTACGAAAGGATATGCTCCGATGGTACGGACATGTAGACAGAATGCAAGATTGACTAAGCAGATATACAATGCAAAAGCGGATGGATGTAGTAGTCGAAGACGCCCACGACACACCTTTCATGACCAAATCGAATGTGTTCTGGAGGAAGATGAGGTCAGGGGCCTTAAATTGACACGGGTATATAAAACGAGATATGAACAAAGAAGCGAATGAGGCGTGTAAGAATCGTGGCTTGTGGCGTTCTATTATCTCTGTCTACCCCGCGTAGGATTAGACGTGAAGACAATATCACTATATTTTCCCATAGTTACTTGTAACTCAGGAGACTAACAGCATTGCCAGGATAAGTAATTGTTATTCCCAATCCCGGTACAAAACCAAGCATTACCTTTTTTCAGATTGTTTCCTCTAATGTTCAGTTTAATATTATTCTACACTTATATCCTGCCGGATATAAACAACGGCCCCCAATGGAACTTAGTCATTGGTGAACACAGCAGACATTGTGAGAGACACATGTGGAAAAATTTCCTGTTCATAAACAACTACTTCTCACTTGATGACACGGTGAGACACGAATTCATTAATTACTAGAAATAGGTACGTCTATTATAGTTAGTCTTTACTCACCTCCTTTTAACAGAGAGTTACCTTTTAACAGTGGTGGAGTTACCTTTTAACAATGGTAAAGTTACCTTTTAACAGCGTTACAGTTAACTTTTAACAATCGTTGAGTACCTTTTAACAGTGGAAGAGTTACCTCTCTACAGCGGTAGAGGTATCTTATAACAGTGGTAGAGTTACCTTTTAACAGTGGTAGAGTCTTACAGCTCGCTGCATTAATGGGCCGCCTCGACCGGTGAAATACCACGATCTCTCAGAATATCGACGTAAAGTGGCTTGTGTACCCTTCCCCTTCTCCTTTTCCCTCTCCTTTCCTCTCCTACTCTCTTAAAGGACGGCAATACACTACGGTGTTCATGGGCGGTTAGAAGATGCTTACCATCAGATTCAATGAATGAGTATTTTATATATCAGATACATAACTTCCAGTGCCTACCACACACTCACCAGATCGGTTTGGTGATGCAGCTATACGTGGCCACGATTCCTCTTCTAGTAATTATCTGGAGATACAGAACCCTGGGCTTGTCTCTTCTGGTTCTTATAGCACTCTGCTCAACAGTACTTAGATATTTAGTGACATACTGGCACAGCATCAGCATTTTTTTCTATTACCAAATGTCGTGAGTATTGAATCTGAATATTTATATCGTAACAAATTTATGCAAATACTAGCGGAACCAGCAATGGCTGTCGTGCCAAAAAAAAATTACATACAAGCAAAGCATACATACAGTAGCATACATATAAAAATGCATACAGTCGTCTCGTTCTTATATAATAGGTAAAAAATTGGAGTGTCTATTTGTAATGTCTTATTGATCTCTGTTCAGTGGATGCATACCAATCAAAATTCATTATAGTTTCTGTCTGTCTGTTTGTTGGATTTTAACGGAGCTTTTACACAGTTAATAAAGAGTAGCAGAAGTTTCTTTTATTTTAAAACATCTTATATATTTTTATGAAATTCCACGAACTCGCAAGCATATTGGCTATAAATGTATATCATAAAATTTCAACTTGAATTTCTTTAGTAGTTCTTCAGCGAAAAACTAATTGCATAATTTGAATGATTTCTAAAACTGAAAAATAAATAATTATTTTTAGATTACAAAAAATGATGGATGTAGCCCAACATTCGTACATACTGCCTACCCACAGAGCGACAATATATGTCATTGGAGTTGTCATGGCTTATTTCATTAAATTTGATAAGTTAAAATACTCACTATCCATTGTAAGTATGACACATATAATTATAACTTATTATTATTATTACGCCGCGCCTTTTCACGCGAAGGTGTTGGCAGCGCCAATTATGTCTGGATTCTCCAAATCTTTTTTTTTGTGCCAAACACAATAGGTGGTTGAATTTAATGCCTTAAACCAGACACAGAGCTGTCATCAGTCAGTCATAGATATTTATCACATGTAATAGCCGAAAAGTTATCAAGCTTCAGTAGCAAATTTCTGGAGGTTGTTGAATAAAATGCAATGAAAAATATTTTTCTTTCACACTTCTTAATTTAAATCAAAGACATATATTGCAATTGCTAAATCATTACATAGTATATAAGAAAGTTTAATTAGTAGTAATTAGTACTTTAATTGTAAACGCAGTAAAAATTACTTTTAATGCGTAACAAAGTTCGCCGGGTCAGCTAGTATATTATATTATTTAAAACTACACAGGTCCAGACAAGATTGTTGTGGTTGTTCTGCTTTGCTCTCGCCATATTCACAATATTCGGACCCTACAGAATGGGTATCAAAGGGTACAAATATGAACATTTTTCAGCCGCTATGTTATTGGCATTTTCTCCTATACTGTGGGGATTAGCACTGTCTATGTCTCACTGGGCGATACATAATGACTATATTGGTAAGTTTTTATCAGCAATATTTGAAAATTAGTTCTGATACTGACATTTATTTAGATGTTGATAAAGTTATATATTTACTGTTTGTTTATCTGACCGAGGTTCAATGCCCCGTTGTTTCAAATAGTAGATAGGCAAATAACTGATGGAAATATTTAACAATCAACTAACTTTAACCTTCTAGGAACATATGGTGTCACATTTATAGAGTCACGTCTATTCAAGTTCTTCACGAGGATCTCCTACAGCTTCTATATGACTCAATTCCCAGTCTTCTTCTACAACGTGGGTGTGCAGAGGAATGCCGAATATTACTGGTGGCCACATTTAGTAAGTGACTATTCGGTTTCGTTCGATGAGAGAACTACCACCTTCCTTCCCCCTCGCTTCCCATCCCACTCCCTTAATGACCGGCAACGCAACTGTAACACTATGTGTTGCAGGTTTTAAATCCTTTTAATCGCCTCACAAGACATTCACATAAAATGATCTTGTGTCACAATTCTTTAGAGTGCTGTTCTATAAAATAATTTATTTTTGTAATGTCACACCTTTTTGTGCTCGAAGTAGTAGGCAGCGTCTACTACACCGACTCGCCAAATCTTACGTTCCAAATGGATTAAGTGGCTATTGTCATATTTGTCATACTACAACTACAACTTTCGAAAAGAATAACGAAGAGTCATTGCCAAGTGAACAATGATACGAACCAGGGTCCTCTTGATTCAGAAGCGGATTTGTTTGATCTTCAGAAGACGATCATTGAATTGTACCTATACAATATTTTGTTTTAGTTCAATATACCGGAGCTCTGTATCATCGTACTGATATCTATCATCACGACTGTGACAATTACGATGCCTTTTGAGAATATACATAATATATATTATGGTGAGTTATATTTAAGTATTTATTATATTTTCTAATAGTTTGTGTGTTGTGTGTGTGTTTATTGTATTAGTTTGTGAGTAAATAAGGTTTCAAGGTTTCATAAATATTCATGGTCATATCAATAATGTTATTACCAGATGTTGGTAATAACTTAGTGAAAGAGAAACTTGAAAGATTAGTTGCGAATGAGGAAGTGAGGTTGACAGAGAACTTCAAGGTGATTAACAAACTCTTCTGGAGGGAAGTTAGAAAGTCTCGGGGTTCTCCGTCCACATCCAAAATGAACCAAATTATGTATAAAACTGGTGACATTACGATGAGTACTTTTGGGAAATGTATGAATATGCCACAGGTGTGGAGGTCGCGAGTGTGTTTTCGAATATGTCGTCTTGTCGCCCTAGTTTGACGTCAATATCAGCGTCAGATAGGTTGCGTGGTGACCGCTCGATTGTTCATCCTGTACCTGGACAGTTATCTGTATCTTCAGAGTGCAAGATGCAAATGGGTGGACCTATTGTTGACAGGCAGCAAAAAACGCTAAAATTTTAGCCAAACCGCTGACGGGCCTGCAAACACTAGTCACTATTATGAATGATGATTGCTTAACGAATGGCTTATAATTGAATGTGATGGTGTTTGAAAGGGAAGAAACCGAAATGAATACAATGATAATGGTTGGTAATGTAGTGCTGTAGCAGATACATGTATGTCTAAAGAAGCGTGGCGTTAGGAAATAGCATAAATGGAGCTTTTGCAGATCCCCGAGCGCAAAGAACGTTTACAGAAAAGGTGACTGATCCGAATTCTAACTATGTGCGTGAAAATAGAATAAAAGCGATCGAAATGGGGATATTGCTTAAAATTAGTGGAGTGACTCTCGCTGCCCATAAATATTAGATAGTAGTAAATATTAAATAGTCAGAAATCGTTTCGAATTTACTTGACTCTACTTACGGTTAACGCCAAAAGACACGACAGTATGACCCAAAGGCTCCATTCATCCAATCTATGTTATATATAATTAAATTGTTTAATTTTAAAGTATTTACTCACCTTATTTTCTCTTTTCAGGTGAATCACGGAAGAAGTTAAAAGACAATTAACTTATGTGTGGTGATTTGTGTAATAAAATTTTATTTCAACTTTTGAGTACTATAAGAAAATATGTCATATATCATTTTTGATAATTTCGCTCGCCTAGCTGTTGATATTAGCGGGTACTAACAACCAAGACATTGATAATACTTACAACTTCAATCAACGCTTTATAATATTAATAGCAATGCCAGAGACTTGTGCGAAGTTTTTTGTCAACCTTTAGTTTTTTTAATACTACATAAACAACTTTTTTTATTTGGTCATTGTTGTTGATTTCAACGAAAAACCGGGACACCATATGTTCAAACCAGGGTAGCTAACTTACAGTGAGTGTTTTGTTATAAGTAAATGCGACTGATCTTACCGAAATAAATTCACTACATTTTAAAAGATATCACGATATTAAAAATGTAAAATTTATTATATCTAGAAATTCACATCATCAGTCACACCTTGTCAGTGGTAGAGTCACGCAGTTCGCTGCACGAATGGGCCGGCTCGACCGGGAAATACCTCTCAGAATATCGACGCACGTAAAGCCACTGCCGCAAAAGCCACTTCTTTTGCCGCGTTTCGCTCGGTGAGAGAGGTATCTGGAGGCCCAATCCCTTTCTCCCTCCCCTTACTATCCTACTCCCTCCCTTCCTATATCCTATTGTAAGCAACGCTACTGTAACACTATATATGTGTCCATGGGCGGCGCTTATTGCTCACTATCAGGTGACACGCCTGCTCGTTTTCCCCCCTATACTATAAAAAAAGTAACCCTATAACTATTATAAAAAAAAATACCCCAAAAGACGATTAAATACTACAAATTCTCAATTCTAATTAAAGTATTGAACGATATGATGACATATATTATCTGTCATTCGATGTGTGAAAAATACCAAACAAAATAGCTGGTTTTACTTCTATATTTATATTTCCTATAAATCCAATGTACAGACACCAATTTCATCATTAGTATAAAATATTTGCTTTATTTGAGCTTTATTTGAATCTTTGTTTCTGAAACAGGAAAATATTTGTATGTACGTAGGATTGGAACCCATAACTACATAATAATAATAATAATAATCATTTATTTCAGGCAACCTGGCCCATAAATACATATGAAGTTATAATACAATACAATACATAGTTACAATACATAATTTCAATATACATATAGATATAAATACAATACATAATAATTAAATTATTCAGCCGACCTATTTCCGCACACACATGCGTCACCGACTCGGTATACCATGCGAGATATTTGAGCAATGACCCACGTATGTGCAGTCCAGGCGGCTCGCAATCATGCTCAGGATGCTGTTAGCGCTGCCCCGCACCCTGCACACCAGGGAAGCACACCTCTTACGCATAGTGGACTGGAAGCAGTCCACGTGTGCGTCAGCGAACATCCCTGACGCGCTACAGAAGCGTGGCAGCCCCACCAGCACCCTGAACGCGTTGTTATACTGCACACGGAGTGCGCTGTAAGCCTTACGCGTATACCGAGCCCACAGGCTGCACGTGTAAAAAGATGTGCAGTAGGCACGAAACAGCGAGACTTTAACTGCAACTGTACATCGCGCAAACCTACGTGCCAGCATATTCGCGCGAACTGACAGCGCCCTCCGTTCTCTTTCTATGTCCTCATCATCCTTAAGGTCGGGAGTCAGTACATGGCCAAGATATTTAAACTTGTAAGTTCTCTTTAATGGCGTGCCATATAGGTTTATCGCTGGTACGTTATCTGGACATTTGTTCCCGGCCTTAAAAACCATGATTTCACTTTTTACAGTGTTATACAATAGTCCGTGTACTTTAGCATAACTTTCACATTGAGCTACCAATCTACGCAGACCACAAACCGATGCACTCAACAAAACCATGTCGTCAGCGTAATTAATATTGTTAACGCACACCCCATCTATGTGACAACCGAGTCGCGATTTACAAAGTTCGCTTATCAATCCGTCGACGTAAAGGTTAAAGAGAATAGGCGAGCTCAACCCTCCCTGCCTCACCCCACACTCCAATTTATATGCATCAGAAAATGATCCGGCCCATCGTATGATATTGACCTGGGTACCATACCAGTATTTTAAAATATTTACAATTTCCATAGGCATTTCTATACTCTGAAGCTTACTCCAAAGTATATCATAGGAAACCAAGTCAAATGCCTTGGACAGATCCAGGAAACAAGCGTAGATAGGTGTTCTACGTTTTGTATAATATGTTACGGTGTGCTTAAGACTCAACACAGCCGTTTCCGTTGACAGTCCAGGTCGAAATCCGAACTGGTTGTCATGTGGCTTTATAAACTTATTCAGTTGTTTATTAAGCACACCGTCAAAGACCTTACCTATTATAGTGGCAAGAGAGATAGGCCTATAGTTCGATGCATTCGCGAGATCACTATATTTATTTTTAACGATAGGAACGACTACTGTCCGCGTCATCTCATCTGGTAAATAACAATGAGCCAAACATGCATTATATAACAGCGATAAAACCCTCGAAGCATGTACACCGGCGTACCGAAGATGCTCAATGCTCAGCCCGTCATGACCCGGAGATTTACCTCGTGACATAGATGTTATTATATTACTGATATCTTCCATATTGATCTGAGTACCTAGTGTCCTGCCGGGCTCAACACTGAGCGCTGTGCGTGATGGTCCTAAGGGGGACTTTACATAGAAGCGCTCTCTAAAGTAGTTAGCTATATCGGCCGGACTAGTCATCCCGCCAATGGACACAGGAATACCCGGTCTACTGCATAAGTTATTAGTGTTTTTCCAGAAAGACCGAAAATCGTTTTTAGAGTGGTATGCTGCTAGGGTGTCCATTTTTATTTGATTTTCATGATCCTGACACCACTTCAGACGAGATTTAAAAAGTTTTCGAGTCTCTTTCATTTTTTCGTAATAATAACCGGATTCTGGTCTACAATACGAAACCCACAACATAAAGTAATGGCGCGCATCCCTATGTGCATCGGCTACATGCCTGTTCCAACCAACGACTTTCTTGTTAGTACATCTAGTTTTACAACAATTAATGGCTGCCTCACTAATAATTTTCACAATACTCTTATAAAATAAATCTATAGCATTTCTATGGCTACTGGTATTACATGTCAACCCACAGCAGTTACAGAGTTCTTGTGGGAGATCGAGCAAATTTAACTTAGCATTACACTCATTTTCATATAGTTCTATCTGTTTCGGGTTTCTCTCTCCCCATATACACTTGTTATACGAAAAATTTACATTAGGTATTAAGGATGTCAGAATATTTAAATTGCACTCAATCGCTAAAGGATAATGGTCTGACCATATAACACAGACACGCCCACAACAGACTGAACAGTGGCTTTAGTAACTAGGCAGTGATCGAGCCAGCGCTTAGATCCGTGCGCCTCACTCACAAACGTGTGCGTGTCAGATGCCGTTCCTAACATGTCAGTATCTATACAATTCCAATTTTGCTCTGCACAGAAATCAACTAGTTCCTCATAGAATCTTTCAGATGGATGTGCGTTAAAATCTCCCAAAATATAAACATAATCTACACCAGAATTCTCTATAATAGCACTTACCGAACCGAGGATATCCGTAAAAAGAGTTTGATTAATACAAGCGTCCGTAGGCATATATACACTCATCACTAATAACGATTTATTATCTAACACTATTTTAACTGCACATAAACGTGGATTCTCACACTGAATAACATGCACATTTTGAAATAGCTGTCGTCTCCACAGTAAGGCAACTCCTCCATACGGTCTACCTTGTAAAATACCCTCCGAGGTATTTACTGCTGATACTCCCACGTAACTAAAATCATCACTTATTGTGCCCAGATATGTTATCTCATCCGGTAACAACCATGTTTCTTGGAGCGCCACAATATCTGATGATTTACATATGTCTCGTATACAATGTAAAGACCTCTTCACATTCTTACAATTAAAGCTTATGAATTTGTATACATTTCTATCCATCATTAATTGATTTGAGGAGCGCCGATCTCCATTTGAGGATTATCGAGTATCCGTTTTGGTTTGAAATGTATAAAACGGCGAAAAATTACCCCCTGTGGCCATATCTGAGCATCTAAAAATATATTTATTTTATGTTGAGGCACAAAGAACTTGTATGCGTCATGATCACAAGCTCTTTTAATTGTTATTTTCTCCATCGAGACAGTTTCACCAGTTTTTTGTCGAATATAGTCCGTAATATCCGATTGCAGCGTATTCTTATTTATGTTGGAGATAAATATAGGCACTTGTTTATCAGCCGCTTTGAACTTATCTTCTGCTGTAACTGCAACACTCCCAAAATTACCCACCAAACGGTTTCTTGTCTTATGTTTCTTAGACTTCACCAATGTGAAACCATCCTTATCTTTTAAAACGTTTGCATAAGTCGGTATGTACTGGTTCGATACATGAAACGGTTGGTCGCGCGTTTGTGTTGTGCATGCTAGATTATCATTGGTAGAAATTAAATGAGGACTACCCTCACCGCGTTCCATCTCAGCGTTTCTATATTCATAACGGCGCTTACTGTTTTGCAAAAACGGTTCACAACTACCCTAAAGTCCATTTTGAGTAACATTTGCTAAATTAAAATTATGTTCTTCTGTTGGTGATAATACTTGCTGTCGTAAATTAGTATGTGGCACTTCACAGTTTGCTCGGTTTGAACTGAACTTAGCAAGCGACGGTGACAATAACTGAGAAGTGTTATTCTGACATAGTTTCTTAACATCTTCAAGCTGATCTCGGGTGACGTAATTCGATTTAATTTCATTTATTTCGGATTGTAGTAGCACTAAATCCTTCAAAAACTTAGACACATCTAAATGATCAAACGTTATGGGAGGTAGTCTTCCCAAATCACGGGCCACAAAAGTAGGTAATTTATCTGGTTCCGTTACCTTGAATATATTAATGATATCATTAAGTATTCGATTATCCTTGCCCTTGCCCTTCCGTACAGTCTTACGCAAATCAGAAGACAACGACTCGAGCAGTAACGATTTCGACTTTTCTATTTCTTCACTAGTAAACGTTGACGTACAAATTTGCACCAAACTTGTCTCATCAGCTATCGACACTTTATTTTGAATATACGATAATAGTTCATCAATAACAATATTACATTTATCACATTTTATTGTGTTCGCCATTTTTTACTTATATTTTGATATACAACACACGTCAACTCCTCACGAGATGACGCGATGAACTTACCTTGCTTGCTACAAACTATATAAAATAAAGAAGATATGAAAGTTAAACTTACAAAAAACACAGCCAAGGTCGGTGGCCCAAATAAATATACATTATTAAAGTAATTAAAAAGATCGTCGTAACGATATTGCTTGACGTAGTATTGAAAATAACAATTTTAATTTGAAAACATGCACGTATACTTTTAACCAAAATTGTACAACTTTTCGACAGATGACGATATAATATCTCAAGTTTAACAAAATCATTAAATTTAAGACAGTGCAATTCTCTTAAACGAACTATCTATACTTATATCTGAAGTGGTAAAAAATTGTGCAGATGAAATTGAAATGCACAGAAACATAGCAGATCATCGATGTTTTTGTGCCATGTTTTTAATAATAATTTCTACTTACTCTGTTCTGTCTCCTGCGACTATTTTTTTCTTTCTAATAAACTACTGCAAATGTAGCTAACATTTGCAGTAGTTTATTAGAAAAGAACGAATGATCTGTTGAATGAGATTGAATTTGAATATTGACATTCTCATGCAACGTTTTGATCATTCGTCTTTCGAACTGCGCAAATGCAACTTTTCTTGATTCTCTTTAGTAAATTTTACATTAGTACAAAATAAAGTTTAATATCACGACTGTGACGTGATCCACATGTTAGTATCATCTGCTATACGCGAATCCAATGTCTTCATCACAATTAGGAGGTCTACTGCCAGGTCTACATTTACAGCTGATGTTGTTGGTGCTATCTCTCACGAGCCACGAATGTTCGTTGCAAGGACCCTGCGTGTTCAGAATGTGGCAGGTGCCGTTGTAGGGCGCCGTGCCTCTGCGACTAAGACACGTCTCCACCTGAAATATCAAAGAAAAATTAAATCTTTTAATAGGTGAAGGTGTGAAGTGAACATGAATTTTAGAATAGATACTAATAATGTTATTGGCCATATACCTTACGGGTTAATTATAAATAAAACAAACTCCGGTAACCGGTTGGGTTAGCAATATGCGTTGTGAGCAGGCGCTAGTCCGCTACAGAACCTAACCTGACAGAGAGATCTCTTTGCCTACAGAGTTAGTTTTGTTTATAGTGAACGACCCTGCAACCTGTAAGGTATATGGCCACTCACTTTGGCCACACCCTAACCGAAGTCAGAGTGTGGGACCAAAGTGTGCGGTAGGTCTTTGCCGCCACCTCAAGCGTATAGCTCTTTTTTATATGCTATAAGGTCAAACCAGCAGGCGTGTCACCTGATGGTGAGCCGCTTATAGACATATATAGTGTTACAGTTGCGTTGCCGGCCCTTACGATGGTATATGGATGAGGTCGGAAGTGGGATGGGAACGGGAGGAGGAATGGCGTTGGGCCTCTGGATACCTCTCTCACCGAGAGAAATGCGGCAAATTTACGTCGATATTCTGAGAGGTCGTGATATTTCACCGGTCGAGCCGGCCCATTCATTCAGCGCGCTGCGTGGCTCTACCACTGTTGATTATGATGATTGTGGTACTCATAAAGAGATAGATAGAGTGCTGACCCGTGGCGTGGTGCAGGCGCCGGTGGGGCAGGCGGCGGCGCAGACCCCGTTGTGGCTGAGCCCGTCCAGCGCCGGGCGCGCCTCCCAGTCAAAGGCCAGAAGCTGGCCGGGCGCGCACGGCTCGGCGGCACCCGCCCGGTAGCAGCGCCGCCGCTCCGGCACGTACAGCCGCCCGCGCGCGCACGGTACCTGCAGGGGACGGCCTTCTATATACATATATATATATATGTACATACATAACTTCACGCCAAATCCGTTGCAGGATAGCCAGACAGAACAGAGCGCAATAAGGCACGATTTTTACACGCCTCACTCGCATCATTGATTTTCGTAACTCTTTTCATGCACGCGCGTTGATTTTTGAAGCTCCTAACATCACCTTCCTCCAGAACACGTTCTATTTGGTCATGGAATGTGTGTCTTGGTCGTCCTCGACTCCTACATCCATCCGTTTTTGCATTGTATATCTGCTTAGTCAATCTTGCATCATCCATTTTTCCTCATGTCCGAACCATCGGAGCTTGCCCTTTCTTGCTTTTATATCGACACTCTCCATCAATCCGACTTCCTTCCTTATTTTCGACGCGGTCAGTGAGAGTCACTCCGCAGATTTTGCGCAGTGCCCTCATTTCTACCGGGTTTATCCTACTTTCATACGCACTCTGCCATACCCTACTCTCGCTTCCATAAGTTAGCGTTGGGATCAGTACCGCATTGTGGATAGCTAGCTGGGCTTTTCTCCTGTACTTGGCGTGTATTTGCTTTTTTTAATATTTCAATCAATCAATTTCCAATTGATTAAGGGTTTCGACAAGATGGACTTCGATTTTTTAGGTAAGATAATACCAACAAGTGACAAAGTACACACAATACAGTAGTAAAAAGCATCATTTTGAATACCTTCATGCACCTCCCTCCCCTGGCGATCATTTCATCTGGAGCGCAGGGACCTCTCGTGTACAGTCTGTAACAGAGGCCGTCGGCAGCTCGTGCGTGGAAAGTCTTGCACCTGCATTCAGCTTTAGACCCATATGGAGCCACTTCTGATATCGAGAACAGGTGACCTCTTGGACACGGACCGGTTGATTCTGTCATAATATGACAGTTTATGACAGTTTACATTTCAAATAGATATTAAATGGCATTTACTTCAACATCATAAATCATCATAAATTTTCTGTAAGTGGGAACTAAATTATAGTATCCAAATAAACTAGTCTTTCATCTTCCTATTATTGATATAAAAAAGAGCTGTAAACAAAATACTCTTATAACTCACGAAAACCTGGCGAGAATTTGTAAAGAAATTTACAAATAAACTAATATGACTAATAACTAAAAACATATGACTAACATAATTTTAAGCTTGTCGTAGAAAAACTCATTTTTGTGAGTTTATACTGCAATTGCATTTTAAAATCATATTTATGTACAATTAAGATCAAGTAAATTAACCTGATAATAATTGATTCTTCCTATAAGTAAATTTATTATTATATTACGTGCTAAAAGAGTGTACCTATAAGCCCTGAACATTGATATTGCGATGGAACCTTTTCATAATTATAGCTGCGTGACGTCATTCGCCTCAAAAAATACAGATAGCAGTAACATTTCAGTAATTCACTTAATGGATTACTCAATATTGAATAAAATTGTAGGATAAGTAATAAATAACGGCGAGTATTTAAAATGCTAGTTTATAATAAAAATATATACAAATAAATTAGTCATTCTCGCATCGTATTATCTAAAATCAGATCTAGTTTCAGTTGTAAGGTGTTTTTTCGATGATGTATGATACTTAACAAAAATGGAGTATAAGAAAGCAAAATCATAAAAATTTCAACATTATCAATTTTAACTCAATAGTAAGAATTATGCTCTTGTCAACGTTGCGAACGGTACTTACTGTTTACCTACGTCATCATCACAAAGATGGCGGTGCAGCCAATCGCAATATGAATGCGCGACGGTAATACCATTAATTATATCTCACCTAATTCGTAACAGGCAGAGGTATCATTGTGATAGTGTGGTAGATGTGGCTCACACCCACACTTGGCACCCGGTAGAAAGAGTTGACCCTTCTCACAGGGGCCACGTGTGTAGTGCTGGTAACAGTTGTTGTCTGCTAACCAATAATGAGGACTTGATTGTGGACACTGGAATAAATACGTACTAGTTGAAAGGATAAACTTCGTAATCGATTAATTAATAATTTTCGAAATTCTTTTCGGAAATTATGTGTGATAAAAATCGATGACTGACAACTTTGTGCCCGGTGGATATAGGTTCGCCACCTATTCCATTTGGGAGATAACGTAACGGCGAGACAAGGCTTTAACAGCTGTTGCTTACACTTTCAGATAGGAAAAGGCGTGAAGTTACGTTACATTTTGATATATAAACTAACTAACCTTTCATATTAGATGAAACCTGCATAAATTATATACCTATTAAGTTATGACGATAATGGACTGTGTAAAAGAGATTTAAGAAATGGCTTAACCTGGCAAGCGGACGGCAACTCAAGCGGGATATGTTTAGATAATGGAACAGAAGATGTGACTTATAGAAAGCCCCACACAAATAGCAATACTTTTTCGTTGCTTAGCATGCTATGCTATTTCATAGAGAATATCAACTATCAATAACCTGCCAGCAATTGTTTTTTTTTTCTAACTAAACTTACGGAGCAATTAGCAAGTCCATCTTTCCCAACATCCAGCATCGTTCCAGGGTAACAAGGTCCCTGCGTCTGTCTGTAGTAACACTTGCCATCCGCAGGCCAGTAGATCAAGGTATCATCAGCGCATTGTTGAGGTCTCACGCACATGCCTTGACGTTCACTGGAATAATAAATGAACTGTGGGATTCTCCGATTTTAGTCATCGACCTCATTTTTGAGTCAATTATCAAAACATGTTTCAACAGTCTGCAGCTCAAATCTAGTTTCCAATCAATTAGCATTGTCTCGATGACCTACATCTTCTAAATACATAAATAACTTCACGCCATGTCCCTTGCGGAGTAAGCAGAGAGAACAGAGCGCAATGGCGACTAATGAGGTTTCTTACTAGCCTCACTCGCTTCTTTGAAGTTCATAACTCTTGTCATACACGCTCCTCGATTTTTGAGGCTTCTGACATCACCTTCCTCAATGACTTTTTTTATTTCGTCATGGAAAGTGTGTCATGTCCATCCACTTCTGCATTGCATACCTATCTGCTTATTTAATGCATCATCCATTCTTTCTACATGTCGGAACCATCGGAGCATACCCATTCTTACTTTTACACCGACACTTTCTTTAAATCCGACGTACTTCCCTACAACCTTATATACTCAGGGTAAGGGCCCTCATTTCGACCGCGTATGTCCTACTTTCATGCACACTCTGCCATGCCCAACTCTCGCTTCCATAACATATTATTACCAACATGTTCTCAACAATTAAACACTACAGTTTTGTTTGAGAAGTCCTGAGTCTGATTAAGACTCAAGACCACCAGGACTTTGTACCTAGATGGAGGAATTAAAGACAAGTCTATCTTAGGAGGCTTTAAAAAAAATTTTAAGATGCTTACCTACCCGCGCATGTTGAATGACTCCTCGACCGGTGCGAAGTATTCCCCTGTCCTGCAAGGTCCTCTCTCGAAAAGTTTATGACATGTGTCCGATTGGGGCAGCTGGGCAGTGCCAGGGGGACACTTGCATTCTGCAACTGTGCGTCCTCCCCAGCGGCCAGGGCTCAGCTCCTGCGTGTCTGGACATGGATGTCCTTTCTGAAAACGATTAAAACAAATTTGTCTTGAATGCTTTTAAAATTAAATGTACTATACCAGTACATACACATAAGCACTTCTTGTTTCTGTGTGTATTTGGGGAAATAAATCGATTCCAGATACTGACACACACCAATGACTTTCCGAAAATTGTTTTCGGAAGTTATGTGTGATAAATCGCCACCTATTCCATTTGGGACGTAAACATAACGGCGAGACGAGGCTTAACAGCCGCTGCCTACACCTTCGGGTAACAAAAGGCGTGAAGTTATGTTATGTTAATATATTGGCCATTAGCCACAAAGCGTACCTAAGTACTTAAGCAAGTAAGTACATTCAAATATATATATAAATAAATGTTAACATTAATTCGAGTTGTATTCTATCTTAAACATAAGACAACAATACAACGTGTCGTGATAAAAACCTGATATTCACATTTCGACACAATTTTTTATAATTAATTGTTAAATTACGCTATCTGTAAGCAAAAATCTTTTATTTAATAAACGTAGATTTAAGTTTCAACTATTGTTCTCTATTGTGGCGTTGGGACGTCGTTTTTTTATTTGTGTGTATATTTAATATGCAAATCAAATTAAAATTGCTTTATTTTCTTAGGTCTTCAAAGACGCTTAAAATAGTCAGTAAATACACTGTTTAAATTTGTTATTATAGCTAAATTTTGTAGTAAAACACAAGCACTTGAGGAAGGTGTCTCCATGAAACTAGACAACACGGACGCAATCGCCACAAGCGATCCGATTCCGAGTCTATCATGAGACGAACCGGGCAAGAAACTTATGTGCCAATTACTCTTTTAAATACATAAATAATGTTTGACAACTTTATCGCTATTGTATACATACGAGTAGCAATAGACATAGTGTTTAATGAGTATGATCCAAGCAAATCGAAATCAATGTCCTATTTTAACTTCAACAACGATATTCTACAAAACAATTTTAGACGAGCACAGCTGACTTAGTGTTTTATTTAGAGTGGATACGTTTTGCAACAAATTTATACATAACATAACATAACATAACATAACTTCACGCCTTTTGTTACCCTTTGTAAGGTGTAGGCAGCGGCTGTTAAGCCTCGTCTCGCCGTTATGTTTACGTCCCAAATGAAATAGGAGGCGAACCTATTGCCATACCGGGCACAAAGTTTTTCAGTCATCGATATTTATCACACATAAATTCCGAAAACCATTTCGAAAAGTCATTGGTGTGAGCCAGTGTCTGGAATCGAACCCCGGACCTCTGGATCAGAAGCCGAGTGCTCAACAACTGCGCCACCGAGACTTTATACAATAATAATAATAAATAGATAAAAAGAAGCGCTCATTCTTAAAATAGATCCAGGGCTTCAGGCAACATCATGAGGCTCATTTTTATTTTTTGGCAAGACCACGTTTACTGGGTCACCTAGTATTCAAATTAAAATTCATTTATTTGTTTAAACATGTGTAGTACAGTTATGCTTGGTGTTAATTTTTATAAAACATTGTTTCAACATGTTTTGCCATGATAGGCGTACAAATATTAACATTAATAAAATTAAAATGTGGATGTCATAACTATGTCAAATACAACTATCTATGTCAAAAATAAAGTTTTTTACAGTCATTAAATGTCAATAATAAAAGAAGAATCCAACTATCTAGTCAAAAAATACATCAGAGTCAGAAAATTACAATTTGTCTTTCAAGAAATCATTAATATTATAATAGGCCCTCTGAATTAATATTTCTTTAAGCTTTTTAACGAATATTGTATTATTCAATTCCTTGTAAATATTGGGAATTTCAATATACATTGGTGCCATACAGAATATACTATTCAGCGTTAAAGTAGTTTTAGTTTTATGCATGCACAATCTAAAATTGTCTCGTCTGTTACGCTTAGAAATATCTGATAGACGGGGAAACAAATAGGGATTTATTCTGACGAACACACAGACCTCCAAAATAAACATTGATGGAAGAGTTAAAATTTTGTGTTTCTTAGAAAATGGTGCTATTAGGCTAGCTATTAGGAATCTTAATGCCCTAGAGATTTCTAGATAGATTTTTAGAAGATTCTAGATTTCTAGAATTATAGATATTCTGGGATATGATTCCGAATCTTCTAGCAGATGCCACCAGTCCATGGTATGCAATAAGTAATGTCTCAATATTAACTGTACGAGCAAGTCTACTCAGAGCATATGATGATGAGCTTATTTTCTTACTGAGGTAGTCAATATGAAATTTCCAGTTTAATTTTTTATCTATCTGTAGCCCTAGATATTTAATTACATTTATATTTATCTCTAAGACTTTTGCGAATCACGTTCATGACATTACTTCTGACAATTACATTTACTTCATGTATTGTATGATTTTCAAAATGGACATTTGTATTAGACAAATGATTTATTCGCTGACTGAAATGGATTAAATTGGTTTTATTTAAATTAATTCTTCAATTATTATTGGTTAACCATGAAATAATAGAATTTAATGAGTTATTGATGTCATTTTCATAGCTTTTTGGATCATTGCAGGCTGCAGTGATTGTACTATCATCAGCAAAAAGAGTCATAAATAGGTTAAAAAAATTAAAAAGTTAAATGAAATAACTGACACTAGATCACTTCCGCATTTTGCGTAGAAAGTATTTAGTTTGGCATTGCTGATCTGTTTGAAATCCTATTTATTTCACTGAAAATATGTATAGGAGCTGAAATAATAAAAAAGTAATAGTTGGGGAAACCTAAACCAACATCTATGCTTATCATTATCACACATAACTTCGACAAACAATTCCGAACTTACATAGGAGCATGTACTCGAAGTAGTTAACTTTCATCGAGAAATGGGACTTCTGGACCACTTTTTTTTTATGAGATAGGAGGGCAAACGAGCAGGCGTGTCACCTGATGGTAAGCAACCAACGCCGCCCATGGACACCAGCAACACATATAGTGTTACTGTTGCGTTGCCGCCCTTTAAGGGACAGGGGATAGGAAAGTACGGGGAAGGGGGGTGGGCCTCCGGGTACCTCTCTCACCGAACGAAATGCGGCATGAGCCACTTTACGTCGGTCTTCTGAGAGGTCGTGGTATTTCACCGGTCGAGCCGGCCCATTCATGCAGCGAACTGCTTGGCGCTACCACTGTTAAACTTTTTCCACGACCTCTTCGAAAATTAACGTATTCCCATTATGCCCAGGAACTCTACACCGTTTTAACGGTCGCAGATGTGGGCATTAGTCGCTTGTCCCCTATTTATTAAAATAATACTTGGTCATCGAGATAGTTTAATTTTTTTATGGAAAACCTGATGGTAAGTGACCAGTGCCACCCATGCCACCCACACCTGCATCACATATAATGTTACAGTTACGTTGCCGACTTTTAAGGGAGTAGGATGGGGAAGGGAGGTGGGCCTCCGGGAACTTTTCTCACCGAAGGAAACGCGGCATGAGCTACTTTACGTCGATCTTCTGAGAGGTCGTGGTATGTTGTGATGGCTCTACCACTGTTAAACTGTTTAACTCCATAGTTTCAATGACAATCACTAAATAACACTACAGTAATAATTATGTGGTTGAATTGTAACAAGCAAATTACAAATGTTATAGGTATATTGCTCAATCTAAAGCCACGTGGGAAACTTATTGGCGAACCGATTCTTGTAACCGATTACGTAAACCTATACTATTTTAACCGATTACAATAGAGAAAAGAGTTGCAATTGTAATTTCAAACATTTACGAAGGTGTAGACGGCAGCTATAGACTACGACTGGTTAGATTTTTTTTTCATCCCATGTTAATTTAAGGCGTAATAAGGAATGATAAATTTTGTTAATTATACCTATTATTTGATCCCCTGAGTAGCGTTAAAATATTGCTAAAACGTTTCAAGTATTCATAATAATACCTAATTATTATCAAGTTTTTATGATTCAACAAAAAACTAAATAATGACATGCGCATCGACGTATGTATGTACGATATGTATCTAATTAATTCCCCGTTTAATTACTTAACTAGTAGACAGTATTTACTTTATTTAATACACAACAAAGTTGTCAATAATACACTCAGTCATGTTGACAATTAATATTTATTATCTTTAATATATAACACAACATAACATCACGCCTTTTTCTACCCGAAGGTGTAGGCAGTGCGAAGCGTGTCGTTATGTTTTGTCACAAATAGAATAGGTGGTGAACCTATTTATCACACATAGCTTTTGAAAAGAATTTCGAGAAATCATTGGTGGTGTGAGACCGGATACAATCGACTTCTGAGAATCTTTTGTATTTTTGTGCTACTGCAATAATCGAAATCTCTCCAATCTAAATACTGACACACAAAAAAATACTAAAAACTAATATCTATCTAATCTAAATTTTAATATCTCATCTTACAAAGCTGGAGACTTTGTATAATTGAACGCGCTAAAGTTAGTTGGGACTAAAGTTCGACCAGCCTCGTGGTGCATTGGTAAAGCTACCGACTGCAGAAACGAGGTTGGCAGGTTTGTTCCCCACCCGAGTACAAACATTTTTGTGACATGCACGAATGTTTGTATGGGGTCTGTGTGTTTTTATTTTATTAATTTAATGTATTGCAAAAAAAACGTATAGATGTATTCATATCAGTTAATTAGTATCCATAGCACAAGCATTTAGTAGCTTTGTTTGGAACTAGAGGGCGATATGAGTGTTATGTCCAAGATACTATTATCTTTACGCCAAGTCCCTTTCGGGATATGCATCTAAGCTCTAACTTCCTTTCTTGCAACTTTCTGACCCGATTTAGTTTTAGATTTAGTTTAGACCCGAAAAACTGTCAGTATTAGTATTCTAGTTTAAGTGTACAGTTCAATGTTAAGTTTAGTTAAGACACACATTCCATGACCAAATAGAACGTGTTCTGGAGGAAGGTGATATTAGGAGGTGTGTAATAATAGTACCTTACGGTGCTCTGTTCTCTCTGGCTGGCCCCGTAAGGGATTTGGCGTGAAATGATGTATGTATGTTGTTTATTAATCGACGATGGCTATATGTAATAAGTCCAAAAAGTAAGCAGTAAATAGCCAAAAGCACGAACGGACCACTGACCTTTTTAGTGGTAAAGGTATGAGTTATGGCTCTACGAAGATCACCAGGTCAACTTATAATTCAAAAACTTTCATGTCCAAGTAGGTATGTATGTTGAAATCTTATGATTTAGTCTGAACTAAATAACAAAAATACTTTAGATGAAGTGTATCTAAAGTATTTAATATACTTTCGTCATGTTGCGTCTATTGCTTCAACCTCATCTAATATACAATATTTACTAGCAATTGTAAATCAATTTCTCGGTTAGTTTTTAATGAAGAAATTAGCTATATATAAGGTAGATATAATAATTATGATCCGCCATATTCTATTCTTTTATTAGTCTATTCTTTTCGTATAACATTTAAATGCCAGGTTAACTTAAGTATTTATGTAAATGTAACCTCAACAAATTATTTTTAGAGATAAATTACTATATTCCACTGCCTACTCTCCTCTTTTTAATCTATTATAATGGTAGAGCCAAGTAGTCTGCTGCTTGAATGGGCCGGCTCGACCGGTGAATTACCACGACCTCTCAGAAGATCGACTAAATTGGCTCACGCCGCGTTTCGTTCGTTGATAAAGGTGCCCGGAGGCCCACCCCCCTTCCCCATCTTTTCCTATCCTTCTCCCTTAAAGTTCAGCAACGCAACTGTAACACTATATGTTGCAGGTGTCCATAGGCTGCGCTGGTCGTTTACCATTAGGTGACACACCTGCTAGTTTGCCCTCCTATCACATAAAACAAAAAATATATATGATACTAACGATTTTATTAGACCTCTGTAAATTTTGTACCTACTTGGCCTGAGTTCATTTTGTTAGACCTCTTTAAGTTGTTACTTAATTACTATAACATTACCAACAACACATGTAAAAGTATTTTAATTAGAATTCTTCAAGATAAGCTATAAATGACTACTAACAAACATGTTTTTATTTTCTCTGTGACATAATTATCATTTACTTACCATCATTAAGATATGACAAAGTGGAAACTTTAACCTTTTCTTGCACATACACAACTTCACGCCAAATCCCTTACGCGTAGGCAGAGAGAACAGAGCGCTATAAGGCATGATTCATAAACGCCTCACTCGCTTCTTTGAATTTCATAACTCTTTTCATACACGCGCGTCGATTTTTTAGACTCCTAACATCACCTTCCTCCAGAACACGTTCTATTTGGTCATGGAATGTGTGTCTTGACCGTCCTCGATTCCTACATCCATCCGCTTTTGCATTGTACACCAGCTTAGTCAATCCTGCATCATCCATTCTTACTACATGTCCGAATCATCGGTTTTTTTTTTGTAACGCGAAGAAATACTTTATGCACGTCCTAATGGTAGTGTAGGACTCCTTAAGGTACTGTTCCGCAAGACTTTCCTAGGGATACCCACGAAAATCGCTGAGCACGCCGCTCGCCTCTCTGGCTCGGCACCCTCCCGATCCCACTCGGTGGCCTCCTTCCGGAGCATGACCGCCTCGCAGAAGGAGGCCACTGCCCTCCACTGCAACGTCGGAGGGAACAGATCTCATACCCAGGACCCCCAGAGCAAGCGCCAGAGCAAACTTGTTGTTTTTTTTTTTTCGATAATGGCGCTAACTTTCCAGTTTAAATAAAACCAACATTATAACTGATAACCTAATGGATTAATGGATGACAGTAGTATTAACTGTCATTTTAAGGTTTTGTGGAATGTATACAACATGAACAACATCTAACAGCATAACTGACGAAACAATGAAATTGCTGTAGAGCCTGTATTAAAGACCCTTTTGAAAGTGGTAGAGCCGAGCAATTCGCTGCATGAATGGGCCGGCTCGACCGGTGAAATACTCTCAGAAGATCGACTTAAAGTCGTGCCGTGTTTCGTTCGGTGAGAGAGGTACCCGGAGGCCCAACCCCCTTCCCCATCCTTTCCTATCCTACTCCTCTAAAGGTTGGCAACGCAACTGTAACACTACATGTGTTGCAGGTCGCAATGGGCGGCGCTGGTCACTTACCATCAGGTGACACACTTGGTCGTTTGCCCTCCTATCCTATGAGAAAATTATATTCTCTTCACGTAATCCAAAGAGTTTTAACTTCGAAAACATCCGGTTGCATAATAAATACCTACTTATATATTCCCAAACCCGAAGGTACCTAAAGCAACATAAACGAGATGTCTCGTGTCTAGGGGTCATGGAACTGTGTTGCGCAATCAAAATATCCCGTAAATAATTCCTCTAAAGTACCGTAAACGTGCTGTCTATGCTCTTTGTTTGAAAATGGAATAGGTAGTTATGACGCTTCTTTTTTCAAATTTGAAGATTGTTCCATTTTTAAATTTTTACTAAAAATGTCATTATATAAAAGGACTCAAAGTTTAATTATTTTTTCATTTTATTATTTTATTAATAAGAATCATGTGAGTACGAATACCCACATATTTATTAACACTGAAATAAAATAAACGCATCAATTGAAGAGTAAATAATTGCATTTATAACAATAAAAATATGAACATTTCTTGTTTTGGTACAAATTAGAATAAATATGTTAGCGTCAATATAAAAAAAATTGCCCTTAGTATTAGAAGGTGTTGTCCACCCCAGATCCGAACGCGGGACCTCTTCAATAGAAATGAAAGTATTACCATAGTAGATTTTACCGTACCTTATAGATTGTATAGCATTTTCCATCTTTGGGCCAGTACAGCATTAACCAGCCTCTAGGTAAGGCTGCGCAGGGATTCCTCTTGACATCAGCCCATGGCGGTGGTAGCACTGCAGCTTGTGAACCGCACAACATGGCTGCCATCCACAGCCACGCAGCCATTTTGTGACCCACGCTCAACACAATTACAATTCAATGGAAACACTCTTTAATTTTTCCATAATCCAATATCAAAAATCTCATATTACTGTTCACTTTTTATAACTACACATTAGTTCTCATTTATTTGTGTTTATTTTATTAGCACTGTTTTATTTTTTTCAAATATGATCAATGGATAATATTATTTATTTTGCATTACTGAAATACAGCCCTGCAAATTTGAATTGAATTGAATTTGAAAATAGAATTAGGATTGGTTGAAACATTTGGGCGTTATTTTTCTACAGTATATTTTGAGATTTGATATATTTAAGCAGAAATAATGTGGGATAGATATGGATCACAAAAAAACTGTACAGATACGCTATAGCGATATGTTATATATAGGCTTCCTCATCATATTTAAGACTAGAAAATTAGTATAGTGTATCCAAGTAAACGTAATTATCGCTGTCTATGCCTTCGGTTATTTTGGATTGGGCTAAAGCAAAAAAGCTCCCTTTCACGCGGGACGGTTGCATTCATCACAAGGAATTAAAAGAGGACAAATTTTTATCAGGATAACTCAATCTTTATGCTATAATACAATATAACTTTCTAAACTACAAAATAAATAATTTGCTTAAATATTTAATGCTACTTAATGCTTTTTTGTAGCAACTATATTTGGCGCATAATTTTTTTTTTAATCTGTGGTTTGATTTTACTCAACAGTGCGTTGAAATGTCATACCGTCGTCAACTCTGTCGTAACCAGAAAATTCATAAAAAGTATACAGCTATTCGTGCGGAAATTTCATATTTTAAGTCATTAAATAAATAGGTATCTATAGCGGAGCAATTCTTGTAGAAAAAGAATATGACGATTTTGATGATACGATGCTAAAGCGTGTTATAAGATATGAGATAAAAAAAAACGAAAATTATTTTGAGAATAAAAAAAAAATATCATGTATTTCCTTGGTTATAGATATTAAGAGAGAGGAAAGAATTTTTTTTTTTTTTTCATTTATATTGGTACTATTTTATATCTTCCTCCCTTTAATTAAGGAAAGTGTAAGCAGAATTTTCTCTCATTGCTGAATGAAAAAAAATCGTTTCCGTGGATTAGTCTCGCTAATTTATGTGCCAGGATTCGAACACGGGAATTTTTAAACCATATAATCGCTGTGTGGCGCCGGCTTAGAATACCGCCACCCCATCTCTTCCCGTGGGTGTCGTAAAAGGCGACTAAGGGAAAACCTAGAAGAATGGGCAGCAGCATTCTCTCTCAAGACACTACAGCCTACTGCGATCGCCAACCCGCCTGCCAAGCGTGGCGATTATGGCAAAAAACCCCCCATGATTGCGCGGACCAAGAGTTGTGGCGCTCTATGGGGGAGGCCTATGTCCAGCAGTGGACCTCAAAAGGGCTTATGATGATGATGATATTTATTTAAGAGATTCGAAGACCTGTTATGGTAATTAGACCCAGTAATAAACAGGCCACTAGCGACCTGATACAACATATTATACAATATGTTTTTTATATTTTAAATATATGTATTGAAAGTGTTACTATGTCGGGTCGTGACTCCGCAGAGGAAATGTCTAGTTATATGTGGAACTAAGTGTTTATCTTATATTGTTGATCAAATGTGACATTAATATACAATATTAATTCATTTAGTATCGTATTCGAATTTGAAACATCGATTGCGTGTATTAAATTAATTAACCCAATTTTTAAACTATAGTAAAAAAGGGTAACTTCACAGAGATTTCTACCCGAGTGTGTAGGCAGCTGCTGTTAAAACCTCGACATCGTTATGTTACGTCTCAAATGGAATTGATGACGAACCTTTTGCCACACATATAGACGTATCACACATAACTTACGAAATTAATTTCAAAAAGTCATTGGTTGAGCCAGGAATCGAACAAGCGACCTCTAGATTCAGAAGCGGGGTGCTCAAAAAACTAAAAAATCAAACTACTGTTACATAAACATTTAAGTAGTAAAGAATTTAAAAAAAGAAAAAACGCCATCATGCCGCATGCACGAGTGGACAACGGTAGTCAGATAAAAACGCATGAACAATTCTAGCGAGCATCATCAATGCCGTGTCAAGTTCTGCCATGGACTGATGAAGGCGTAATTATAAGTCAGATAATTAATTTAAATTGTTAAAATATTGTAATGTACCTAATCTTTAAGATCTTAAGTATAAACAGAAAAGAATAGAATACACTTTTTTGTAGAGCATTTTAAGAATACAAACTATCAAGCGAGCCACCTGATGGTAAGCAACTAACGCCGTCCATGGCGTATATAACTTCACGTCAAACAGTGGTAACAGTGGTAGAGCCAAGCAGTTCGCTGCATGAATGGGCCGGCTCGACCGGTGAAATACCACGACCTCTCAGAAGACCGACGTAAAGTGGCTCATACCGCGTTTCGTTCGGTGAGAGAGGTACCTGGAGGCCCACCCCCCTTCCCCAATCTTTCCTATCCCGTATCCCTTAAAGGTCGGCAACGCAACAGTAACACTATATATGTTGCTGGTGTCCATGGGCGGCGTTGGTTGCTTACCATCAGGTGACACGCCTGCTCGTTTGCCCTCCTATCCCATAAAGAAACGTCATTATTGACGAAAGCTGTAGGCAGAGGCACTGTTACGATACGCTAGTTTAATTTTCTAAACCAAAGTGCAAAAACTTATTGCCATATGTCGGGCACAATTATCATCATCATTACATAGTATAAAACAAAGTCACTTTCCGCTGTCTGTCCCCTTATATGCGCATATCTTTAAAACTACGCAACGGATTTTGATGCGGTTATTTTAATAGTTAGAGGGTGTCAATGGGGTGGTTTTGATCTATAATAAATGTATAGTGTTGAATTAAAAATAATTTTCAAGATTTAGAACTTTAATCGCAAACGCTGCCTGAACCCTAATTGATAAATCAAAATAATGTTCTGCATTATTAAAGACCTCCAGAAGGTCTACAAAAAAGTCCGCCAGGGCATATGTCTATCTCTTAGGGATAAACCACAATGATCATTTTTATCCCTTTACTTTTTACGAGATATAATGGCTTATTTACGAAGCGATTTTAAACATTACAGCATTTATTTTCATCAAATTAAGTGTCTTAAATACATTGTGTATGTAATATAGATGATCCTGGCCCAGCATGTAATTTAAACGTATATTAACGAAGATATTACAGTATTAACATAGCGGGACATAGCAGTTGCGTTCCGCGCCAAAACGCGTGCCAATAAATAGCATTTTGATGCGGAACAAAGTTCGCCGGGTCAGCTAGTATTATATATAAAATTAGTCACAATCACAATGTTAGTAACCGTACTCCGTTTCGTCTGGTGAGTGAGGGATCCGGAGGCCCTATCCCCTACCCTTCCTTTCCCCTCCTACTCCCTTAAAGGAAGGCAACGCACCACGCTGTTCATGAGCGGTGAGTAGTTGCTTACCATCAGGTGACCCACTTGCTCGTTTGTCCTACTATCACATAAAAAAAATACTTTGTTACAGTTGATAGTGTTAACTGTACAATTTGCAATAACGTTTCCCATAATGTTCTGGTTAACTAATTAAAATGCTGTATCTAAATGAATGCAAATTCTACTTCCTACATAATTAACACTAGAATGTAATTTATTATAACAGTTATGTTAGTTTCGTGCAATCGAGCGAGATAATACTAATAGATACTTCTCTACCTTACTTTCTTTCTGCAACTTCACGCCTATCACGCCTTTATCTACCCGAAGGTGTAGGCAGCGGATGTTAAGCCTCGTCTCGCCGTTATGTTTACGTCCCAAATGGAATAGGTGGCGAACCTATTGCCAAACCGGGCACAAAGTTTCCAGTCATCGATATTTATCACACTTAACTTAAGAAAACAATTTCGAGAAGTCATTGGTGTGAGCCAGTGTCAGGATTCGAACCCGGACCTCTGGATCAGAAGCCGCTTGACCACTGGACCACCGAGACTATATACCTACTATATAGTCTACTGACTTACTTTTAGTAGTATATTACTAAAAGTAAGTCAGAAAAATAACATGGATGATTAAATTAAAAGAAAAACCTTTTCGGAAAATATATATCGTAAAATGCGAGTAACAACTTGTGCCCGATAGGTTCTGTTACTTATTTTAGACGTAAGAATTTGGTGATTCGTGTCGTAAAAACCGCAACCCGTAAAGAGGAGAAGAAACAATAGATACACGAATAAAATCTTTTTGTCTGTCTACTTTTGTTTTTCTTTTTTTTTATGAAAAGTAGGGCAAACAAGCCAGACGGTCACCTAGTACCGTCGATCATAGACACTTGCAACATAGATAGGGAAGTGGGCCTCCGGATCTGAACGAAACACCGCATGAGCCCACTTTACGTCGTTATTCTAAAAATTCGTGATTCACCGGCTGGGTCGGTCTATTCATGCATTAAAATCACTCTAAAATCTCTCGCATCTTTGCCAAGAGTTACTATTAGCAAAGTTTACTGTAATCAGTAAACTTTGCTAATAGTAACTCTTGGCAATAGTAATTTATCTATAGATGTAGGCTTATATCAATTCTTAAACAATGTCATAACGCATAATATATCCTCGGTCATAGAACGCTACCGGTTTGTGCATCTCCGTCATCTCCGAATATACTTATCACAATTAAAATTAATGTTACACATTTTATATAAATCGTTTCCGTATCAACGAAATTTGTATTCAGTTACATACGCATATATATTTATTGTGAGAGGGAATCGAACCTGCTATTTATGTATATTGTATACCGTTATCCACTACGCTATGAAATGTCAAATATTTTATCCGTTATTTGGTTATTATTCTGTCGCTGAACTTTACGCCTTTAATACCCGTCTACATTATAGTCTCTATTTGAGTTATTTCAAAGGCTTTCAAAGGCTTGACCGGTGAAATACCACGACCTCTCAGAATACCGACGTGAATTCGATCATGCCGCGTTTTCTTTGGTGAGATAGGTACGCGGAACGCAACTGTAACACTATAATATGTGTTGCAGGTGTCCATGGGCGGCGTTGGTCATTTACTATCAGTTGACACGCCTGCTCGTTTGCCCCCCTATCTCATAAAAAGAAACAATTTCAGTCACAAGTATCAACAGTTATTCGTTCGAGACAGGATTTTAAGGCTGAACCTCAGCATTCGAATGCGGAGTACCTGCCATGAAACCATTGAGATATATGATACGACCTGATGGAGAAGCTCTAATCCCTTAATCTTCTCTTAAGACATCCAAGAGATGAGATGGACTGGTATTAGCGGTACATTTTGTATATATAGGCTGTTACATTTGCGAAGTTCGTGTTGCCAACGCGCTTACGAGACCAATTTGAACTACTTTCATATTCTATTGTTTTGTTTATTGCAAAATCGCGGCACAATTTCCACGTGGTGGTAATTTTTCGAAACGACATTATTTGTAAACGATTTACCGTTCAACACAATCTTCCATTACTTCTTACAAAATTAAAAATAAACAGTCTCGGTCTCGTTGGTATGTGATCGAGCACCCTGAATCAAGTAGTTGTGGGTTCAAATCCGGGCTACTTTTCGGATTTTTTTTCGGTACTTATGTGATAGATAACGATGACTGAAAACTTTGTGCCCGGTGTATGGCAACAGGTTCACCACCTTATTCCATTTAGGACGTTATGTTTCGGCGGGTCGAGTCTCAACAACCGCTGCCTATGCCTACGGATAGAAAAAATCGTCAAGTTATGTATGTATGGAATACAATTTTTACAAATACTAGGTTCAGTAGTTTAATTAATTTTACAGGTTGTTCTAAAAAGTCTGGTTGATTCTGTGTTTACCTACTAAGTAAAGATTTAACATAATTTTATACGTTTTTCTACCCAAAGGTGTAGGCAGCGGCTGTTAAGCCTCGATTAGCCATTATGTTACCTAATGGAATAGGTGGCGAACCATACCATATTGCCATACCGGGCACAAAAAAATTAACACACATAACTGTCGTAAAGATATTGGTGACAGTTTAAGGATGTGAAGTATGTTTTCGTGTGAGGATTCGAACCCGCGACTTCTTGATAGATAGCTGATAAACACTAAGTATATAGTAGGTAGTATATTTTTAATGCAGCCGCAATCAATTTAAAATAAATTATTTTACGTCCGACCATTCTTTAGAGTTAAATAAATAAGCAAATAATTTGACTTTTAGTCGGATGTGAAAGGAAGTGACAATATATTCAATTGATAGTTTGTTTTAATTAATATTACTTATTCACTTTTATGTCTAATAGGTATAATCGTCTAAATGAAGCACTCGTCTAAAGAAAAATTTTTCGTGGATCTTTATGAAAAGAATCCAGATTGTGCAGATTAAAATGACCTAGTGATTTAGAGCTCCGACTTCTGATTGATACGTAACAAGTTCGAATCTGGATGGCGATCAAAGGAATTCAGCTTTTATGTCACTACATAGAATTCACCTGTGCTGTTTTAGAACTTCTTTAGGATAAACTTCAAGTTTTATAATGGGAGCAGATTTAATTTTATATGAAGGTATAAGGTTCTTTTTAATACCCTGGATAAATATCACACACACCACAAGCGTCAAATAAATTATTTCTATATACAGTTATGAAGCCATTATACACCCTTGGCATAATATACTAAGTGTACCAAAGCTAAACACCTTAAAACATACATACATAAATACGTAAGCCTGCTCCTTAAATAACACTGGTAACTTCAATTTAATAAAAAAACTACGACTAAAATATGTAATGGGAGCTGCTACAAAACAAAAATACCTAGCAAGCTATAGGGGGCAATCAGTTCTCGATTATATTCCTCAAAATTTTATCCAATATTTCTAACGTCAACTTAAATTATATTCTGCTAAAATGTTTCAACAGATTCAAATAAATCGAATTCGAAATTCAAAAATAAACAAAACGCAAACCATTATTTCAATTAGAAACAAATTCAAATATTCACAACACTATGAAGTCGAGTTGCGGACGCAAACGCACGCGTAAGTATACGTTGCCGTATAAGTCTGTCGTATGTCCCGTCTCGATTACAACTAAAGCTAACTTTGAAGCTTTCCGAGCCGATACGACACTGCCTTACAGCTATTACGTGTAATCATAGCAATTGGTAGCAATCGGGGACTATTAATTCTTATCTTAATTTATCTATACCTTTGCTTACTTTAAAATACAAATCAAACGACAACTTCAATGAACGTGTGCTAATATTACAAACCATTAAGTTACTACATACATTTTTATGCTTGGATTATTTACCAAGCATAAAAATGTATGTAGTAACTTAACGTTTAAAATAATATGCAAATGCTTATTGCTAAAAGTGATATCTACCGGACAAACTTTGAATTTATCTATAGTTATTTAATAGTTTTTTATTTTTTTTATTTTTAGATTATTTAACAACTTTAATAGTCTCGGTGGCGCAGTGGGCGAGCGCACGGCCTCTGATTCAGAGGTCCGGGGTACATAACTACTTACGTAAAGATGTCATAAAAGTCTTTTTTTTAATCATTGTAGAAAATTCACGTTCACTCTTGCCAAGGGAGTGACTTTCCCGTTTCTTAGAATGTATTCTATTACAGAAAAGTATTAATTTACTTCTTAATAGTACCCTCAGTGCCTTAAGTGTAAGGTCTATAACCCATGTTTGTTACCAGAAATGACATATGGAAATGACGAGACGTGGTCACTAAATGTTGGCCTCATTACTAAGCTCAAAGTCACTCAGCGTGCTATGGCGCGGGCTATGCTTGGGAATCTCCCTGCGAGACAAAATCGGTAATACGGAAATACGCAGGAGTTCTGGCGTGACCGACATAGCCTGAAAGGTTTGCACGCTGAAGATGGGCAGATGAGAGAGGGGCAGGCCACATCGCTCGACGAGCCGACAACCGTTGGGGGAGAAAGGTTCTCGAATGACGACGTCCCCCCACTAGATGGATCGACGATCTGGTCAAGATTGTTGGGAGCCACTTGATGCGAAAGGCACAGGGCCGTAAAATTAACCTTCAACAGTAGACATTAAAAGGCTGATCATGATGACAAAAATACGACTAAGAAACGATTACACGTAATAGGTATCGTAATACATTCATAAACAAAGAGAACTTATCATATTAACATTGTTAAAGTCAGCTATTAACAACTCTAATCTCTATTCATTAGAGTTTAAAGTAATAATACAAAGTTAAATACATATTGTAAATTATAATTTAGTGAACTATTTTTCAAATTTCTGTCAATTTGCTCTTTGACTAGATTAAAATTTGGCGCCAGTGATAATGATGTTTGGGTAAAGCATAAATTGAACTAAAAAAAAAAAAGTGAAACTTTTTTTCATCCGAACGCTATAGTCAGGTCCAATAATCTCTTTATAAAAATAATATGTGTTGATTATAAACGTGTTTTTCTCTTTTCTTTTTCTTGTCCTATTTAAAACGAAACTAGATTGCTTTTAATTTACTATTAAGATACTATGTTAGTTTAAAAAAATATTCTAACATTTGGGTTTTTTTATGGGGTAGCAGCGCAAATGAGCAAGTGACCTGATAGTAACTTCTTACCGCCCATAAACACCATAGTGCGTTGCCCTCCTTTAAGGGAGTAGGAAGGGGAGAGGGGATCGGACTTCCACCTCTTTATCCAATTCACGCCGATATTCCGAGAGGTCGTGGTATTTCACGTCGAACAGGCCCATTCATGCAGCGAACTGTGTGGCTCTACCACTGCTAAATGTTTTCTTTTATCACACTTTCCTATATTATTTATTTCCTCCACACCAACACCTTTCTTAACTACATCATCATTCACACAATCCATCCAGGTGTTCTTAAGTCTTCCTCTTTTCTTATTTCATTCCACATTCAGATTTATCACTCGTTCACCCCTAATTGTTTGTTAGCATGAAGTATTCAACCAATTAAAGCAAATTATTTCGTGAATATGCCTTATTTTCATATACCTTCAAGAAACTGCGAGCTGATCTCAAGATCTTATGCTGCTATAGATTTAAAATACTGACGGTCTCGACTTGGTCTCTTGTGAAAGATGTAGGATCTAATTGTTGAATTGCTACATTGATATTGCATTTAAATATTACCACCAACTATTACTAAACTTGGTGTTATCCAACAGAACTTCATAGACGAGGACAAGGCCGGTTACAAAATGTACAACTACTACTACGTAGGTACCTATACACATTTTATTTTAATACAGTTACATTACCAGAAGGAGAATGTTATCGGAAGTGGTGTCATGATGGAGTAGCAATCTTTAAAAAATTCAATATGATGAGATCTTATAACGGATTTTCTCAGTACACCATCAGTAACTTACGTCAGTACGTAGTCGTCGTAGTCGCGTCTGCGCAGAGGTACCTGATTTATTCTCATGCGTTAATAATACAAACATAAACATAACTTCACGCCTTTTCCACCCGAAGGTGCATGCTGCGGCTGCTAAGCCTCGTCTCGCCGTTATGTTTATGTCCCAAATGGAATAGGTGGCGAACCTATTGCCATACCGGGCACAAAGTTTTCAGTCATCGGTATTTATCACACTTAACTTCCGAAATTAAATTCGAAAAGTCATTGGTGTGAGCCAAGGATTCGAAGCCGCGACTTCTTGGTTCAGAAGCGGAATATCTGGACATGCATAATTGTACTGTAGTATTTACAGTGGTAGTCTTGCAGTTCAATGCATGAATGGCTCGACCGAAACCGCCTCTCGGAATATCGTCGTGAAGTGGCTCGTGCCGCCTGCCGCGTTCCATTCGGTATGAGATGTATCCGGAGGCCCCACCCCCTTTGCAAATACTTTCCTCTTCTACTGCTACTACGGCAACGCACCACGGTGTTCATGGGCGGTGAGAAGTTGCTTACCATCAGGTGTCCCACGTGCTCGTTTGCCCTCCTATAATAAAAAATAAATATACCTTTAATAGCCAAAGATATAGGCAACGGAAATTAAGCCTCGACGCGTCGAAATTTGTTTGCCGCTTTATTTTTAGTTTAAAAATAACAATCTAACGCATTTACATCAGATTGGGTGATGCGGGAGGGGGTTTAATAAAATCTCACGATATCTCACCAAGGGGGGAGGGAGGGACACCGCCTAATAATTAACTACCTAAACATCGGGTTTTTTTTCTGTCATCAATATTTAGCACACATAAGAAATTCGAAAAGATTTCCGAAAAGTCATTAGTGTGCGCCAGGATTCGAATCGGAGATCTCAGATTCTTCTCTTCTCTCTCTCTCTTCTGTTCTTTAATAAACTGTTCTCGGAGGTCTAGTGCCAAAATTGTTAAACAATTTTGAGCCAAAAGTCTAGAAGCCTCATTTCAGAAATGGAATCATTTTTTTTTTATTTAAATCATGAATTTCTTTTACTTTTACATCGCGATATATACACCGTTGTTTCAATTTTATTGTTTGGTGCAATCATATTTGAAATTACTCTAAATTACACTCGTAACTAATTTAAAACCTTCTAGTGAATTCAGATAAATTATAGCTGTAACGAACAGACTGCTACATGCAAAAGAAAAATACGATAAATAGTGCAGAAAGAATAATAGACTAAGGCTAATATGAAAAAAATCTCTTTATCAATATTTCCGGTTTAAAACATCGATGATGTAAGCGTAGGCAGAGTTATTATACACTTGAATAGCGATCGCGTACACTGTACAAGGTAACCCGACTTCATTTACCGTTAACCGAGTTGATCGACCGCTATCATACTTACAAAAACTACTATAATCAACTTTAACAGCTAGTGTTTATTTATCGTTAATAGCTGATACACAATCAACTTTTTAAACTTGCATTCCATTTTTAATTTTTTGTAACTCTCATTTTTTTTTTTATTTAAATTTGGAATGCCATATTTTGCTGATAGATACCTAATCCTTTTCGTGTTGTACATAAATAAATAATTTAGTAAATAATGCCAAATACGCAGTATAAATATGTATATTGGTGTCTTTTGAAATATATTATTAATTAGCAAATACAAATTTGTTATTTTATTTTATTTTCGCAATGTTAAATGTTTTATAGACTTAATTATATTAGAACATTAAATGCATTGCTAATACTTCCATACATTGTGAAATATATTCGGTGAAACTGTATATTTTGAAGGTAGTTGGTGGTCCACTGATCGAGCTCCACGCTTCTGAATCAGAAGTCGTGGGATCGATTCCGGGCTCACACCAATGATTTCTCGGAATTATTTTCGGAAGTTACGTGTGAAAAATTTCAAATAAAGCATAAAATTCCGCCACCAATTCCATTCGTCCGCTGCCTACACCTTCGGATAGAAAAAGGCATTAAGATGTTATTTATAGGTATCTAAACAACAAACTAAATATTTCTTAAAAGTTTGTCATGTTTAATCAGGAATGAATGTCACACTCAGTATTTGGCACCTGTATACGTATTCGTGCGGAATTATAACGATATTTATAAACTTATGCAATAATGGCTAGCTTTTTATCATGACAAGTTGCCTAATACGATCTGCACTGAATTGGATATTCGTCCGATTTGGCAATAACGTTGAAACCACGTCTAATGGTGCTTCCGTCTACGTAGATACACTCCATAACTTCATCTTGCTGTACAGACTTAATTTAGGAATAGTTGCATGAATGGGCCGGCTCGACCGGTGAAGTACCACGACCTATCACAATATCTATCTATCTATCGACCTATCACTTAAAGGGCTCAAGCCGCGGTTCGCTCGGTGAGATAAGTATCCGCAGTGTAGAACCCCTTCCCCTCTCGCCTTTCCCTCTCGCCTTCCCCTCTCCCCTTCCCCTCTCCCCTTCCCCTCTCCCCTTCCCCTCTCCCCTTCCCCACTCCCCTCCCCCTCTGCCCTTCCCCTCTCCCCTTCCCCTGTCCCCTTCCCCTCTCCCCTTCCCTTCTCCACTTCCCATGTCCCCTGCCCCTCTATTTTAAATACATTCACGGCCTTTGTGCATGAAGGTGTAAATAGCTTTTTCTCGTGTTGAATAACATAACATAACTTCACGCCTTTTGTTACCCGAAGGTGTAGGCAGCGGCTGTTAAGCCTCGTCTCGCCGTTATGTTTACGTCCCAAATGGAATAGGTGGCGAACCTATTGCCATACCGGGCACAAAGTTTGTCAGTCATCGGTATTTATCACACATAACTTCCGAAAACAATTTCGAAAAGTCATTGGTGTGAGCCAGTGTCTGGAATCGAACCCCGGACCTCTGGATCAGAGGCCGTGCGCTCGCCCACTGCGCCACCGAGACATTTTTTCTGATTCAGAAGTCGTGGCATTGATTCTGGGCTCATACCAATGATTTCTTGAAATAATTTTCCAAACAGAAATGACCTACACGCTAAAAGTTATGGCCTGGAATGCTAATGGATTACTTCAACATCGACAAGAATTACAGGTAATCCTAGATACAAATAATATTGACGAGTGTCTAATATCTGAGACTCACTTTACAACTCAGTCATATCTGCAATTGACTGGTAATAAGGCATATCATGCCTTGCATCCTAATAACTCTGCAAGGGGAGGTAGTGCTGTTCTGATAAAAGACAACATCTACCACTACGAAGTACTTAAGCGTGAAGAATACGAGATTCAATCCGTAGCTGTATGCGTGCAAACAAAGAGCTATCCTATCACGATATCAGCTGTTTATTGTCCTCCAAGATATTCTATTAAAAAAGAAGAATATACAAATTTTCTAGAAAAACTAGGAAACAGGTTTATTCTAAGAGGCGACTTCAATTCAAAAAATACCCATTGAGGTTCAAGATTAACCACATCAAAAGGAAAAGTTCTTCTAAGTGCAATTCAGCAAATGAAATGTGAAACTGTATCCACTGGAAATCCGACCTACTGGCCTACTGATTCGAACAAACTGCCTGACCTAATAGATTTTTTCATGTACAAAAATAATTCATCAAATTTTTAGAACATTGAAGATAGTATGTATAGTATGTATATGATATATGTATGTATATATGAACTCGGATCATACACCGATAATTTTAACACTAAGTGAGCTATTCATAGCAAAATCAGGTAGCCCAAGGCTTGTTAATAAATACACTGATTGGGAGAGTTTTAAGATTGATCTGGATAACGAAATAGACTTGAATGTACCGCTTCGGAGTTCAGATCAACTAGATACAGAAGTCCACAAATTTATCAAAGCCATACAAACGTCAGCTTGGAACAATACACCCGAAACAAGAAAAAAACTTAAAGGTCATAATGAACTAAAAGAAATCCGATCTCTGGTGGCGGAAAAGAGGCTCCAAACGAAACTATGGCATAAAATGAGGTTTCTTCTGGACAAAAAGCTACTTAATAAGCTTACAAAAGAACTTAAAATAGAAATACAGAAAGTTCTAGAAGAGTCGATTCACACTGCAATAAGCCAACTCACAAGTGACAGTAGTACTGATTACTCTTTATGGAAATTCACAAAGAACATGAAATAACCGATCATGCGAATCCCGCCCATCAGAGGAGATGATGGTAAATGGGCCACCAGCAATGAGGAAAAGGCAAGGAGGTTTGCAAAACACCTAGGAAATACTTTTCAGCCCCCTGAAGCGCTAATAGATGTTGACACACGACAACCAACTATGGTAGAGGATCAACAAATTAAACATGTCACGCCTAATTAAGGGGCAAATGAAATCCAAAACAAAATTAAATAATAAAAAAAATCACCTGCATTTGATCTAATTACAGGAGAAATCATTTTTTATAATTAAAAAATCTACCTCGCAGAGCAATAGTCAAATTGACGAATTTAATTAACGCTGCATTTCGGTTAAAACATGTGCCTGAGTTGTGGAAGATAGCTGAAGTCATTATGATAGCTAAACCGAGCAAACCGCCGCATGAAGCGACTTCGTACAGACCGATTTCGTTCGTCTTTCTTTCTCTCTCTCTTAAGTCATAACTCGCCGAATCTTTGTATCCCAAAGGGAATAGGTAACCAAACCATATTGCCATACGTCGGGCACAATGTTGCCAATTATATTATTTACATAACACATAACATAACTTCACGCCTTTGTTACCCGAAGGTGTAGGCAGCGGCTGTTAAGCCTCGTCTCGCCGTTATGTTTACGTACCAAATGAAATAGGTGGCGAACCTATTGCCATACCGGGCACAAAGTTTTCAGTCATCGATATTTATCACACATAACTTCCGAAAACAATTTCGAAAAGTCATTGGTGTGAGCCAGAATCAGGAATCGAACCCGGACCTCTGGATCAGAAGCCGTGTGCTCGACCACTGCGCCACCGAGAATAAGGAAGTTAGGTATGTGTGATAATGTGTGATAGAAATTGATGACAAACAACTTTGTGCCCGGTGCATGGCAATAAGTTCTGCCACTTATTCTACGTGAATCGCAACCTATCGTCAAGTCGAGGCTTAAGAGCTACTGTACACCTTCGGGTAGATAAAGGCGTGAAGTTATGTTATAAAGGAATTACTTCTTTTAAACCTCTTTATTTAAACTATAACTGCAACTAATGCATATGCACCTCATGGCGCATTGGTAAAAAACTACCGGCTGCAGCAACGAGGTCGGGGGTTCGATTCCCACCCGAGTACAAATATTTGTGACAAACATGAATATTTGTGTGGCGTCTGGTGTTTTTCTATGTATTATAAGTATGTATTTACAAAAGAAAAGTATATATGTATTATTATCCGTTGTCTAGTATCCATAACACAAGCATTTAGTTGCTTAGCTTGGAACTAGAGGGCGCTGTGTGATTTGTGTCCAAGATATATTATAAATATATACATAAATTAAAATTGAACAACCAACAACAAACGGGGACAAACGAGCAAGAGGGACACCTGATGGCAAGCAACCAACGCCGCCCATAGACGGTCAACTGGTGGGATGCATAACACTTCCGCGTTTCCCTCCTTTACCTTAAAAACTTATATCTGAGTTATTTGAAAACATGATATGAGAGTTTAAAAAGTTGAAAATTGTGTAGGTAAATTTACCAAGGGCAAAAGGTATACAATTACGCTTATCTAAGAAACACATTGGTATGCGATGATAATATATTCAAAAGTCTGGGCATAAGCAACAAATCAGAATTCTTGATATCAAATTTCAAAGCACGTACTCGACGAGTCAATTTTCAATGGATGATACCTACCTACTTGTACGTATATTAGGGTTATAAATATCTTCAAATAAACTGCTTGTTTTTTATTTCAACACATTATATTGCCTGTGTTACTAGTCCTATATTGCCAAGTAACCCAATTCAAGTGTATACTTAATAATTTCATATTAGGTACAAGCAAAAAGCAAAAGCATGACAACTAAGCCAAGCAGTTCACTGCTGAATTGGCCGGTTCGACCCGTGAAATACCACGACCTCTCAGAAGATCGACGTAAAGTGGCTCAAGCCAAGTTTTGTTCCGTGAGAGAGGTAACGAAAGGCCTACTCACCCTCCCCATCCTTTCCTATCCTACTCCCTTATAGGTCGTCAACGCAACGGTAACACTAATTGTGTTGCAGGTGTCCATAGACGGCGCTGGTCACTTACCATCAGGTGACACGCCTGCTTGTTTGCCCACATCCCATAAAAAAAGGATTGAGTAGTGATATATCACATAATTCATTACTCCGTGACCATTTTCAAATCCCTGCTAGGGTTGCCAACTTAGAAGTTTTCGCTCTTAGCCTAGGAGAGAAAAATTGTGAGATGGGGTTTATAGGTCTTGTATTTTTATTTCTTAAATATTTATTTACTTTTCGGAAATTTAGCTGTATAAAAGGATTGGCTACCTGAAGTTTTCGATAGATTCTTTATTAGAATTTAAAAATATTGTTGCCGAGTGAAAATATTTATTGATTGTTTGGCATTTATAGCAAATCATTGATATTTTATTACTTATTGAATTTTCATAAAGCACTATTTATTATAAAATGTGATTATTTGTAATTTTATAATTATTATGTTTTTATAGGGTTATACATTTTTGAGAAGTGGCAGCACTGCTCTCTATTTATGTCAGATTGCTATTACTGTGGATCTTGCAGTTTGCAGTGTCTTTGAAATTCAAACAAACCATTTCTGCAAACTATTCAAAAATAACAGCCTGTTAAAATTATTACACCTTAATCAAATGTGATGTGATGGATCGAACCAGAACAAAAGATGCTTCTGAAGGGATTGCAGTAAGTACGAATGTTGATGAATCAATGGTCATCAATTAATATTTTGTCTTGCATTGACACCCTTTAATTTAAGTAGATTTTATTTGTAAATTTAACAGTTAAGTGACATGGCATTACTAAATAATATGGGTCTAAGTCTTCTTCCCTAATGACACCATTCACCTGGCAGAAATTCCAAATATTATTTATATGTTTTAACATATATTATTGTCATCATTTTGTCCTTAATGAAATATACTTATTTTACAGCCAATGGGTATTCAGGCACTAAATGAATCAGTACTTAATAACCAGCCAGAGTCAAGATATGAGTGTCCTGTATGTTTAAATTGGCTTAGAGATCCTGTGATAACAACTTGTGGCCATAAGTTCTGCAAGAGTTGTATTACATCATGGTTGCAGTGAGTATTAAAGAATTTTATTTTCACTCTTTACCTGAATGCTAAAAGGAGGCTTCTGTATATGAAATCTACATTCCACACCTTACAAATGATGGATTTTATGTCTGAAATTTAAAAAAAGCAATATGTTTTATAAAAAAAAGTAAACATTTTTGCTTTTGCGTTACAGAAATAGTGGCCACTGTCCTATAGACAATATAAATTTGAGCATGAAGGTAGATATATTTCCCGATAACTATACTAAACGTGAAATACAGGAACAAAGGATGAATTGTCCATTTTCTACAAAAGGTGCGTATAGTTTGATAATAATTATGATGCCAATTATAATAATAATACTCTTTATTTGGACACCATAAACATGAAATCTTATAAAAACAATATACAGAATAGAAAGAATTTTCTGTACATGTACAGAAAATTCTTTCTATTCTGTCTTGCAAAATGGATTTATATCATTATCATTACTTAGTATAAAACAAAGTCACTTTCCGCTGTCTGTCCCCTTATATGCGTATAATGTTAGCTAAATCAGTATCATATCAAGAAGTCTTCATAAATATTTATATTGATAAATTTTCCACCAGGTTGTATGGTAAAAGTGACCCCGTTGGACTTAGACACTCATATAGCAGCTTGTGAATACAACCAACCAGAGACGTCTGCACAACCAGAAATAAAAGTGCCATGTTCATTCCATGCTATTGGTTGTAAGGATATGTTTGATAGCCAAGAGGAAATGAATTCACATATACAACAGGACGTGCAAAAACATATGAGTGTAAGAATTTGTTTGTTATTTCAATTCTTAATTATTAGAATATCAACTTTTTTTTTATGGGATAAGAGGGCAAACGAGCAGGCGTGTCACCTGATGGTAAGCAACCAACGCCGCCCATGGACACCAGCAACACATATAGTGTTACTGTTGCGTTGCCGACCTTTAAGAGATAGGGGATAGGAAAGGATGGGGAAGGGGGGTGGGCCTCCGGGTACCTCTCTCACCGAACGAAACCTGGCATGAGCCACTTTACGCCGGTCTTCTGAGAGGTCGTGGTATTTCACCGGTCGAGCCGGCCCATTCATGCAGTGAACTGCTTGGCTCTACCACATCAACTATTTATAATTAAATGTTTAAAACAAGATTTCAATAATTAGAATTGTTTGTGTGATTTAAATAAAGGAAAATTTTAATATGATTTGTATGCAGTTACTTAAACTTAGAAATTATTTTATTATATCTTTATAATAATATACATAAAACGAACACAAAGTCATCAGCTTTCTCTAGGACTTGTTCTATTTGGTCATGGCATATCATATATTAAATTTCATTGTTTTTATTTTAGCTACTAATGAATGCTTACTCAGAGGTGAAACTTAATAGTGACATGTCTAACGCAAGTATCGACGCCAAAGAACAAGAAGCCATGACTCTATGGGAAGCTCCTGACAAGGAAGGCAACCAGTCCACGTCAGCACCGCTTAATAATACTAGTGCATTAATAAGGTAATAAATAAATATTTGGTTTTTCATACATATTTTACACATGCCTTCACATGATTAATAGTTTATTACCTCTTCATTTCTACTATGTGACACCCAAGAAAAAACACTAACATAATTTCACGCCTTTTTCTACCCGAAGGTGTAGGCAGTGGCTATTAAGCCTCCACTTGCCGTTATGTTTACGTCTCAAATGGAATATGTGGCGAACTTATTGCCATACCGGGCACAAAGTTTTCAGTCATCGATATCTATCACACATAACTTTCGAAAAGTCATCGGTGAGCCAGGATTCGAACCCGCGACGTCTGGATTCAAAAGTGGGGTTCCCGACCACTGGACCACCGAGACTCTTTTAGAACTAAAAAAAACTATGTGCTTAAAAAATGTTTACATCTTGCCCAGACAAATTAATGTTTATAAATCTGTGAAAACGTGACTTTATGCCTAGTTTTTCTAGCTTCCTTCAAGTTTTTAATTGATGTTTTCAAATAAATTAATATATAAACCAACACAAATTTATGTGAAGCCTCAATCTAGGTTATGGGCATAGAGATATATTACTAAAGTATAGAGGAGACATTGTGAACAAAAACTTTGCAACGAATCAGGGGCACGAGATGCGCGGGGGGTAGCATAATGAGTCACAGATGAGACGTAAGTCCATAGACGCGACACTTCGGTACAATATTTTTATTTCTACCTATCTGACATGAAATGTGAATATTGATAGTTATATTCTCTCGGTAATACTTTACTGACAGTTTTTTGACATTATTAAGTGGCTAAAATTGCTAGAGTTCGTCTCAAAATGATAATACCTCTGACTATTGAGATTTGATATTTTAGGGTGTATACAAATTCTACGACTTATTAATTTATAGTATTATGACTTGAAAAGATAGAAAGAAAAGTCAATTTAGTTGTGCATAATTGTTTTATTTTCCTATAAACAAAGCAAATTTATTCAGTTTCTGGCGCACGGAAGTATGTATATTCGGTAGTGACTTTATATTCGTGTTCGATTTTTTTAACAAATCTGATCCATTTTCCCGTTCCCTGTGACCAGGTCGAAGAAACCTGTAAAAATAATAATTAGTTTATAAAAATTTGTATTTTAAACTTATGAATAGTAAAATATTAATTTAAAAGCAATAGACAATATAAATAAATACTTAATATCATTCAACCTATATGAAATAACTTAATATTACTGTCAACATATATACGTCAACGTATATTTTAGCACGGATTCAATGTCCATTCTGTGGTAATTTTTTTGTTACTCTATGATTTACTCATATAATGCCGGCTGTAACTAGTAAATTTAACATGTAAAATTTATTAAGTATTTATTAATTTAAGAGAAATTTTGTTTACTTACCGATGAAAAGTTATATTACTATATATTTTTATTTGTTTTTGAATAATTTCTACACGTTTTTAAGACACAATTCGTCATTATAATAAGGTTTAAAATCTGCAAAACACGTCCTCTCTCTGCGTAACACAATCACCGATTGAGCTCACTGTGGTGCATTCACCACAGTGCACGGCGCACAAATTTTGTTCGCGATGTCCACTCTATACTTTAGTAATATATCTCAATGGTTATGGGCAAGTTTTGGCGTAACTTTCATGTTCGAAATCGTGTTTTTTAATTTCAGAGCCCTCTATGAGCGAGTCGTGGTACTAGAACAACGTAATCGCGAACAGGACATTGTAATATCGAACATCTCAAAACAGTTGTCCGCATTTGCTGTAGCAAAAATGAAACAGAACAATGACATGCTATTGAGATACTGCATGGGCAATTACATATGGAAGATTGATAATTTTAAAGCAAGACTCGACGCTATGTTGAGGGATCATTACAAAATGTTGTACAGCCCTGGATTTTATACCTCGCCTAATGGTTACAGGTAAAGGGGTTTTAGACAGACTGTTTTGTTTTTGTACCTACATGTGGTCAATCCACGCAGGTTTAAGCAGCAATGGTGATGAGCCGATTATCATACATAGGACTTATATTGATAACTAAATAACGCTGCAAACGTTTTGCAAAAAATAAATAAAATTAGCGGTTAACAAACCTTAACATTTAAAATATAGATGTTAAAAGATTATCAGACTTACCCAATATGCACACAAAATTTCATGAAAATCGGTCGTGCCATTTCAATGGAGATTGTTAGTGGTATTAATAATCATTCCAAGAAAAATACTTTGACCAAGTTTCATAGATACATAAAAAATGATGTGGTGTCGTGGGACACCAGGTAGGAACGAAGTTCCTTCGGCTAATGTAGAATCGACACAAATTGCAAAAAAAATCGTGCTCAATTTTATGTACGTTTTCTTGATTTTTTTCTTAAATTTTGCTGATTAGTTTTTATTTAAGTACAAGAAAGTATTTAGGAAATTCAGTATTTTAGGAAATAATAAATTACTTAAAATAAAAAACATCGTAATTCAAATTATCAACTAAAGTAACAAAATATGTCTCTTTATTTTTGTTTGACAACATAAAATTACATAGAAATAGAAAAATAGAAATAATATTATACACTACTAGCTTGTGTATGCGACTGTCGCGCCTGCGCACGTCTCATTTAACGGTTTTATTCCACGCACTTTTTTCCACAGATTTTTTCTTACGGTTTTACTATCACATTTTTTTCAGTTCGGTCGCGCAGCAAAATCCCTATCCCCTCCAAGCCTGCCGTAAGGAACTTCGTTCCAAAAACGTGCCCTATCATATGTAACGCCCGCGATTGCTCTTGCGGTTGAAGAAGCTTGTGTTGCTAAACATCTAGGCAGTACCACTCACCTTGGATTTGTCTTATGATCGCTTTAGGCGGGCTGTGAAGGGTCGTCTCATTGGTGGTGCATACTACACCATCAACGACTTCATGACTGACAAGTCGGAGTGGGACCGTCAAATTGATTGCTCAACGCGGATTTTGTAGTTTGTGTATTGGAATTTGTTCACTTTTTTGGACTGGAGGCGTTCTGTAATAATTTCTGATAGCTTTTTAATTTTAAATTTGCCTTGATATTGTGTTCAATATGTGATACTTAAATTTTTTTATTCGCCACATTTGTTGCACAACATTACCACTCTAATTAAAAGATGTCGCGTCAGTTGTGCTAGACTACTATGATCGCATAGAATTTATTAGTTAACATGTAGGACGTTGATTTTAATTTGGTTGGATCTTAATTGTGATTGTCGAGTATTCTGGTTGCTATACCTTTTATTCACTAACCTACTGCTTTGTTTTCAGTAGTTGTAATATTATTATTTATTTCAAATGGTTTGAAAAGAGTATTTGGCACATTAGTTTCTTGCCCAATTCTTCTCATGATAGCCCCTACACTCGTAATCGGGCCGCTCGTGGCGATTGCGTCCGTGTCTTTTTTTGTTCCGCGTAGGTCCTTTCCACAAGCGCTCGTGTTTGTATTTAATTTTTAATAATATGATAACTGTACTTGTTGACTGTTTTTAAGTGTCTGTGAAGACCTATAAAAATAAAGTTATTTGCACGACTTTTGACTTGTATTGATTTGTCTACGCTCGCGTCGACCCAAGCTGGCCCAACCTGTATTACAGGTATTAAGGTGCTAATTTGATTAAAATCGATTGAGTAGTTTTGGAGTCCATCGCGGGCAAACAACGTGACACCTTGTTTATAATTATAATATACTAGCTGACAGGCGAACTTTGTTCCGCGTCAAAAGTAATAAAGGAGTAAATTTTGGATATCGTAAAGGTTCAATTTGTGCTATTTATCGGCTTTAACTGCTGTCCTGCTAAGTTAATACTGCAATATTTTCGAAAATATTCGTTTAAATTGCATGCTGTAAAGGGTCAGGATCATCTATATTACATGCGCGATCTATTTAAGAGACTTATTTGGATGAAAATTAATGCTGTAATGATTAAAATCGCTTCGTAAATAAGCCATTATTTCTCGTAAAAAGTAAAAAAATAAAAATGGTCATTGTGGGTTATCCCTAAGAGATAGACATATGCCCTCGCGGACTTTTTTGTTGATCTTCTAAAGGTGTTTAATAATGTAGAACATTGTTTTGATCTACCACTTGGGGTTCAGCCAGAGTTTGCAATTAAAGTGCAAAATCTCGAAAATTAACATTTTTCTTTACAACATCATATAATAATATGAATTATAGATCAAACCCACCCCGTTGACACTCTCTAACTAATAAAAAAACCGCATCAAAATCCGTTGCGTAGTTTTAAAGATATAAGCATATAAGGGGACTACGTAACAATTAGATTAATAAACACTTCCGAAAATACATGTCATTATGTAGAATAAATTACAGTAAATAGTACATGTTAAAATTCGTATAGGTACTGCGATCTCTGCCAGACCACCTATTACTATTACGTACGTATATAACTTGAAAACATATGGCGAAAACTAAAATTATTTTCTGTGATCTGTTCTTTCTGCCTACACCACAAACAGTATGGCGAGAAGTTGTTTTTTATTGAAGACTAAATTTGTTTCAGATTTTGTGTTCGTCTCAATATATCACCACAAAACCCTCACTGTTTCGCCCTCCACGTGCATCTGATGAAGACAGAGAACGACGATTGTTTAGAGTGGCCTTTCAATGGTCGTATATCCTTTGCCATGATCAACCAGTACAATCCGGAAATGACACAACGTGACACCATGATGTCCAACTCGACACTTGTGGCCTTCAGGAGGCCGACAGCTGAGATTTGTGTCAGAGGATTTGGTTACACTGAATATGCTGTGGTCAGTGATGTCATAAGGAACGGGTTCGTCAAGGATGATGTACTTATTGTCAGGGTCAATATTAAATGTGTATGACATATAAAGTAAATTTTCCGTTTGTACCTATTACAGGGGTCACCAACCTTTTTGTACGACTGTAAATAAGAAATTTTTAAAAATTGTTTTCATTTTATAATATTGTCTAAGATTAGCGATCTTTTCAGCTATAAATACTACTAAGATTTGATATGTACTTATTCTTTATATTGATGATGAACAAAATTTTATTAATCATCTTGAATATTATCTATATTTGTGCTTTAATTAGTAAGTAAACATGTTAAATGGTTATATTTGTAGTGGCACTAATACAGTCTTTGTTTATTTTTAATAATCTCGAGACTGTGAGAATAGGTTTTGAACTATACTAAAATCAACATAAGACTTCCCAACAGAAGTGAACGTCATAGTGTGTGCCACGCCTACTTGAGTAATTTTCTGCACTTCATTAAAACACTAGGGTTGGGTTGCTTCTTTTTTGTTTTATTTTTGTTATTATTTTTATCTAATGATAATCAATCGAATATTAATATAATAAGCACACCAATATATTTTATACATGTAATATGTTACATAATTCTTCTGTCTGTTCTGTCGTATATTTTATATATATGTAATATCAATATATGTAAAATCACAGAAAACAAACCTGTTTAACAAAATCAGCGTGGAAAGGTTGAATTACGAATGTTTAGGTAGGTACTACCTAAACAATCTAATATTTTTACTCTGAGATGGGCCTTAGGCGTCGTGTGCATTTACGCGTGTAGGCATTTTTTTCCTACTCGCCATTCTTTTTATAAAAACCTTGTATTTCAAATGTGCTAATGTTTAATGACATTCCAATAGAATTAGGAAATTGATGATAGGCACATAATATATGAGTCTCAAAGCTACATACATAATACTTAAATATTTTAGTACTTGGATGATAGTAAACATGTATTTGTAAACTCCGTCCATTTTCTATGTGAATTAATTAATCAGTTGCGATAGCTATTCTTCAATCAATATTGGTAATGAAAAATGTACTTAGGGTTGTCAAAAGTGAGAACGATAGCAAAATAATTTCTACTGTATATCAATGTTATTATAGCTGTTATGAACTTGATATGTTTATAAATAAAACAAGCCGTAATAATAATTAATTATTTTAAGTCAAGCTGCTAACATGGCGTTGGTATTAAATAAATTTTATTGAGATTTTTTTACCAATTTACTATTAAATATTTGATAGTGATGGTAGTGTAAACAATCGTAAGTATATATGTAGTGATGAAGTCTCTATCAATAGAAAACTAAATGTATATAGACATCACTATATGAATAATATAACTTGATTCTTCCTCCAAGCCCCAAAAATGTATTGTGCGCCTCTAGTGTTACACGCCAAAATATGTTTGTTGATTGCTGTTCTGTCTCTAAATGTGTTTAGAATACATAGAAATGCCAGAAAGTAATGTACTTCAAATGTATTTTTTTATATAACATAACTTCACGCCTTTTTATCACACATAACTTCCGAAAAGGATTTCGAAGTCATCTGTGTAAGCCAGGATTCGAACCCACAACTTCTTGATTCAGATAAGCGGTGCTCGAACACTAGACAACGGAGACCCATTATTGAATGTGGTGTATTAAAACCAAAGCATAAATTGAAAAAAAAAGTTGGAATTGTTTTTAAAGAAATTAACAAAATAATTTAATGTTTTTAAATTTATATCAGTATAATATAAATATTTGAAACCGTATGAAATAATAACATGTTCTAAGTTATTTAAACTAACTGCAAAATTTTAAACTTGCGAATATAATATCACATAGTTAAATCAAATTCAAGTAAACGTTTATCTGAAAATAAAAACATTAGAGGCGTATAGTTTTGAATTTGCCAAATATTTTAATGTAACTCTGTGGAATTCTATATGGGCATTCTATTTGTTTGAAAAATGTATATTGAAAAAAGAAATTATTCCTTTGTAATTATGTACTTAATCTATTTTGTAGGACTATTAATAATCTATATCATTTGTTAAATTAAATGTGTTTTGTTTTACAGAATATAAATGACTAAATATATTGTTAATATTGTGTTTTATTTGTCTATATTTATGCCGAGTAGACATTATCCAAATGGTATAATATCTATGGACCAAAAAAAAACATTAAGAAATAATGAGAGTTGCTTTATTTTTATCCAAGTCTTACAAACTTATTTTCTAATTGTCTTAATAAAATATAGGAATTTAACTTACATTACAAATAGTTCTAATGGCTAGTAAAATATTTAGAAAATAGCTATATCTATCACATTCAACCATCACAATGATTAATTCTCCCAGAACATTTGAATTTTGTTACAAACCTTAGAATTAATTTCTACAGAACTACAGTGAATTAAAAAAATATATAATATGTAAGTTAACCGCCAACATACTGCTAGGATTTTCACCCACAATTGGGACTTGGGACAATCAAGCAGAGTCAATCTGACATTTATTATAAATAGACAAGTACATTCTCATTTTATGACTACCGAGGCATATTTAGAATACTTTTTTGTTTAGGGCAACTATAATTCAGTGTGGTATTGCCAGATACCACACTGAAACAGACATTGGCAAAATCGAAATGAATGTAGAATATGCCTCTGCAGCCATGCAACAAGAAATTATTTCTTGTCTCTTTATTTATTTAAAGAACATGGGCCTAGTTACATAGGTTTCACATTTATCATTTTTTACTTTCTTTCCTAGTTATACTTAGGTTTTAACTTTGTTTAATCTTAGGTATCATTTTGATGTAAATTAGGTATTTGTGATGCAATTTAAAAAAACAAATATTGACTACATTAATTTCTAACTCAAAAATCGACTATAACATATGGCATGCTGTTTAAAACAAACAATTTCCAGCCACAACCAAAAATACCAGCTAACATCATGTTTTTGATAGATTACTTTTGAATTTCTTTTTTTTATATTACTCGCCTTGACCTACAGTGTTATTAAGTCCTAAATGGACAAAGTGGCTGATTTTATCACATGTAACATCGAACATAGTGTAAAAAAGTAATTGATATGAGCCAAGATTCGAAGCTGAAACCATCGATTCGGAAGGGAAGGAGGGTGCTCCACCAAAAGACTGAGACCACATTTTGATATAAAAATATGAAATTCCATAGACAAAAAGATGAGTAGGTATGCTGTAGCCATTACAGAATACCGTTTAATCATATAATTTAATATAGTTTCTTATGGAAAGTTAGTTACTCTTAATCCTGGCACTTGAAACTGTTTCCTTATAAATATTTTAAAATAAAATAATACTAGCAAAAGATATTTTTGATAAGAATTTTACCAAAACTTAAAATTAGTCCAATTTTTGGGAGTTTCATAACGCACACGCACACGCATGAAAAAATTCAATTTCGTATAAAAATCTAATTACACACTAGCATAATAAAATTGAAACTAATTTTCTAAATGACTAAATTACTGAAAATACTAAACACAATAATGTATAAATAGTACCAACAATATTGTTTGTTAAAAAAAGGTACAATTTCACAAAAAAATAGTGTTTCCATTTTTTCTATTCTGGCAACATATTCCAAAATCAATTTCTTGGCAATACTAATTCCCAATATGTATTAACCACAATTTTTATGGTATAACAACTTTATTAGACAATAGGTCATCTAATACTTTGATTTTTTGTAATTCAAGAACAGATTAAAATGTTAACTTAATTTTTTTAAGTGTTCATACAACTGAAACTGTTAATATAGCTGTGCTACAAATTTCGGAAAATATTACAATGAAAATTATTCAAGTATAAATAAAATAATCTTAACCAAGATGCAGATCGATTAATAAGTGCACTAATTAAATAATGTATTTATATGTATGTATGTAATAATGTATATACATGTATATTATGACTTATTATAATACTTACAATTTTTAATTTCAGAAATGTTACAGCAGTTGAAAACTCTGACTATTTGATTAATAATCGTAGTTAAAAAAAAATGTCTGGTTTTGTGAGTTCTCAACACAAGCCTCATTCATTCTTTTTTGATTATAATTTTTCGACCGCCATAGAGATATTTATGTTCTGAGTGGAATAGGTGGCGGAACCTATTGCCATACACCGGGCAAAATTTTGTCAGTCAACGGTATTTCTTACACAACTTCCAAAAAGAATTCCATGATGTTATTGGTGTGAGTCTGGAATAGATCCTACGCCTTTTTGAAGCGTGGTGATTAAGATCTAAGACTAAAATTTATGTTATGTAAATTTTAATTATTTATTTTAAATATTTTAACTCCTTTAAAACATGAAGTCCTCGAGTTAATCAGGTCATGTTCAAATGGGAAGACTTATTTGTCGGAAGCAACATTTTATGAATACACCGAACGTTTATTTAAAAAAAAGAAATCTCAGTGGGTAATAATTCTATGACGTCAGATCTTTTAAATGAAATTTGAAATATAATAAGATAAAATAATAATCGTCTAAGACATGTCAGATATTGGTATAGTACACTATTATTACATCTGTTTATATGATTATTTTGTCTTTATATTATTATCATTACCATAGAGGATTCATTTACTTGAAATAATCAAGATATTTTTTAAACGAGTGACTATGACACCAAGGAGCTATCCAGCCATTACAATATTTAAGACAAAGTAAATATTTATGAAAAATAACGGAATGTTCGAAATATAGAAATAAAAATATTAGGCTTTAGTTGGAACTAGCAAAAATCAACAGGACCCTAATTTATCTAACTCTCATCCCGAAATAACAAATCAGAAGCTTCGCCTTAATGGAGAAAATCGTGTTTACCAAAGTTACGAAAAAAAAGTAAATAAAATAATACCTAAGAATGTGAATACAATTTCATAATAGGTACGTACATATAATATAATGAATAGTTACATTTTACAAAACAAAAATTGGACCAAAATTGTCTCACAAAGTTTCCATTCATAATATCTTACTTTATCACAGCAACGGCACACAAAAGCAACGTGTTGAAACATTGATCCCAAATGGATTTTAAACGAGTTTTTTTATGGAGAATAGGTACATCCTTATTTTTAGGTAGAATAATTATTGCATGGCATTCTGCGAAATAAGCGGGAATATCACGGCAAATTATAAGCTGTTATCTTTTATTTAGAATTCAAAGTGTTATTTTATCATAAGTGAATGGGATTTCAGAGATTTCGTAATTGACTAATCTAATAAATCAATAAAAAATATCAATTCCGCCATCTTGGATGGACCGCCATATTGGATTTAGAATGATGTTACACATGCATTGTCATCCAAACTAAAAGTCTATACAAATTTCAGCAAAATCTGCTGAAGATATCAACTTTAAAATTTAGTTCAATGATTGCATCCAAACATACATACATACAGTGCAAGTTAAATAAAAGCGTTAAAAAATACTTTAAATGCAATAAACTCTGATCAAGTAGATAATGCAAGTTAGCAAATAGCATCCCGATCCTTTTTATAAATAGACAACTAAGAAAAAAATTACTTTATAATGTTATATATTATTTTGTGATGTCACGAGATTTTGTGAAGAATAAAGTTTCTAAAAATTTGTGAAATTAAAAACTACCCTTCTTACTGTTAAAATTATCACACTTAAATGAATCTACTAAGTAATGAAACATTTTGAACTTATCAAAATTTTACCTATAACATAGATAACATAGCCTAATTTATTTACTAATAAAATATATTTTATTTTATTTAAACTGTAAAAAATCCTTTTTGAATTTGTTGCATATTATGTCAAATCTATTCCAAAACGAACACTATAATAGATTTTACAAAAATGTGTACAGAATGTATAACAAAGATTTTTTATACAAAGATATTTGAAAATGCTTTTATCAATTTTTACAAATCTACCCGTCGAATTCAATGTACGAAGTATGGAGAGTAGAAGTAAAGAAGGACCACCTCAGTGTATTAAAAAGTGTCCATTAAAAGGGAACAAATAAAGGTGGCACTATAATAGCAAGTGGAAGGATTTTAAATAAAAAAGAGCGCCACAAATTATTAGAGTAAGATACTAAATTAAAATAGGAAAGAAAACCTTTCGCTTTGATATATATAGAACTTTTTTCAATATACGTTTTGAATAATAATTTTTTCGATGAAATTTTCTGACAATTATTACAAAAAATACAAAATTATTATAGTTAACTTCTGTATCTTTAATTAGTTAATAAAAATTTATTGTACATAATTTCGGTCGAAAAAAAGATCGAGGTTAAGACGTACGACAACATTCCAGTGAACAAATTATTTACTAAATTATAGTTGATTACGTATAACAGTTGAGATTTTAAATACTGCAAATTTGTTATTTACAGATGTCAAGAGAAATATTAAATTTTTCAACTCGGCACATTTCACTCTGCTTATTACTGCTACATTCATATCATTTCCACTTTGTACACTAGCGCTATTTTGGTGATTGTTCGAAAAATAATTTGTTGCTTACAAGTGGACGCTTATTGGACTAATCCTCCATACAAGACATTTCTTTTACTTCTACCCACCACAGCACAAAGTAAAAATAAGTCTGACATTAAAACAATTTTTAGGATTATATCGCGTTTATTTATTACTAATTTTATTTGTTTCCCGACGTTTCGAACTCTTTACAGAGATCATTTTCACGAGATAAATATAAAAATAAGTAATTAGACAAAAAAAACTACTATCATAAACAGTTGGCGCCATAATTCAGATTATCAGCGCTGGCAGTTGTCAAAAATCGAACGTAATTTTAGATAGCATATAGCATGTCGCAATTCTTCTGTTAATTATAAAATTTAATGTTTGTGTTATCAAATTGGCCAGACACCGACATTTTCACTAATTGTTATTTTTAATTTCTTTTTTAATCCCATCATTACACCATTAATACCCGAACAATAAAGAAAAAATTCAGGGATTTGTGGCTAGCCTATTGCTATACCTAAATTATTACAAGACCGATTATTATGAACACGAATATATAAATGATACTATTAACTGAATATATACAATATCTAAGTTTTATTAATATTATTAATAATATTAGCGGCATCAGATATGATATTTAATATTTTAAACTAAACTTTAAAAATATTCAATATTTACTACATAAACACACACTATTTGGTATGAAGGTGAATGGTCTATTTTACAAATGTCTGTATCCACTGTACTTCTACAGATGAAAGCATAGTTACTTATTCGAAAGATTTTTTATGATGTCATTTCTAATAAATGCAATTCCAAGAAAACGAAGATAAAGGAATAATATAATGAAAAAAATACAACTTTTTATACGTAATTTGAATTAAAAACGTTTCAAGTATATAGATTTGTGAACGGACGCACTGAAGGTCAAAGAAGTCAGTCCTACTAAAACATAGTGGGAACTGGAAAATATTCGAATCATCGTTTAGAAAAGTGAAACCCAATAAATACGGATTATTTTAATTTATAATCTATGTATGTAGAACTATTTCATGTAAGAGAAGACAGAGAAATATGGGAAATCTCCATAGTTACCTGCAACCAGTGCAATAGATAACCTTTCTCCTTGATAAGAACAGATGGGTATGTGTGTCTTAAACCGTTAACTTAAATACTATTTGTGATTGATAAACGTGATTCAAACCTTATTAATTAATCAAAGAGATCAGACAAAATAAATTTTGGAGCCCAATACAGCTCACGCGTAATAATGGTACTGTTTACACATGATCTGTATTAGCACGAAAGCATGCTACTATCGAGCAAGTGATCGATAGTAGAATGTGTGTCGATACTTTGCTAGTAAATAGCATGCTCAAAAATCGACAGCCGTGCGATTAATGAGCATGCTTTCTGCAGCGCGGGTGGAAGGGGGGTGCTTTTAGCGTGTGTGAACAGGTTTGCCAAATGAGTATGCTAGTAATATGTTTAATATTAACATGCTTATTGGTAACAAATGTAAACAGTTCATAAGCATGCTCATAATGAGCATGTGTGACAGTACCTTAATTTAGAAAAATAATAGTACACGCTACAGTGCGCAATCACTTGAGACTTGGGTGGTAGCGGTGACGTCACAGACTCATTCGTGTACTGTGCACTGAGCGTGCGGACTGAATTATAAATATTTTAAAGCTAAAAATATATGTTTCGTGAAGCAGGAAGAGACTAAGATATAATAAAGGCGTTGCCTACAGTACAACACGGGAACTTACAACAGCGGTTGCAGGCTGAGGATTGCATTTTAGGCGAGTCTCAACTTATCGCGCGCGAGTAGTAGGTACTCAATAAAAATATCCTTAACATCTATGGTTTCGGAGCCTAAATTGTAAATATTAGTGATGTAATATCGCAATAAAGAATGTCGCTTTCGGTGCTAATACCACTTTGGTATAATCATAATACATAAAGTAACGAGAAAAGTAAATAAAGCTTGACTTATAGGACCGAACAAAAAATATTAGATAATATAGTAAATAATTATATAGATCCTACATGAACAGAAATGCTTATCACACAAATGATCATTCGGGCAGGAATCAAAACTACAAACTTATAGTCTACGAGCCATGCTTAGAACCCACTTCACCATGACGCCCATTACGTTGGAATCTGTTCTTTACATTTTTTAAGTTTTTTTTATTCAATATTAAAATGTCATAAATTAACTACGTCATACTTATAAATTAACGGGAAAAGCTTCTATGTCGAATACAATGTGTTAAATTTAAAAAAAAAAGTAGATAGAAAAGATTTCTTTAGTGTAAGTACATACTCACAGGGGGAGGGGCGACAGCAGTGGGTGGTTTAGAGGGGTAAACCGCATCCTGGACCACCCTAACGCCGGAGGAAGGCCGCCGCGGGGTTTTACTGGGTAGCCCTAGGATTGGATGGCAACGTGCTGCTTTGAAAGTCCCATACGACCCCATGCTGTACCCAGGCGGGGGATGTGCATAAAGCATTTCCTCGCGTTAGAAAAAAAATACATACTACTTTGATGTTTTTTTTTCTATTATTTATGTGATGTTTTTTTTTATTGTCTATTCTAATTTTCTATTATCTATTCCAATATTATTATTTTTAATACAAATATATGTGTCAGAAACTATAGTATAGAAACGTGTTTTACTAGATCATCCCATTAAAATAATCTTTGTTACTTATGTTACTATTTCCAGCTAAAAAACTGTGTTTTTTATTAATGCGATGTATAAAGTAGTACTTAAATTACTAGGAAACTTCCCATGGGCATTATAATAACTTTAGATCATTTAAACCGAACTGCTGGAGTCGCCAGGAAAGTGCAGCTGGTTGTCACCCCCCCCACAGCTGGGCGTGGGCGAAGACGGCGGATCGAGAGATGCGCGCGATGCGGAGCTGAAACTTGAGGAAGACAACTCCTCCTGTTCCACTTCGTATCGTCCACCCGTTGTGACCACTGAAAAAAATATCATAAAAGGTTTAGCAAATTAGGTAAAGTTTTTATTATTTTATTCACGAGTGGACGTCACTGGTTGATCGCTACGTTTATAATGTTTGATTGAAGAATTAAAAAACCAAATAAATTCAAAGTAATTAAAAAATAATATAATTTTACAGGACTGGATCAGAAGGAGAATTATGTGTTTGTCTTCAGCATGGGAAGTCTCTATATAATGATTCATATGGCTTCACGCCCTTGGCTGTAAGAAAATCAAAGAAAAAACTTCATGGATACGCAATAAGAGAACAACAATTACTAGTGCATTTTGCAGGACACTAGGTTTTATATGATATTAGAAAAATATATTAGTTTTATATGATATTTAAAAAATAAGGATAAATAAATAAAACCGCTCTATTGCTGTTTTTCAATTCTCATCTTTATTGTGGTATACTATAATGATTAAAACACTTCATTTAATATATTAAACACCAAACTTTTGTTTATTTGATTATGCCAAAAGATACAAAATTTAACAAAAAAAAATCAAGCGGGAAAACATGTTTAGCAATTGTTACAAGAATCACAATTTATTCACTCGAAATATGAACGAACAACGTTTATAACGTCGAATGTAAAAAATAACATGGTAGACAAATAAATTTAAAAAAAAAAACTAACAATTTAAATAATAACAATGTTTGAAATCAAGCATTTTCCTAGCAAACTCCCAAGACTATTGTTTTTATAAAACAACATCAGTAATTATTTAAAATTTAATTTACTAAGTAAATTGAAAACTTATAATCAAAATTAAAATTTCCAAATTCAAATTATTAACATTAATTATTATGCTTAATTACGAGCATGTCAATATTTTATCATTCTCAATGGCAATTTAATTCGTCTATATTTATTTGAAATCTTAAATTTCCAGCTATAACGTTTTAATTGGACAAAGTATTGCTTATGTCGTTCATTAGGCAAATCACCGTTGATCATTGATCCATACAATAATGTTGAAGAATACACACACAAGAATACATGTCGTTACAAAATGTTAAAAAATAAAAAGAAATTATCAAAGTTGCTATTTCACACACCAGTGGTATTAAGATTTTATAAGAGAAAAAAAAATATAAGCATTTTTGCGAAGTTTTCGCTATTGTTATTGTTAATTGTAAACCCACTTAAATTGTACTTTTCGAAACAACTCCAGTCATTTTTTTTTATTATTTTAATAAACCTTGAGCATGAGGGCAGAAATTACGGCATTTAGATGAGAATTACATTGTCAAAATAGCCGCCTCGAATATTCTTAATACGAAATGTTCGCGCCAATTTAAACGTCATATCAAGCTGCCAGTTAGTAGGTAATTTGCTAAAATTAAAAAAAAATAGAACTACTAAACTAAAATTATCCTAGTCGTATAGACATAAATAGGAGATAGGAAATAATAAAGAGAGTTGATTCCGATCAAAACACTAAACAAAATGTTAAAAGAGAACTATGTAAGAAAAGGATTAAAAATTAAACTGTACTTATTCAAAACGGAGTTAAATCGGGAGTAAACAGGCTGAAATATAGTCATATTCTATAATTGTTAAGCCATATAATGTATAGAATTTCCACAGCCTGTGTTGCCAAGTATTGTAATGAACAATTAACAATTAACTGGCTTGTATTTATCAGTAAAACAATAAACTGTAAACAATAATTTCATATCCTAATTTCCTTCAATCACTAAAATTAGTTAGTCTTTCAAATTTGAATTTAATTTTATTGAGACCACAACAACACTATAAAATCATTTCTTGGAGATGAACAAACTTGATCAGTAAATTAGAAATTAAAAAAATATATATTAGGTAAACATTTTTATAAATAAATTACAATAATAATATTACGCACCGATTGTTTACTTAAAAATAAATATGAGATAAATCACAAAATTGTTTCCTTTTTAACACTTTAAATCGTATAAAAAAATAAATAAAATATTTTTGTCATGATTCAACATATTAAAAACTAAATAAATAAAATTACTGTAAAACATTGGTTATTAAATAATACTTCTGATAGTTACAATATTTTGTACAAAAAAGACAGCCATCAAAATCCAGAAGGTAAATATTCCACAAAACTCTGTTAGGACCTAAAAGACATTATTGCAAGCTATTAAGTTGGAAAAACAATAACACATGAAATAATGCAAGAACGATATACTAACTTTTTTGCTGCCACTGCTAAAATTAAACTCTTAAAACAAGCTGCTGACTTCTTTACAAGACACTTGCAAAACTATTTATTGATTTAAGTAGTGATTTTAATGTATTTAGCAAAAAGCTTTTGGCCAAATATTTTTTTCGATCTCATTTGTCTGTAAGAAGTTTATAACCAAATATAATATACTCTATATAAGATATTAGATAATATTTTCAAAATAAGAATATCTTTAGTTGTCACCTGTCAAATCTAAAATGTTTTTTTTTTCTTTTTGTATGAACAAAACTTACTAAACTCATAATAATATCCAATTAGGAGCTAACAGGAAGAAGCAAGATGAAACAATAAACTAATACTGAGGTATTATTATTACTTATTATTACTTTTTCAAAGTTTTTGAAGCCATTAATATTATGACAGTTAAATTTAATTTGTGTACATATTATCTTTAACCGTGTCATGTCTTACTAATACAAAAATCATTATTTTTTAGTTTTAATAATTATTCGATATTATTCAGTCAAAATCCTTTTAGTCCACTTCGGTTAAAGTTTATAAATAAATATCCAATATTTGCCATTAAAATGAAATTTAAAACATTTTTTTTATTTTCGTTATTAAATTTATGATTAAACGTGTGAATTGAAATGTGTCGCCTAACTCTTAACATCTATGTTACAGTATTTTTTTGTCAAAGATCATAAAACACACAAATTAAAATTAATAAACTTATAAACAAATCAATCACATTTAATTAATGATATGTCGTTTAAATAAAATTGGACTATTAATGAAAATTAGTTAAGTCATTCTGTTAATATATACTGGCCTCCAATGATCTCAGCGTGTCCTTAAAACGGTTCAGCTTTTTATCACTTTTCGTATTAAATTTATTTCACTACATCTAAAACTATATAAACAAGAGATAAGTACCTCTAAATGTGTATCATTTATTTAAATAAAAAAACTACTTAGATTCTTCACGAAGACATCAATTTCTTAATAAATTATTTTTATGAAAATTTAGTATTTTACATATTATATGATAATATTAGGCCACATACCAGCACTAGTCTAAAACAAGTAGGAGTATTATTTTTTTGAGTTATGTTATTTAAACTTCATAAATTTTTCAAAATGAATGGTACATTCAGTGACAATTTGATGTTTTAGCAATTTTATAAGCAACAAGAGCGACACTATGAGCATCAGGAATCGAATTTAATTATCAATATTATTAGCATTAGAGAAAAAAAATAGGTTCATCCCAAGACTGAATCTGCCTCTTTTCTGTTAAATCTCAATAACTACAAGAGATTGGAAACTTTTTAATATCAGATGACATTTTTATTACTGTTATTAGTTAAAGACTTCTTAACCAGATGTTTTTTATGACATTAAGTAACAAAGAATTATTTTATTATTTCATACAATTAAATATTAAGCAGCTTAAATTGCATAAATTTAAATATGATGTCTCCATGAAAAATCTGAAGTTATTATTTTTTGGGAGTTTTGTTTACTTTTTACATTTTTATATGGTTTTTGATATGATATGCAATATTGCTACAGAACAACAATAAAAAGTTACTGCCACAAATAGGCTTTAGTAGCAAATATTTTAAAATCACTTTTTTATCATTTTTTTTGTCTTTTACCTATGCTTAATCACATCAACTGAATTATTTAACTAATATTACTACAATAGCAACAGATGTCGGGTTTCGCGTTTAACAAGAAATATATCAGCTTACGTTACGCGAATATAGAAAAAAAATACTAATCACGATAATAAGTAAAAAGTGAGAAGGTACAATGTAGTGTATTTAACTATATTCGATATACCGTAAGCTACATATGTTTCAACATCTAACTAAAATAAATATTGCATAAATATCTACGAAACATTGATCTTTTAAATTTAACTGAACACATTTTTTTCCGATATTACTTCTTCTTTTTGCGTGATTTTTTAGACTTAGATAATTGCTTTGTTGAAGGCAATGTTACGTTAGAAGCACCTGCTGATTTCTTGTCGTCCTTGTCGCTGTCGGCTGACAATACAGATGATATGTTATCATCATCGGACAATTTTTCCATCACCACTATATTATCTTCCAATTTATCATCATCCAGCCTCACTTCTTGTGAAGTTATCCTGTCGTTATTAACTACGCTAAAACCTTTCTCTTTTTTCATTGGCATTTTCCTTAAATCTACTAGATTGAATGCACTGGATTCTATAGCCTGGTGTGTGGTTTCTTTAATAGTGGATAATATGCTATCTATATTAATTTCACATAAAGGACTTGTTACTATTGAATCACCTTCAAGCAGACTGTCTTGCATCTCTTCTAGTTTAAATTCATCAAGACCATAATCTGAAGGTTGGTTCAACTGTGGTACATCTGCTATATTATGATGTTCGTCAACAAAATTTAGTTCTGTTGGAGCATCGCACTCAGCTACCATGATATCAGTCCTTTTACATAATTCTATCAACTTCTCCTGCAACGATATCCCTGTGGCTGAACTTTGCTTCTCTGATAAAATATTTCCAGACATGTTGTCACAGATATCGACTTTGTTTTCTTCTGCATGAATACTTTCTTCAATATTTTTTTCTTCACGTTTAGAAATTTCCTTATCTTCGTCTTTATAATATTTTTTTTCTACTTTAGAATTATTTTTGTCCTCGTCTTCAGAATTCTTATAGTCCTCGAGTTTAGAATCCTTTTTATCCTCGTCTTTAGAGTTCTTTTTTTCTTCATCTTTAGAATTCTTTTTTTCCTCGTCTTTAGATTTTTTTTTACCCCTGGACGCAGCTATAGTACTCCATAATTTGAAAGGTTTTAAATCATTGTTTTCTTCTGCATGAATACTTTCTTCAATATTTTTTTCTTCACGTTTAGAAATTTCCTTATCTTCGTCTTTATAATATTTTTTTTCTACTTTAGAATTATTTTTGTCCTCGTCTTCAGAATTCTTATAGTCCTCGAGTTTAGAATCCTTTTTATCCTCGTCTTTAGAGTTCTTTTTTTCTTCATCTTTAGAATTCTTTTTTTCCTCGTCTTTAGATTTTTTTTTACCCCTGGACGCAGCTATAGTACTCCATAATTTGAAAGGTTTTAAATCATTGTTTTCTTCTGCATGAATACTTTCTTCAATATTTTTTTCTTCACGTTTAGAAATTTCCTTATCTTCGTCTTTATAATATTTTTTTTCTACTTTAGAATTATTTTTGTCCTCGTCTTCAGAATTCTTATAGTCCTCGAGTTTAGAATCCTTTTTATCCTCGTCTTTAGAGTTCTTTTTTTCTTCATCTTTAGAATTCTTTTTTTCCTCGTCTTTGGATTTTTTTTTACCCCTGGACGCAGATATAGTACTCCATAATTTGAAAGGTTTTAAATCATAGGAATCAGCATCTGAACTTTTTTCAGGTTGAGGCGATTTTTTCCGTGATTTTCCGGTAGTGATTTGGATTACTGGAAACTCTTCTACCGTGGTATCTATCACGTAGACATCTTTTACTTCTGGTTCATAACGTTTTTCTATTGATTTCCGATCCGAGTAAGGAGATAAGGTTTTAGTTTTTTTAGGTTTTGAGGAATCTTTCGTTAAGGTACTTTCAGCATTATCAATAGCATTAAGGGTATCGGTTCTAAGAACATCCGAATCTTTTAATTTGGTCTTTATATTTTCATTTATTTCAGGTATTACACTATCTAGCAATTCTTCAGCTTCAGTACTGATCGCAACCGTATATTCAGTATCTAGATAATCCCAAACGTCGCCAAATTCAAATTCATGATTTTTATTAGCATGATTATTCTCAGTTGTAGGTGATTTTTTAGTTTTTGCCATGTATGAATTAGATTCTATTTCTTCATAAGGAGCTGAAATGGATACTAGTTCGTCACTGGATTGTTGATGTTTGTCTTCAATAGCATGTATCTCTACAAATGTATCCTCCTCTTCTTTTGTTTGTAGTTCATCTTGAGATTTTTTAGATTTACGATTCTTCTTTGTTTTCGATTTTGATTCTTTGCTGGTTTGTAAATTATCAAGAGTAGGAACATCATCTGGTTTATTTGATGGTATGTTTAGTAACTGTTGGTAATCAGGGTTCATAAATTCTAATGTAACAATATCTTCTTCAATCTTAGATTCCAATGATTCTTTCTCCTGAATAGGAACCTTCTCCAGGACAACTTCTTTCATTGCCTGTTCGTTTGTTATGGGTACTTTCGGAATTGTTTCTTTACTGATTAAAAACTCTTTAGCAACCGTTTCTACCCTTACAGCGTCTTTTGCAATATGTTCGGCAGGAATTATTTCCTGCAAATCAGAATGCACCGAAGCAGTTTCTTTTAATAATGACAGTTTCGGGACAGACTCTACATTTATCACCTTTTCCACATTAGAGATTGCAGTAGCCACCTTTTTCACTGCTTCTATCTTCACAGATATGTCACATGTTTTATCTTTCTGATCTTTTGTCAGGTTTTTTACCTCTATGCTACTTTTCTTTTTATCACGCGCTTGATTATCTCGATTTTCATTCAGCCTATAAGGTCTCGTACTCTCGCACGAATCTCGCGAACGATCGTTTCTTATTCTAGATTTCCTATCCTTAAAACTAACGTCGCTAGCGATTTCATCACTATCCGACTTTTCGGTGGGCGTCGCATTAACACTAGACTCGGCGATCGGGTGAATATCATCCGAGGGCCTAGATTTTGGCAGTGATTCAGTAAGATTCTGTCGTGCACGTTCGGTCGGTACCGATTCTCTAGCATTCATCTTCTCGTTTACGTCAGCATCTAAAATAAAATGTTGGGGAACTTCCGACAGGGCGGCGGGTATGACGACCGTAGTGGGCAGGGGGCTCGCACGGGGCGCGGCGCGCAGCAGGTCGGGCGGCGGGGAGGGCGCGCTCTGCACCGGGATGGTGGTGGTGGCGGGCAGGCTGCGGGCCGCGCGCGGGCCCAGGGCCGCCAGGGGCGCGGGCCCGCGGGCCACGGCGCGGAACGTGGCCTCGTCGCAGTTGGAGCTGGCCGCGGGCTCCTCGGGCGCGGGCGGCGCGCCGGCCGCGGGCACGGCCACGCAGCCCAGCGGGTCCACGGCCCACGAGCGTTCCGCCCGCGGGGCGGGGCTCGCGCGCGCGCTCGCCGACCCTATGCGGACACCAAGGCAACCGTTACTATCACATTCATAGCTACCGCTCGTGTGCGCCACGCTCGAGTACGCTATTCAACTTTTATCTAACATTTGTCGAACAGATACAAACAATATTCACGCCTTTAATCAAACTAATTAGTAAAGTTATTTTTTATGGGAAATCAGATTGCGAAAATTTAAACGAATCACAAGAATCCCGTTGAAGGAATCCTCTATTTTAAATAAACCACGTTCGACTTAGACGAGCTCGATTTTTATATTAAATAATAAATAATCAAAAAAATCTTGTGCGCTGCCTTAATTTTTACTTTATTTACATGTAGAGAGGTGTAGAGGCGGTGACTTTCTGATTGGATGAGCGGGCGCATGCGTGACGGCAAATCGAGTTAGAGAATTATTTACACATACATATGCGTTATTTGAAGTGTATTCAATGACTTTATTAAATTTACCAACAACCCAGACTGATATTTGTGGGGAGTAAGGTAAAATAAACGGGAGATTTCAAAAGAAACTTGCAGGCACTTAGTCCACAGGACTTATATTGCCCATTCTATTGAATTTCAACAATATTATTGCTTAATAATTATTTAAGTCAATTTGATCGCATGACATAAGTGATTATGTCGTTTAGAGAAGCTCTAATGAATAAAACGTTGAAGTAACGAACAAGGCCAAGTTGGCAGCGTGCTCGAGTGTTAGTAAGCGCGAGCCGAGTGTCGGTGCGAGGATGCCTTGGGGCTTCGGTATAGGGTCGGCGGCGACGTGGCGCTCCCTTAGCGGATCCTCTGTGCTCTTTCTTGTGAGTCCGTAATAATGATATTCCATTCGGTATTCCAAATTCATTATAATGACATGTTTTTAAAATATAAAATATGTATTTTAGTAGCGAATTCCTCTTGCATCACTTTTATTCAAATCACCATTAAAATTCTCCCGACAAACAAATTTCACGGCGATAAGACATGACAAACAACCAAAAACCAAATGGTTACTCTCTGGTATCATGACGCAAAAATAAATCCAATAATTTGAGAATATATTATGATTATGTACTTGATATGTATGATTATGATTTATACTACATACATGGATATATATATATATATATATACAGTGTAATGTCTTAAAATTGTTGTCTGTCTGTCTGCTTGTTCTGGATAATCTCTGAAATGGCTGGACCTATTTTGACTAGACTTATATAGGCAGATAGCTGGTGTGATAAGAACTAACTTATGCGGCTTATTTTTGAGAAAAAAACTTTGGTTTCTTGTTGCCGAGACGAAACAAAGTTCGCCGGGTCAGCTACTAGTATGTTATACAATAATGAACGAAATCATATTAGGCCAATTATAGGGCAATTATTAATTATTGTTCACATCGTATCCTTTTTTTAGACTATCTTTTTTAGGGATTTGTTTTTGTAAATATCAACAGGGATAAATAGAAAATATGGACAAACAGAAAAGGTTGATAAATATGTTGGTTTTAAAAACACTTTTAGGTGTGTTGTAAGCCTTTTACAAATCCACCTTTTAAGTGTCTATAATTGGTAGAGTCCGACCGAAGCTTCGGCTTCGGCTTCGGCCACCTTCGACCAAAAATCCATCTTCGGCAGACTTCGGGTTCTGCCGGATTCTGGGCCGAAGCCGAAGGTCCGAAATCAGTCGGAATTAAACGAACTGTTACGAAAGAGTGAGTGACTGACGGTCCGGACTGCACTTAGTTCAGTGCTGATACCTCTATCACCGAGAGAAAAGCGACATGAGCCAGTTTACGCCGATATTATTCTTTAGCTGTGGATCATATTGAAGAAAATTATTAAGTTACTAATAGTTTATAAAGCTTCGGCTTCGGCCGAAGGTTGTGGAGATTGCCGATTAATCGGCTTCGGCCAAAAATAGACCTTCGGTCGGACACTGATAATTGGCCCTTTAACTTACTCGGTGAATGGTTTTGTGAAGGAATTGCAATATGACCACGCCAAACGCTTCACTGTGGTAGAAGGCTAGTAATACTGAACCATGCAAAGGTAAGCGAGTTTGATCCCCACCCGTAACCAAAAGTTTTGTTTTATATTAATCACGTACGTTTCTCAACAAAAGTATTAGTTATTTGGCTGGGATGCTTGATGATGCAATCTGTATCAGTAAAAAAAAAATTATGACGAACAATCCAGAAAAACACTGAAAAATTGATACATACCATTATCCTCTTTCATGGCCTCAGCAAGATCCTCTCTTAGTTGCACGTCGCACACAGAAGAGGCACGACCAGTCTCCGCTAAAAGAGATCTTCGCCGGAAACTGTCCGACGGCGAATGCTCCAAGGAACCTGCCCAATTAACAGATAATTTAAAGGCCATCCATGAATCAGGTGAGTCTTGGGTGTAGGAAAATATCACGTCACGTTGGCCAGTGGTAGAGCTAAGCAGTACGCTGCATGAAAAGGCCGGCTCCACTAGTGAAATACCACGACTTCTCAGAAGATCGACGAAAAGTAGCTCATGCCGGGTTTTGTTTGGTGAGAGAGGTACCCGGAGGCCATCATCCCGTCTCCATCCTTTCCCACGCTACTCCCTTAAAGGTGGTGAACTGCGTCGATATTTTGCAACACAATAACGGATTTAGGTCGACCATCTTTAATTTCGTCCATGAGCATTTGACGTCCACAATTAAACTCACTAAACCAATGATACACAGTGGTCTTTGAAGGTGCTTTAGCTCCAAAAATCATTGCACGAAAATTTTCTCGAGTTAAATCCATTGTGATAACGATAAGCAATTTTTTAATCGCACCGCGCAATTAAAACAATTGACAGACGGACAAAACCGACTGCATTCTACAGCCAAAAAATTAAATTTTCAAACATTAAATGCGTTTTAAATAATATTTATTTAATGGCCAGTTCCGGATACTTGAATAGCATCGCTTGTATTTACATATAATACTTACTCTAAAATTTTTAAGATTCCCGTGATGTTCGGTAGAGGGCGGTGTAATAAATAAAATCACCACGTTAAGTATCACCAAGGGGAGGTAGGGGTTAAAATCCTTAAAAAAGATCAAGCGATTATGGACGGCCCCTTGGTAGCCGTTAAACAGAAATTAAACTCAAAAAACAATAATTTTAATTCAATAAAAAGTGAAATAAATATATAAATACTGACTTGCTGAGCCAGAATCGATGATGACAGGCACGATCGGGCGCACGCCGGGCATGTTGACGGGGTTGGAGCGCGCCACCCCGCTCGCCTCCACCTCCACAGTCTCCACCTCCGACAACGAGGTGGACGACCTGACAACGTACAAAACAAATCACTTTAGGGTAAACGTACCTATTGTTGACACTAACAATTATTATTATTGATAACTTTATGAGTATTACGTAACTTAAACAATCATGTAGAAAGGATGGATGATGCAAGATTGACTAAACATATACAACGCAAAAGTAGATGGATGTAGGAGTCGAGGACGGCCAAGACACAAATTCCAGTCTGTATGTAAAAAAATCATATGGTGGCGAACCAATCGCGATCAGGAAATCAATGAAAACTAGTAATATTTCTCCTCTAATCGTAATCACGTAATTGATTATTAGGATGGGACGAGTACTTCTACTTTCCCATTCGAGTGCTATGGAATTCCATTGAGTATTGCTTCTGAATAATATATACATATATAAACTCACGCCTGTATCCCATAGGGGTAGGCAGAGACTTTAGCTTTCTATAAGCTACGACACACTTCTTTCGCCTCATTCACAGTCATACATATCATCATACATTCACGTCGGTTTCGAGTATGTAATAGTTTCCGAGTAATAGTATCGTCTACTTTTGAAAATATTTTACCTCAGTTCGTAATAATGTTTGATATATTAGAAGTGAAATATTCATATTTTTTTACGTTTTTCAAATATTAAAATACTAACCCGGTGCTGTTGTAAGTTTTGAAGGCAAACTGAGGTCCCATCCACAATCTTCGATGTGGTCCGGCGTGGGTTACTATCTCCACTTGCGACAACCAACGCTCCTCTTCGCTTATATGCATGTCAGCACCTCTCTGGAGTAAAGAAATACGATTTACTGATGAAAATGCTACTATGTCTGTAGTGTGTAGTTAGTGTAAATAACACATACCGCGCAGAGAAGTGAGTGCAGTAAGCGGTATACTTACTGCACTCACTTCACCGCGCGGTTTTTGTTTTTATATACTATATAGGGAGGCATTTCAAACAATATAATACCTAATATGCCTTAACACCCATATAAATATATATTTGTTTATAAATCACTAGCTGACCCGGCGAACTCTGTTTCGCATCAAAAGTAATAACTGCTGCCCCGCTATGTTAATACTGCAATATCTTCGACAAATTTGAAGTCGATAGCAGCTATAGGTTAAAAATGGGAATTTTCTATTGTTAACACCCCCGCAACCCCCCTTGTGGGTGGAATTTCGTAAAATCCGTTCTTAGCTGACCTCTACTCGGCGAAAGGAATAATCCTACCAAATTTCAAGTCGCTACGCCTTATGGTTCCAGAGATATCGTGATGAGTCATTAACACCCCCGCAACCCCCCTTGTGGGTGGAATTTCGTAAAATCCGTTCTTAGCTGACCTCTACTCAGCGAAAGGAATAATCCTACCAAATTTCAAGTCGCTACGCCTTATGGTTCCAGAGATATCGTGATGAGTCAATATATAGGTGGAAATCTCTTATATATATATATATATATATAGATTACATAGTATAAAACAGTCACTTTCCGCTGTGTGTCCCCTTATATGAGCATATCTTTAAAACTACGCAACGGATTTTGATGTGTCAAGGGGGTGGTTTTGATCTATAATTTATATATGATGTTGTAAAGAAAAAATGATAATTTTCAAGATTTAGGACTTTAATTGGAAACGCTGGCTGAACCTTAAGTGATAGATCAAAACAATGTTCTACATTATTATACACCTTTAAAAGGTCTACAAAAAAGTCCGCGAGGGCATATGTCTATCTCTTAGGGATAACCTGCAATGATCATTTTTATTTTTTTACTTTTTACGAGAAACAATGGGCTGTTTACGAAGCGATACTAAACATTACAGTATTAATTTTCATCCAATTAAGTGTTTTAAATAGATTGTGCATGTAATATAGATGATCCTGGCCCTTTACAGCATGCAATTTAAACAAATATTTTCGAAGATATTGCAGTATTAACATAGTGGGACAGCAGATAATACTTTTGATGGCGAACAACGTTCGCCGGGTCAGCTAGTTATTTATAAATTCTGGTTATAAGATAATTAATTGGACAAACATTTTTATAAAATAATATTAATGGAAGTTACCAAAAATCAATTTCAAACTTTTAGAAAAAAAATTGGGCATTCTTTGAGAAATTACGGTGTATATTGTATTCCGTTTAGTAAGCTGTGTACAGGTTGTGTGCAGGTTGCGTATGTACCGTGCAGGTGTGCGCCTGCAGCAGCGGGTTGGAGGGCGGCAGCGGCGCCAGCAGGTCGGCCGCGGCCGCGGGGCGCTGCAGCGGCCACTGCGCCACCGACGACACCTCCAGCTCGATGGGAGACTCGTCGCACACCTTCTCCTTGGAGATACCTGCACACACAATGCTAACACTACCGACTGCACCAATCAAGGGTTCGATTCCCACCCAGCACAAATATTTGTGACGAACATGAATGTTTGTGTGGCGTCTGGATGTTTACCATGTATTATAGGTATGTATTTACAAAATAAAAGTATATATGTATTAATATCCGTTATCTAGTATCCATAACATAAGCATTTAGTTGCTTAGATTGGAACTAGAGGGCGCTGTGTGTATTGTGTTCAAGATATTACGTATTATTACGTATAAGCCGCGCGCGTTGATATTGCGATTGGAATAACCACCATCTTGGTCGTGATGACGTAGTGCAAGATTCAGTGTCAGTACCGTTTACAACTTTGTCAAGCGTACGTATTGAGTTGAAATTTTATTGTCATTGTTGAATTGTTTCTAATTTTATATTGTTATAAACTTTTGTTATTTATTTATTGTTAAGTATCATACTGACTCGTTAAAATAAGTACGAAAGTGATTAAGAGTCGTGCGTTTTTGAATCGAGTGACGTCACGCAGCTGTTATTGTGACAAGGTTCTATCGAAATATCAACGCGCGGGGTTTATAAGACCTTGATTCATTTTGTGAACAGTGAATTAACGCGTTTTATTAACTAAACATCAGCGATTGTGTTTTACCTTCCATAATTTTCATGTTGTTAATGACAAACGAACATTTGATACAGTCTGAATATTGATGTAAACGGTTACCTGGACGTAACGATACTCGATTTGGACCGACTTTATGACTGATATACATTACTGAAATACCATATTCTGGAACTAACATACAAACAACATACTAGATAAAGGTTTAGGGTGCAGCAGTAGATGTAAGAGCGAGCCGTTAGCAGCCATCAGGTATAGTGCCACCACGGGGGCGGGGCCGCGGGTGTTGCTGGTGGGGGGCGGGGAGCCGAACTGCGCGCGCGCTAGAAGAGGCACGGTGTTGCTGTCTTCGGACATTGATGACAAACGCTGACGACCTGGTTATCATAAAAAAAAATACAGAAATTTTGTTTCGAAAATAATATCATTGCAGATGGGGTGTCACCTATCACTTGTTTCTGAACATGAAGGAATACTGCCTACACCTTCAAATTAAGTAAGGCAAGATCAAATCAATCTAGCTGGAGGACTTTAGCTTTTGTTTGGCTTTAATATCCGTACCATAATATTTGCAGAAAATCATTTATTGAATTTTCATGCATTTTTTGGTGAGTAATATATATTTATGTATTTGTTTTAGAAATTGATACCGTTTTCTTTTTTGTCGTCAGAATTTTATATGAAAGTAAGAATTATTTAGCAATTATAAAATTTCAGAGCCATCCTTAATGTAATTTGATAAAAAAGTAATTTCTGTATGGAAGAATGTTATTATAATGGTACTCATATATCTGTAGTATATATTATAAATAGTTGTAATTTTACCTGAACTGGTCCGAGTGATGGTGTGGGTTGGCAGATTGGCAGTGGGGCGGAGCTGGGCCAGCGGCGACAGGGTGGTGGGCGGCGGGTATGGGGGCAGCCGCGGATTTGGATACCATGTATCTTCAGACATATCGTTAATCTGGAGAAATCATTTCATTTTATTTTTGAAGTTATTTATTAAGATTTAAGGTATTTCAGTAACATCATGCTAAGTTCCTTGTCGTTCTATATCCAGAACTCTCTGAAATGACTGAATCGATTTTGACGTCACTGTTATTGGCAGGTAGCTGGTCTAATAAGGAGTAACTTAGGTTACTTTTTTTATTGCTGCCGAGGCGAAACCAAGTTCGCAGGGTCAGTTAGTATAAAATATAAGTTTCATTTCAGTCCGAATCAAAATGAAACTTATATTTTTATTGAGATATCACATGGAATTTTAAATCCTTTTTTACGGGGCAGGAGGGTAAGAAAGTGAGCTGGTTAAGCGACTACCGCCGTCCATGGACGCTTGCAACATGGATAACATTATTGTCGCTTCGTCGACCTTTAAGCGAGCAGGATGGGTGAGGGGGACAAGGGGGGCGGGTCTTCGGATACCTCGCACACCGAATAAAATTGGGCATGCGACTCTACCACTGTGAAAAATAAAAAGAAAAAAAGGTGTTTACGCTGTGGCTGCTTCCCTTCCCGTTGGGCTGCGGCTGCGCGGGCAGCGGCAGGCCGGCCGAGCGGTGGAAGCGCGACAGGCGGTTGACGACGCGCGGCGCCGTGTGCGTGCGCACGCCGGGCGCGCCGCCGTACGGGCACAGCGCGAACACGTGCGTCGTGCCGCGCAGCGACGACAGCGCCGCCCAGCGGGAGTCCGCCGACACCGCGATGTCCTGACGCAAGGACACTTTGTTATTGCATATTCGTGGCTATATTAATACATACATACATACGTAACCTCACGCCTTTTATTACCCGAAGGTGTAGGCAGCGGTTGTTAAACCTCGTCACGCCGTTATGTTTACGTCTCAAGTGGAATAGCTGGCGAAGCTATTGCAATACCGAGCGCAAAGTTTTCAGTCATCGATATTTATCACACATAACTTCGAAAACAATTTCGAAACGTCTTTGGTGTGAGCCAGTGTCAGCAATCGAACCCGGACCTCTGTACCAAAAGCCGTGTACTCGACCACTGCACCACCGAGACTTTTTTGCTCTATTAATAATAATATTTATTTATACATACCACAAAAACATACAAGACAGTAGCTTATGTCATATAATATTTAGGATCACAGTGACAAAAAAGAGCAATGTACAGCTAGCACTTACAATAGAAAAACCTGTGCTATAAGTACCAGCATCCTTCCAGTGATACAGTAAAATATTTACTAACTAACTATTAAAATATTTATTAACTTTGTTCTAACGTCATATCATAAAACTCCAATGAAAAATTAGTCGCCAATACGTCATATTTTATTGACAAGGTCACTGCGATGTTTAGGGATGTAGTTAGTCGATCGACTGTTATCGGCTTTAGATAATAGTAGTTAGTAGAACAAGCTCTTATTAACCTTGTCAGCGAAGATTCGTTATCAGATGAAGAGAGTTTTTTCTTCCTAGATTAGTGAATAATTATTGTAAAAATTAATAGTATATATATATATTTATGTGGTTGTACAATTTTGGGATTTTTTATAAAGTATATAATATAATAATAAAATAATACGCCACAAATTCCACCCCACTCGTAGATCTATCTCACTTACATTCCGATCCTATGAGTATATCGGAATGAAATATGTTTCTTCATTCCAAATTTCCGCCAAATCTATTATCCAATTTAGTAGAATAGTGATACATTTATAAAATGACACGAAATACCTACAAATTCAAATTCAAAACATCTTTATTCCTTGGACTTTATAAAGTGCTTAGAATCGTCATACAAAACTACAAGCTAAAATACGCGGAGCTTAGATTCCCTTTCATCACACTATCTTGAATGTGAAAGCGAATCTAAATGCCAGTTCCGGCGTCAAGGCTACAAATTTATTATTATGTATTTCTAGATTGATAATTCGATGTAGACGATTCGTTGATACCTGTATTTTAATTTATAGACTTAAAAAGTTTTAATAAGTTAAGGTGTTCTAATAAGTTATCAATATTTTGAATTGTCTTGCAATCACTGATACCACCTGTTTAAAATACAATAATATAATGAACAAAGTAAAACCTAAACTTAACATAACCTAATCATCTGTAAAGACGTGGCACTTATTACATGATTTTGCAAAGAAATCTTGACGACAATTTAGAAGAACACGCTAGATGCGCTATTTACACCATTTTCCAAAGTCAAAATAACTTTATTTTTATAGGTCTTCACAGACACTTAAAAATAGTCAATAAGTACAGATAACATTATGATTTAAAATTTAATAAAAAAAAAACAAACACGAGCGCTTGTGGAAAGTGCCTCCGTGGAACAAAAAAAGACACGAACGCAATCACCACGAGCGGCCCGATTCCGAGTGTAGGGGCTATCATGAGAAGAATCGGGCAAGAAACTCATGTGCCAAATACTCTTTTCAAACCATTTGAAATAAATAACAATCTCTTTAACATACAACGGATATTATTTCTCTTGAAAACTTAATCAAAAATACTGATTGCACACAATCTTAAATATTTACTGCTATACATACTGCCAGGAAATATATCTGAATATTGATAGTATTCAGATATATTTCCTGACCGATATTTAACAATAAAGAAATTTATAAAGTCGAATAGTAGAAATTAATAACAAATACGCCACAAACAATAAGTTAGTAAAAATGAATCAAATAAAAAAGAAAACTATATAATATGATAAATATACCTGCACTTTGGCTGTAGTATCACCCCTGTGCAAAATGTAAAGATGATGCACGGCAGCCAAACTCGGTCCGCACGGGTGGGGATGAATTTTGAACACATGGAAATCATGACCTCTTCTATCCGCAGTCACCAACAAAGTGCCACTCAGGTCGAACTTCATGGCAATGATCGCTTCCGAATGTGCTATGAAGTGAGCCACTATCGGATCGCATGTTTCTTCACTGTCTTGACCGTCCTCTTCCTCGGTACCCTGCAATGAAAATGACCATAGTTAAGAACTTTTAAAAAATATTACAACATTGATGGACAAGGATGAGTCAATTTTGCAAGTATATTTTAAGTCCTCAGCATTTAAATAAGGTTCAGAGTAATAGAATCATCGAGGGAAGTCGTTAATAAATATACTGAATAACGTGGGAGCTAAACGTGATCCTTGCGGAACATGTGAAGTCATTCTATGTGTTACAGATTAGAAACCGTTTATAACCACGAAGAACTCTCGATTAGTAAGGTATGATTTTAACTACTCCAGAAAAGCCCTGTTATGCCATACGCTGCCATTTTTTGCAGCTATATAGTGTGGGGCATTTTGTCGAATGCCTTACTGAAATCCGTATATATCACGTCAATTGTTTGCCTGCAATTCAATACACGTGTAAAGATTCTGATAGCTAGTAAGGGTGACATGTTGTGTTGACCCCACTTAAAGCAGGACTAAAAAAAAGCAGCACTTATAAGAGCAGGAAAAGTTTAAATACTTAAACACCCACCTCTATATCCAATATGGTTACGACACCTGGCTGCTGTATATCAGAATTGGGAGGAGAAGGCGACTGAGAAGTGCTACGACCACCAGCTAAACTGTGAGCTACGCTTTCACCAAGACCTCGCAAGCCTTTGCTGAGAGACTTGGCGGCGTGGAGCACAGTTGCTGTATAGCTTATAACACCCTCACCTGAAAGCAAATTGCGGAGTATTTTTTATTACAATTATAATGAAACTTATTACAGTAATAATGTTTTGGACTAAATTCACACAGGGACATCTAGTTTCTAAGCTAAGTACACTTGTATCGTGGACTTAGACAATGGCATTTATACTAATAATATATTTATTATTAAATAAACATATAAACTAATAATTATTTAGTTCTACATAGTAGTGGGTTTATTGCAATATAAAAGTGTTTACAACAAAATAAAGGATTAAAAAATGCATGTTTATTAAATAATTTATTGATAAAAACCTACTTATCACATAATAAGTTCATGAAGAAATCTAGAACTGTACAATAAAGAGTTATTAGTCACGCACGCATATACCACAAAGGACAATGATAATTGCATTTAAGGTCAATAATTTATGCAACAGAATATAATTATCTACAATTTTATAAACAAACAAAGGAATTTATAAATTTACTTTTTAAATGTTGTTTTATAAAGTATTGTAAAGTTTTTGATTAAAGTGGCGTAACATTTTCGAACATTCAATAGTTAGATATTATAAAAGTACTAATATAAAATAACTCAGGAGGTTAACTTAATGAAATAATATTGTCTTTGTAAATATTGGATTAAAATAAAAACTTAATAATTGTAGCGAAATAAAATTCAAAGAACGAAGATAAACCTTGCGTCCATCTCCACATTCACCTAAATCAGAAACGCGGAATTGGGAGCCAAGGTTGAACATACTTACTTTTATATTACCAAAAAAAATTGTCAAAACCTACGTTAAATTAATAATAAAAGTATTAATTGCCCATACAAATTGCCACGACCCTTGTTACACATTTGAGAAGTTCCTCCCTTAAATGTTCAATGAGAGTAGAAATTTTCTATGATGCAATAAATTGTTTCATAATAGGAAATAAATTGAAGAAGTATTATTGTATACTAAATTTAAGTAAGTTGAAAAGAGTTATGAAAGTCAATGAAGCGAGTGAGGTGTGTAAGAATCGTGCCTTATGGCGCTCCGTTCTCTCTGCCTACCCCACAAGGGATTTGGCGTGAAGTTATGTATGTTTGTACCTAAGCAATGAACCCCTATATGAAAGTATGATCTATAAAATTAGATGGGGATAAAATGTTACCTTCGCAACCTCCTCCACTTCTTTTTGCCTGATTCAGCTTCTTATCAGCGTAAGCGAGCCAACCTTCGCCCAATGCTAGTGGGTTTATTGGCAAGCTGCCGCCCATGGGACATGGGCATGGGTAGCAAGTAGTGACGGACATGCGGTCCTCTAATGTGGCCGCGTCGAATACAGCGAATCGCTCAGAAAACGATACGACCACAAAACGCTTGTTCGCTAGTACATCGAGTATTTGGTTCTTGAATTTTATGCTTTTCACCTAACAAATAAAGAATCAATATTAAAGTTAGCCTAGAAAATGAATAGGGGCTTGTTGAAACATAATTGATAATTGCTGATACTATCAGCTCCTCCCTCTAATTTCCTACACTTATTAGGATAAGAGGAGTAAATAAATAAATATGCTCCACTCTCTTACCAACTATTTTTTCCTCATCACAAAATATAAATTAGGGCTGGTTCTACATCTATGCATTTTTAAATAGGAAAGCAAAATGGCTTCACCTTTGTTTAAAAAAAAGTGTGAAAATACAATCAAAAAATAACAAACTAACCTGTTCACCGCCTCTAATAGAAATAAAACTAAGGCCACAGAATGTTGGACCGGGGCTTGCAGAGTCACACAATGCTATGAGAGGCCGCTTTGAAGCAAAGCAGTCACCTTGCCTTGGTGTGGGCAGTATACGTAATACTCTCACTGTACCCTGTCTCCATGACAGGACTTCCTGTGCTGCCCCTGTAGGGGGTATCAGCCATACTTGAACTCCGGCACCGTAACCAAGTATGAGGAGTAAAGGTGACACATCATTGTCAGAGTAGCCTTCAGGCATAGGTTCATTTAAATCTGCTGTTTCAAACCTGTAGAATATTTTTTTATAATAGTGAGATTTGTCTATAGTAACTGCAGTTCCAAAAACTAGACTGATGATGTTACTATATACCAGGCATAGAAGTCAGAATATAGAACCACTAAGACATCAAGGTTTATTATAAAAAAGAAAGTAATAGAGGAATTAATTTCAATTAGTAATAATTCTCAAACTCCTCACTTATCTAAAAGATTTTTTCAAGCACTTCAGTTTTTAGTTTGATGACTTCTAATAAAACTTGAATTTAAAATTAAAACAGTATTTTTTTTATAATTATTCTTACCTAGCCCACTGTATAACATCCTTAGGGTCTACAGAAGAGGATGAAGAAAGGGTGACATCATTAATGAAACCGGAGACTGCATCAATGATAGAGCGATCACTGGGCGGTTGTGGTGCCACCATGAGAGGCCCTCCCGTCCTTACATGCCGTGGTGAATCCGCAGACATGTCGAAATGGTAACTTCTAAACAATGAATAATTACATGTATATCATATATCAACTAAGTTTTAGTGTATTTTTTGTACTATTTATTAACTAACATATATTTGCAAAAAAAATCCTATTTCATTTATTTGGATAGGAACATCTCAACCAATTATACAAATCAAATGATTTATTGGGAACTTTTCGTAATTTTTTCTAGTTAGTTACATAACATAACCTCACGCCTTTACCCAAAGGTGTAGGTGTAGGCAGCAGCTGTTAAGCCTCGCCATTATGTTTATGTCCCAATTGGAATAGGTGGCGAACCTATTGCCATACCGGGCACAACGTTTTTCAGTCATCAATATTTATCACACATAACTTCCGAAAACAATTTTGAAAAGTCATTGGTGTGAGCCAGTGTCTGGAATTGAACCCGGACATCTGGATCAGAAGCCGTGTACTCGACCACTGCGCCACCGAGACTTCTAGTTAGTTAATTGTATATTTTTAGGCTATACGGTTAGTCCTTCTATAGTACTCAGTGAAACTTATTAATCTGGGGCCCAAATTGAAATTGAACTCAATCTTTCATTAATATGATTCAATCCAAGGTTAATTTACAAAATAGATCCTTAAATTCTCTTCCCTAAAGTAACGTTACAATGTTCTCACTTGTACAATATATAAAACCTACCCAATAACTTATTGACATTCAAATCTCACCATTAAGCAATAGAGTTTTAACTATGCCAATTTTTTTATTGATTTCCTATAAAATATCCTATCTTTAGAAGATGTTGTCAATAAGAATAACTTGTGCATACCTAATTACAACTAATAAATTGTTTAAAATGATGATATATTTATTTAAATAACAGAAAAAAAACTCAATGCCTAGGTACATACGAAAAGAATTTAATACAATCGAGCACAGATATTATGTAAGTTAATTCGCTGAAAAACAATATTACAGTATCATATGATTATTGCGTTGTTAAATAATCATTAAAATTTTGTCCGTTTCCTCGAAACAGCTGCTTGTAAAACAAATATAAATAGACAGATGCAACAATATGAGGTAGCGACAGAGACAAAGGAAATCGATCACATACAAATTTGGTCTCCCCATAGAAAAAACCAGCAAATAAGTGTTTTGCTTTGTTCCGTAAACTAGCTAAAAGTTTTATTTCATCAACTTACCCTAATAACGCAAAAACAAAACATTTCTATTCCATTTTTGAATAAAATATTATTGCGTCGTACTGGCCAGTCGTAAGTTCAAAACAATGACGTCACAAAATTTATAACAAATTTATTTACAATTTTAACACAATCACACGCCTTACTATGTTTTGTTTATTAATGTTAACTAACTATAAATAATTAATTCTAAAATAAATTAGATTGAATGTAGAAATGAAGATATCTTGAAACAGATGATTTTGAATGTGAATTGTGAATGACAATATTGACAATAGGTACTATACTAAACTCGAATGAACACTTGCTTAGCTCTGTAGCTGTGTGCTATACGTATTGATGATTTTACACACAAAACGCACACAGATATAACGACAAGGTAACCTAGTGTACTGTGGAGTAAACAATCACAGAATAAGCATTAAATTAAGAAGACGCGGCCAAAAAACGTCGCTCTTAGATAACACGTTATGACGTGTGAGTACCTACATTCATGAAAAAGAATAAATAAAACAAACTAGTTGGGAATATACCGAAGTATACACCTAACATGAAACATATCGTCCTAATACCTAATAGTATAGGCTGCCATCAGAATACCTTGATTTGACCTTTAATTTTGTCTCATGCGGCATATAGTAAAAAGCGGAGCCTATTACCTCGACCATAAAATCAATTAACAAATTAAAAAATGTAAGCTTGAAAAGTCTTTGTCAAGCAATAAATATTTTCAAAAAGACTTTATATCAGGCAATTCGTTGAAATATTATAAAATGAAGATTTAAACACATTAATAAAATAAATATAATTTGTATATTTGAAAAGATCATTATTAGTCGCAGATCATATTCGACGGGGGCAACCAGGAGACCACGTCTAAGAAAACGTCGCGCAGGATGACCGATGGCCTCCATAACATTAAAACAACTTTTTAGGATTATATCGTGTTAATTATTACTTATTTTTATTAATTTCCCGACGTTTCGAACTCTTTACAGAGATCATTTTCACGAGTGACCTCCACCTAAGTATGTCCACGATATACGCAAAGTGGATGACCACGGTTGGAAACGAAGAGCCGAGTGAGGTGCCAAAGGAGAGACCTATGTGCAGCAGTGGACGGAGATTGGTTGATGATGAAAGTTCATTTTATAAATAAACTAGCTGACCCGGCGAACTTTGTTCCGCATCAAAAGTAATTTTGGATATCATGAGGTTCAATTTGTGCATTTATCGGCTTTAACTACTGTCCCGCTATGGTAATACTGCAATATCTTCGATAATTGGATGAAAATTAGTGCTGTAATGTTTAAAATCGCTTCGTAACTAAGCCATTATTTATCATAAAAGTAATAAAATAAAAATGGTCACTATGGGTTATCCCTAAGAGATAGATATATGGACTTGCGGACTTTTTTGTAGACCTTCTGAAGGTGTTTAATAATGTAAAACATTGTTTTGATCTATCACTTACGGTTCAGCCAGCGTTTGCAACTAAAGTACTAAATCTCGAAAGTTATCATTTTTTCTTTACAACATCATATATGAATTATAGATCAAAACCACCCCGTTGACACCCTCTAACTATTAAAAAAACCGCATCAAAATCCGTTGCGTTTCCAGTCCGTTTTAAAGATAAAGCCTAAAAAGGGGACAGACAGCGGAAAGTGACTCTGTTTTATAGTATGTAATGAGTAGCGCATCTGTTAGTTTTTACTCTGTGTGAGTAGTCAATAGGTACGTTCCTTTACACACGAATCTAAAAAGTTATTTAGAGACAAATGTCAATATTAACTCCTAATAGCATTAAATTAAAAATATATATGTAATTTGAATTGAGAAAATTTTAAATTTTATTTATTACAAAAAAAAATACTGAAATATATTTCCTTCTTGCGCATCGGAACAGCTTTTCTATTCAGTAATCTTTTACAAACGCTGTTGTTCATTTATCTTCAGTTCAGATAAAAACGGTTGTGGAAACAAAATAAATTTTTGTACTCGGTGACTAACACAATAAAAAAAGAAAATAAGAAACATGTCGAATCTGCAATTTTTACTTGCTATTTTCGTTTGTCTCTCACAAATACGCAGATGTTCCTCAAGAACACTAAATAATGTCCTTTTGATAATAATTGACGACATGCGTTACTTATCGGGCGAAAATGTGAAATTGCCGAATATTGAAAACTTTCGCGGTAGCGCTATTAACTTTCAAAATGCTTTCGCGCAGGTAGGTAATTTGTTTTTAATAAGGTATCTGATTAATTAACTACCTCTAAGTATTATTTGTTTTCGATATTAACAACCGAAAGAACCTATCAACTGTAATATGAGTTATAGAGGGTAGAATTAATTAAGAAGTTAATTAATGAAATTTTAGTTTTTATTTACTATTTATATTTACAGTTAACACTATGTTAAGTTTACTCAGGAACCATAAACTTATCTGGTTAGAATACTGTTACCATCATTTCACATTTCACGGCCTTAACCCAATTCGATTAAATTTGATGTAGAGGTAGTTTAAGTCCCGTAATTTTTTATTGGATAGGAGGCCAAACGAGCAAGTGGGTCACCTGATGGTAAGTAACGTCTCACCACCCATGAATCCGTGGTGCGTTGCGGTCCTTTATGAGAGTAGGGCGGGAAAGGAGGGCCTCCGGATATCTCTCTCACGAATGAAACGCGGCACCATCCAGTTCAATCCACTTCACGTCTATATTCCAAGAGGACGTGGTATTCCACCGGTCGAGCCGACCCATTCGTGCAACGATATACAAGACTCTACCACTGTTTATACTGTATAGAATAGGTTTCAATTCGAATGTTGAAGATTTTTATGTGTTTAGTCATATCTCGCGTGAAATGAACACGAATTAGCATTTTTTTTTTGTTCAAATGGGATTTTCCGTTCAACATGAAAACTTTTTTCACAAAACGTACCTACCCGGGTACGGTATCGCATTCACTTCGAAATTCGAAAAAAATAACCCAGACTTTATTAATAATTACATTCTAGCGTATCAATAATAAGTAAAGTGAAGTAAATAATAAGTTTACTTACTCAATCATGGTGAAGTGTGATTTAAAACATTAAAAACTTGATAACTGACTGGCTGTGTGATCCGAAGCGTGCAGAAGCATACTAAATCTGTTGCCTGGTAAAGGTAGATCTAATATTTCAACTAAAAATTTTATCGAAATTGTTTCTACCTACCCAGACACTCATATTTTGTTAAGTACTAGGTACTGACAACTTCGCCTAGCCTTTTACCTACCTTCCGATACGTCGCGAGATCAGAAAATAACGAACATAAAAGTAAAAAATTTTAATTTCATTTCCTTGAACACTAATTTACATTTCATGTACCACCAAATTAACATAACTTCACGCCTTTTTCTACCCGAAGGTGTAGGCAGTGGCTTTTAAGCCACGACTTGCCGTTATGTTTACGTCTCAAATGGGATAGGTGGCGAACCTATTGCCATACCGGGTACGAAGATTTAATGACTTTGTTTTTTTTTTCTTTACCACCAAAATGCATTGGATAGGTATAGGTTTCCTTCTACATTGCCAAAATGTTATTACTAATCTTTCCATTATTGAATTGATAGGGAGGAATATTTGCTTCATCATAGTAGGTACTTAAAATATTACTTTTTCTAACACCAGGCTAGATTAGGGCATAAATTCGACCTCCCTCTCGTTGTAGGGGAGGTGTGTACCTTATTGTGTGTGGTTGAATCCTCTAAGAGGCGATCTTATACCTATAAAATCTCGTGACACGGTGTCTGTTATCGAATTCATAGGAAACGGCGTTTTCATGAATATTTGTGAATAGCCCTGTGTTTTTTATTTTCATGTCACACATATTTTAAAGACATGCTACTTGGCTGCTGCCCATGTAATTTCACACTCTGAGTCAGTACATTATAAATGCCTCTCATTCCGTAGGGCCCAATATCTGATACTGAAAATACAAGCAAATGCTGTTCACACATTAATTTATCAGCATAACCTCACGCCTTTTCTACTCGAAGGAGTAGAATATTAGGCAGATACCTATTTGCTATCCAAAAAACTGTAACCTAATCAATTTCGAAAAATAACCATATCCACATCTAGTAGGCCATTCAATTACTACAAGAAATAGACGAAAATTAATTTTTAATAATTCAAAAAATTTAGAGAATCAAGACGATTCAATTAAAATTAGTTTCAGCTTTAAAAAAATTCTGTTAAAAAACGAAAAAATATCGGAAGTCATCCACATGAAGATTTAGAGCCAATGAATGAAAACCTTGCGGTCTCGTCTCCATAACCCTGGTTTTATATGAGGTATCGGAAATAAAATGAAAATTTCAGATAAAAGAGCCAACTTCGGGGTCATTTAGGCTATTTCATATTAGGTATTTATTTGATGGTATTAATTCGTTTTTCATTGAAAATAATGTGAAATTAATATTTAAATTTATTTTTATATTTTATTTGTACAATTGTGTACTCCAGGTCAACAAAAATATCTAGGTACTAGTAGTACTAGTACTACTAAAAAGAATGTAAGTATATGGTCCAGCTATTTTTTTAATACGATAAAAAAAAATATTATATGCCTTAATAATATTTCAGCAAGCTCTTTGCGCGCCAAGCAGAAACTCCATGCTTACTGGACGCAAACCAGACTCTTTAAGATTGTACGACTTCAACAATTACTGGCGTGACAATGCCGGTAACTTCACGACGCTGCCCCAATTTTTCAAAGATAACGGCTACGAAACTCACTCCATCGGCAAAGTTTTCCATCCAGGAATCACCTCGAACTACACTGACGATTACCCATACAGTTGGACAAAGCGTCCTTACCATCCTCCGACTGAAAAATATAAAGATGCAGCTGTATGCAAGGACAAGCATACAAAGAAATATCAAAGCAACCTCATATGTCCAGTGAATGTTGTGAGACAACCTGGAGGAACTTTACCGGACCTGGAATCTCTTGATGCTGCTGTAGATTTCCTTTCAAATATTAATCGCAGTCAGCCATTCTTCTTGGCAGCAGGCTTTCATAAGCCACATATACCGTTGAAATTTCCTAGAGAATATCTTGGTAAATAAAAACCTGCTCATATAGTATATTGTACCTACCAATGTACTCATGGTATCGGTAGTCCAGTGGTCGAGCACCCCGCTTCTGAATCCGGAAGTCGCGGGTTCGAATCCTGGCTCACAACAATGACTTTTCGAAATTGTTTTCGGAAGTTTTGTGTAATAAATATCGATGACTGAAAACTTTGTGCCCAGTATGGCAATAGGTTCGCCTCCTATTCCATTTGGGACGTAAACATAACGGCGAGACGAGACTTGACAGCCGCTGCCTACACCTCCGGTTAGCAAAACCCTGAAGTTATGATAAGTATATACTCATTTGTAACTGTTTATGCCGATTCAAATTTAACTTTAACCGTCCTGGGTGTTATTGAATCCAGAACGTATTACTTGTTTGGGAAGGCTCATATGAGTAGTAACCTGTAATCGTTGAATGTTACTACAACTAAATAATTATTTAATAATAAACAAATTGATTATTTTCATCACGTGCAATAGGTACCGTAGTTAGTGCGTAGGTAACTGAAAAAAAAACTGAAAAACTGAACTTTTTTTAGTTTTTTTTTAAATCACCTAATGTTAAATGTTTCATAAATTGGCACCTTTCTAAGAATCTCCTATCATATTTCTTTAGTCTTTAAAGTTGGTATACTTAATAATAAAATCTAAATTTCAGATCGTATACCAATCAATAAGGTCAAACCTCAAAAACATCCGTTCATGTCATACAATGTGCCATCAGTCTCCTGGCATCCATGGACAGATGTACGTCAACGAGACGATATCGCTAGACTAAACATATCATTCCCATGGGGTACGATGCCTTACAAATGGTCATTGAGGATCAGGCAGAGTTACTACGCAGCCGCTATCTATGTAGACGACTTGATCGGGATACTATTGAGATACATTAATATGGAAAATACTATTGTAGTATTGACTAGTGATCATGGTTTGTAACTCATTCTATTTTTAAATATCTGATCGCTATAATGCTACAGTTCTACAGCCTATGACTGCCCGAGAGTTTTTTTTTCTTCAACAGCCGACGGTGTTTTCAATATTATGCCATGACATGAATTATCTGATCCCAATTTAGTTAATTACAATTACTAATAAAAATACTATGAAGCATTATTTGTCATAATTTTTAATCTATATCTAATGAGGGAAAAAAACATGACTGCATAATTTTTTTTTGCTTCGTCAATAAAAAAATTTTCAATCTTTTCATTCTTTGCGGTAATAATTTATCAGAACTAATGAGTTATTATTAATTGGCAGGTTGGTCTCTAGGAGAAAATGGACTGTGGGCGAAGTACAGCAACTTCGACGTCGCATTAAGAGTACCACTACTATTTTCAATACCCGGACAGTTGCCAACAAACATACAATCACCGGTCGAGTTAATAGATATATTTCCAACATTGGTAGACTTTAGCGGATTGCCACACAACGTGTCGAAATGTGTAAATCGCAATGATAAATCAACCTTATGTTTTGATGGAAAGAGTTTAAAATCTCACATCACTGGCGCAATTAAACACGACAATAACTTCGCCATAAGTCAGTATCCAAGACCGAGCGCCTACCCTCAAAAAAATTCAGACAAACCGCGCTTAAAAGACATCAAAATAATGGGATACAGCATAAGGTCCAAAAGATATAGATACACAGAATGGGTTTCATTTAATAATACAACATTTAAAATCGACTGGAACAATAATTATGGAATCGAATTGTACGATCATTTAATAGACAAAGACGAATCACAAAATCTCTATTTGGTACACAAATATAAATTCGTCAAACAAATATTGTCTAAATTGTTAAGAGAACATGTTGATAATGTAAATTATATGTAATAATATATTTAAATGGTATAAATATTAACAAATATTGCACGTAATTATTTTGAACGGGATTTGAACCCGTGTCGATGGCGACCTCGAGCACTACGCAAATACAAATAGCTATAACTTATTTATTTCATAGATTTTCGCGAATCACATTCATAACATTAAAACAACTTTTTATGGATTATATCGCGTTTATTTAGAGCTTATTTTCTATTTATTTCCCAACGTTTTGTACTCTTTACAGAGATCTCTGTAATATACACGCGATATAATACACAAAAAGTTGTTTTAATGTTATAATTTATAAACTTGTCAAATTTTAAATAATATTTAACAAAAAAATAAAATACATTTTATTCTCTATTATTCTGTAATGATTTACGGTCCAGTTAAATATCTGATCAGACTTTATATGCTAAATATGTGCAATTGTAATAATTTTGCCGTAACAAAAGTCTGTACCGAAAATTCAGGTTTGTTATAATTAATATTAATGACTAAATAAGTCGTAATCCACGTATCATTCTTTTTCATAAAAAAATAATATTGCATTTTACAAATTACAAGCTAAAGCGTCTAAATTTTTTGGTATTAAAGACAAAGTAAAAATATAAAATTCTTAAACCTTCACGATCGACACTCGTAATAAAAACTGTTTTTTTGCGTTTATTCAACTAATTTCATTTAATGTTTACCATCTTCAATTTTGACAAGACAAAATAATGAACAAATACGGTAGTTGTCCAAAAAGCACTACCCGCGTTTTCTAATTAAAATTATGAAACGAAATAGGTATTACTACTATTCTGGTTTACAAAGAGGTCGAAAAAAAAACTCAATGTGATATTTTGAATTCAAACAGTTTGTAAATTCAAGTAAATATAGGTAATTTTTTATTGATTTTTTGAAAACTATGTTTATAGGTTAACTAGCTGACCCGGCGAACTTTGTTCCGCATCAAAAGTTATAACTGCTGTCCCGCTATGTTAATACTGCAATATCTTCGAAAATATTTGTGTAAATTGTATGCTGTAAAGGGCCAGGATCATCTATATTACACAATCTATTTAAGACACTTAATTGGAAGAAAATTAATGCTGTAATGTTTAAAATTGCTTCGTAAATAGGCCATTATTTCTCGTAAAAAGAAAAATGGTCATTGTGGGTTATCCCTAAGAGATAGACATATGCTCTCGCGGACTTTTCTGTAGATTTTTTAAAGGTGTATACTAATGTAGTACATTGTTTTGATTTATCACTTAGGGTTCAGGCAGCGTTTGCGATTAAAGTACTAAATCTTGAAAATTATCACTTTTTTTTTGCTACACTATACATGAATTATAGATCAAAACCACCCCGTTAACACCCTCTAACTATTAAAAAAAACCACATCAAAATCCGTTGCGTTGTTTTAAAGATATGCGCATATAAGTGGACAGACAGCGGAAAGTGACTTTGTTTTATACTATGTAATGATGATAAAAAAATATTAAACAACTCTACTAAAACTAATCTGAGCAGATTAATTAAATTTCGTCATCAAAAAGCCAGTCAAAGATAGATAACGTTAAACCATATGTCAACAGACCACAGGATACAATATTGACATGCAAATATTTTTTTATAAACACATCTTTTGACAGTTTTGACATAATTTTCTGCATAATTCAATTCTCATCTTTCGCCTGCATTTGCAAACAATACAACATAATATATTAATCAATACATAGATAAATGCACGTAGTATCGAAAATTAAATCCTCTGCGGCCACAATTCAGCAGTTGTAGTTGCGGGAATTCCCGAGCAAAATGTGCAACCATAGACTATGTGGAATAGAAAAGTAACATAGCATTTATAATTATTTTTTTCTATATACATATTTATGCAGATAGAATACATCGTGAACGTTTATTAGAACGTATATGTTTCCTATAAGCAAAAATCAGAAATATAAATACCTATATAGGTACTACGACCATGATTTAAATTTGACATTGGATTTACTTAAGGTACTGTTTACACATGCTAATATACAGCATTCTAAAAAAGAATGCTCTTAACTGTTTACGCTTGCTACCAATGAGCATGTTAGTTTCAAACATATTACAAGCATACTCATTAGGAAAACCTGTTCACACGCGCAAAAATCACCCCATTTCACCCGCGCCTCAGAAAGCATGGTCATTAATCGCACGGCTGTCGATTTTTGGGTATGCTCGATATTAACATGCTCATTACTAGCAAGGTATGTACACACATGCTAGTATCGAGCACTTGCTCGATATTAGTATGCTGTTGTGCTAATAAAGAGCGTGTGTAACAGTAGTGTTGCAATAAACACAGTCCTATATTTTAAATAGCTTAATAGTATGTATGGATGCATGTAGTCCTGACCTTAATATTATGTGTCAATTGGTACATTAAATAATACACTTAATGTTGTAAAATCTCACTATAAAGTCTTTGTAACAAACAGTACGGCTTCAAGATGTATCATACGAGACTTCGTTTCTCTTCAGCCATAGGCTTCCTCGAACTGTGCTCCATCTCCAGCTGTTTGAATCTTGCGTATAGTGCACTGCTGCTCAGGACGATTATGTTTGATAGCCACCATAGACTATTTTTGGACTCGTTGTACCACTGGGTGGCAAGGACTGTTTGAGCGCAGGCTTTGGCGGTGCCTGATATGTTATGTGTCAGAGGAGATGTGACCTAAAATGAAAATGAAATATATATTCGTAATGGACAATCCTATAGGCCACAGTTAAGGTATAAAGTTAAGGGATCCAAACACATAGTTTTACAGAATAAAAGGGCCAAAGTTGGAACATGACTTACAAAACCGCAGCAAAGAGCTAGTCATCTAATGGGTGTAAAATGTATTAGAGAGGGACGGAAGATGATTGTGTATTTTACAGGCAAAGTACATTTCACGAGGCACTCCGATGGTGCTTCCAGACTTTTAAATTTGTATCCCTGAGTACCGCGAGGCGGAGGCCCACGCCCTACGCCATCTCTGATTACAGGTATATCAAGAGCTCCTGCGGCCCTATTATGAGCTCTTAATTTGAGCCAGCTTACGCGGTGCCTTGTAAATTCGTATTTGTAACGACTAATTCCAGCTAATCAGATATTATATATCGTTCGCTATACAAATTCACTGTTAAGACAGGGAACGTGTACATAGACATCTAGTAGCTAGTAGCGGGATTGCTTTTTTATTGCACCATGTCTCAAAAGTACTAACTGCACAAAAAAATATTGTTATAATTTTTAAATTTAATTGCTAGTCAAAAAAACAAACCGTAAAATTAAAATATTACTAGGAACTTGTGAATGTAAACAAAAGATAAGAAAGCTTAATTTTAAATTTAGTGTGTTTTAATGTATGTTTACTTGTTTAGCGCGGAGGGACTTCACGCACTATATTTTTATCGTTTGTTTGTCTGTTTGTTCCAGGTGATTCTTAAAATAACTGGATCGATTTTGCCGGGTTTTTTATTGGCTGATGTAATATGACGTAATTTAAGCTACTTAAATTTTGGAAAAAATCTTAAATATAGTCATTTATTCCTTTCGAGGCGAAACAAAGTTTCACGGATCAGCTAGTTCTTCAAATTTACACAACAAAATTTAATTTCTTTTTATTAATTTGACAAAATTGCATCGACAAAAAAACCTTGAAACTCGTATGAACATCAGCCACGGCATTTATATATTAACCGCTTCTGTTTTTTACACTTTTCATTGTTTTTTTTTAACTAGTAAAATCGTCATTAAACATTAAATGTTTAAATGTATTTCTGTGTGCAAACCAAATTAATGCATATGAATATTATTACAATTACGATCTGTCTGCTTATATTATCACTACTAAAAAGCTGAATCAATACTGATAGCCTCGAGGATTAGAGATGTGTACAACATCAGACGGACAACACTGAGCAAAAATAGGTACCAGTGCCAGTACCAGTAAAGGTTGAGATTGTTTTTTAACTAAATGTACCTTAATATACTTTGTTAAATAGACAGACGTAGAAATAAAGGCCACTTAAACTCAATTGTAATTCTGTTTTTTATCCTTTTGTGTGTTGTGCATTAATAAACAAATAATGTGTCCTTGCAAACTTCGTAAAATGGATTCATAATACATTACTGTTCTTATCACAGTGAACACAAATTAAAATATTATTTTACGTATATTTGATTAAGTCAAGGTGGTCCAGTGGGAGAGCACACGGCTTCTGATCCAGAGGTTCCGGGTTCCAATCCTGACATTGGCTCACACCAATAACTTTACGAAATTGTTTTCGGATGTTAAGTGTGACAAATATCGATGACTGCAAACTTTGTGCCCGATTTGGCAATAGGTTCGCCATCTATTCCATTTGAGACGTAAACATAACGGAGAGACGAGCCTTAACAGCCGCTGCCTACACCTTCGTGAAGTTATGTTATGTTAAATTAGATCTACAAAGGCCCCATTCATTAATGACATGAATCACGAAAGATCACAAGGGGGCGAGGAGAGGTGTAGTATATATATAGAATAGGAACTGCCAGTGGTTGAGGACCCTGCTTCTGGATCAAGAGATCGCGGATTTGAATCCTGGCTCACACCAACGAATTACTATTCGAAATTATTTTCGGAAGTTGTGTGTATTAAATATGACTGAAAACTTTGTGCCCGGTATGTAAATAAGTTCGCCACTGGGACGTTTGGGACGTAAACATAACGGCAAGACGCGGCTTAACAGCTGCTGCCTACACCTTCGGGTAGAAAAGGCGTGAAGTTATGTAATTAGTATTGTATGTAATAGAAATTTTTGATATTATGATACATTATTATAAGATTTGGTACGAACAAATAAATAATTAATAATTACCTTAATTTGCAACGACGTGAAGTAGCCAATGGCAAAACCGCAGATACCACCAACAAGCATTTGCACCCAAAAACCAACGGTATTGAAAAATTCATAATTCTTTATGGCATTGTATTCACCGTTTATTAATATTAACGGCAGGAACAGTATAATGGAATATGCGTTGTTGTAGTATGACAATAACCACACTTCTTGATTTACACTGGGCAGTACTTTCTTAGTGTATATTGAATACAGGGACAGCATTAATGAGCCGATAACACCATAGATCGTGCCAATGAGAGAGAATGTAGCTGAAATAATAGAAAACATTATACCAAAAAAATATAATAATAAACTAAAAGTACATACATACGCCATCACGCCAAATCCCTTACAGGGTAGGCAGAGAGAACAGAGCGCCATAAGGCACGATTCTTACACACCTCACTTGCTTCGTTGACCTTTGTAACTCGATTTTTGAGGCACACATCACCTTCCTCCAGAACAGGTTCCATTTGGTCATGGAATGTGTGTCTTGGCTGTCCTCGATTCCAACCGCTTTTATCCATCCATCATCATTATTTTATACATCCATCCGTTTTTGTATTGTGTATCTGCTTGGTCAATCTGGCATCATCCAGTCTTTCTAAATGTCCGAACCGACTACTTTTACACCAACACTCCCTTTCAATCCGACTTCCTTCCTTACAACCTTGTTCTGACGCAGTCGGCGAGAGTCTCTCTGCAGATTTTGCGCAGTGCCCTCATTTCGACCCCGTTATCTTACTTTCGTGCATACTCTGCCATAGTTAAAGTCTACTTTTATTTTAATGGGAAAAGGAGGCAATAGGGCATGAGAGTAGCGTCACCCATAGACATCTGCAACACAGATAGGTTTACAGTTGCATTAACAGCATTTTTAATGGGATAACAAAATGGTCGAAGTGGCATTGGGTGGGGAGGATGGAAGTGGTTGGCATGGCACTTTACTCAGATATTCCAAGAGAGTAGTGATATTTCACCGATCGAGCCTGCGCATACATGTAGGGACCTGGAAAAAATGAGATAATTAATCTACGTACCATAAACACTTTCCTGATCCACTCCAAGGAAAAATCCAAATATAATACAGGCACAACAGAAAAGGCAACGGGGCGAAGTCCTTTGCCCAAGGAGGATGTAGCTGAGTATGACGTTGAAAACTGTTGTCAATGAGCGTCCAACATAATAAAATGGTACTCCAACATACATTAGGCACAAATTATTAGTAGCTATCATAAAAGTGAACATTATTGATAGCGGTATTACCTGTAAACAATAATCATAATAGCTTGGGGAAAAAGTCTTTTCGCATACATTAAGTAGGTATGTACTTGTAATATTGTAATATATGATCCTTGGCTATAACATTTGTATACATCTGGCTGGTTTTGGCATCATTAAAAATATTTAATTTTAGAACACAATTCCAAAATTCCAAATTCCTATTAGGCAATTGTGTGATTATTAAGTTGATAATATTGTTAAAATGAGTGAATCTTGATTGATGAAATTGGATACATTTTTAAACCCAACACAAGCCGCGAAAAATTGTTTAAGGACCTTATGCAGTATCTGTGAGAGTAGCGCAAATTTGGTTTATGCATTCTTAATCCCGAACATGGCTATAAAAGATGCAACACACTCTGGTTGCCTTGTTTGACTACATTAAAGCCATTTTTTAAAAAGTGGAGCAAGATTGGCATAATATTAGTTATGATGTAGCTGGAGAACTGGGTATTGATCACTAAAACGGTTTTAGCGCATTTGCAAAAAGCTGGGTACACAAAGAATCTTAATATATAGATGCCTCGTGAGCAGACTGAAAGAAACCTAATAAACCCTGTACCTACTCATTTCTGATTCTTTAATACGACATAATGAAACTGAATCATTTTTGTAGAAGCTGATAACTGGTGAAGAAAAATAGATCACATAGGACAAGATTGTGGATCATCAATTCTAAACTGTACTGCGAACGACTGTAAAACAATAAGTTAAGAGAAAGCGGCCAGAATTAATCAGTAGAAGAGATATAAATTTTCACCATGATAACAATAGACCTCATACATCTTCGGCCTCGTAGCGCATTGGTAAAACTATCGGCTGCAGCAATGAGGTCGGGGTTTTGATTCCCACCCGAGCACAAATATTTGTGACAAACATGAATATTTATTCGGCAGTGTTTTTCTAGGTATTTTAAGTATGAATTTACCAAAAAAATATATATATGTATTAATATCAGTTATCTAGTATCCATAACACAAGTATTTAGTTGCTTAGCTTGGAACTAGAGGGTGCTGTGTGGATTGTGTTCAAGATATTATTATTATTATAAAAATTATCTTTAGCGACTCAGCGATAATTTTCGTGAATTTCAAGTAGATTCAGGGTGTTTCTAATTATGAATGTATGTATTTCTGATAAAGAGTAGATAATAGTTAATTAGGTAACACATATTAGCTTGTTATCAGCTATGTAGCTGTAATACCTTATCAATAATTATTAATGGTTAGTTTTGTTTTCATGAAATTATCAAATAGGTTACTCAACATCCTGTCATACCTCGATGGAGAGTTACACTTTCAACCAATAGCCTTTTCTAAATAAATGATAATGCATAATTAATTTAATTACCTTGGCAATAACATCAACGTTCCAAGGTGTACCCTTTGGAAATGTAAATACATGTGGTATACCACCAGTTTGGCTCAATATAAAACATATACTAAATGACACTACACATTGGAACCATGTAATAAATATTGGCGCTTCAAGACCCACACGATCACTACTTAAAAGCGCTTTATTAACAAAAACTGTAGTTATTGATACAATCCTGAAAAATAAAAACAATTATTTTCAAAATATTATAGAAAATCCCTTGCATACATTTATTTAGACAGACGTGATACATTAAATTATTAACAGACATTCGACATAAAACGAATATTGTGGAATTAATTATTTTTGATTGCATGTTTGTTACTATTGTTGTTTCAATGTAGGCCCAAAGATACTTACCAGTAACAAGACACAACTATAAATATTTTTAAATATCTTGAATATAAATCTGACTGCGGCTCCATTTCAAAATCAAATTAAATAGATATTAAAATCTAACACCAAAAATATGTGCACAACTGACACTGCTTTTTTAAACACGGTTTTTATTTATTTTATATTTGAAATGTAGACTTATCATCATCCGCATATCCCTCCAACACAACCCAACATCACAGAGCATTTAAATACCCAACACCCAAGTTCACCCAACATGCCCAACATTCAGCGAATTTAAATAAAATTTTTGACAATATCCGACACTGTTGCCAACTCTAGAGCTACATCTAAACTACATTTAAAAAAAAAACATATTTTCAAAGATAGTTTAAATAAATAATAGTTTAAAAAAACTAAAAAACACGCTTTTTATAGAAAACCGAACTAAAAAATAGAAAAATAAAAAAATATATATTTTATTTTAAAAAAAGCGTGTGGTGCTTTTTAAGATAATAACGAAATGATAATATCTTAAAAAAATACTCTATACTCAATACTCATATCTGTCAATAAAATATTTATAACTATTGACACCATGCACCCCACGCTTTTTTTTATATAAAATATATATTTTTATAATGTTCTATTTTTTAGTTCGGTTTTCTATAAAAAGCGTGTTTTTTAGTTTTTTTAAACTATTATTTATTTTATATTTTTTAGTTCGGTTTTCTATAACAAGCGCGTTAATAGCGCCATCTGTGACTTATACAAGGAACTCGTTTCAAGTTGATAACGTAGACTTTCCGCTGATTGCCACTAGATGGTCGTGCGAGAAGTGAACTATGAACACTAAAAATCATATTTTGCAAATTGAAAAATGGAATAATTTTATCAAATTAGTGTATTGTCATCGGTCCTCAATAAATCTACAAAGTTTGAACGAAATCTGGCCGTTTAAAGTGGGTCAAAATCGCGCCCAAAGAAGTCGGTTACAAACAAACATACAAACATACAGGTGAAGCTAATAAAAAGCTAATAAAATAGATAACAAGTAATAAACATCAATTAATCAAAAAGTAAATTCACTCAGTAACAATCTTTTTAAATTATTTATTATGAAGTATCCAATACTATAAGTAAAAAATATTTTTAAACAAATCTACAAAAGAATGTATAAATATTAAGTCATTAAACCCCCAAAAATACTCCTGAAAACATAACATACTTACATAAACTCACGCCTGTATCCCATGGGGGCAGGCAGAGACTTTAGCTTTTCACAAGCTACGATCCTGACACAAATCTTTCGCCTGATCCACACTCATACATCTCGTCATGCATTCGCGTCGGATTCGGGTGCTACGCATTTTGCCTTTTTTAAACAGACCATTTATTTGGTCGTGGTAGCTCCGTCTTGGTCTCCCGATCCCGACCCTGCCACTCACATTCGCTTCGTATACTCTTTTAGTCAGTCGGCTTTCATTCATTCTTGCAATATGACCAAACCATCTTAACATACTTCTCTCCACTTTGGTCACCACATCATCCTTCAACTTGCATTTCTCCCTTCTTACGCTATTTTTCATACGATCCGCAATGGTGACTCCACACATATTTCTCAGAGAACGCATTTCCACTGCATTCACCTTACTTTCATGCTTCGCCTCCCACACCCAACACTCACTCCCGTATGTGAGAGTTGGTACTAACCCACCATTGTGAATTATCAAGCGTGCCTTTTCAGACACAGCTTGACTACGCATCAAGGCATGCAATGCACCATTAACTCTATTACCCGCAGTCACTCTCCTTTCAACATTTTTCTCACATTTTCCGTCTCTGGTAAACATACTGCCCGTTTGTGTATTTACACAAACTCATTCACTTGCTCCAATTTCTCGCCATCTAATATCATATCACACACTGTGACCTCATTCTCTCTCTCTACAACCATAACTTTCGTCTTGCTTACATTTAATTTTATACCTCTTTCTCTAAACCTTGCATTCACCAAGATTGCATTGACCAGAATGTCTTGTAACTCTGACGCCGACGAAGCAAGTAATACCTGGTCATCGGCGTACAGTAGGCACTTGACATGCATCTCTTCCATGCTTAAACCACATTCAGTCTCTTTCAGATTTGTTAGGCAACTATCCATATAGAAATTGAAGAGCCATGGTGACGCAACACATCCTTGTCGCACACCTTTATAGTTGTTAAACCATTCTGAGTGCCCATTCACCCTCAATCAAGCTCTAGAATTCTCATATAGAGAATTTAAAGCCCGCACTAGGCGCTCGTCAACCGCATATGGTAGGTAGGTATGGTATGGTAGGTATTCGACAGTGTTAACCATAATTCATTCCTGGGTACACGATCGTAAGCATTCTCCAGATCTACAAATGCACAAAATACTTGTTTGGACTTAGCTAAATGTTTCTCACATATGGCCCGCAAAGAGAAGATTTGATCTCCTAAAGCCCGCTTGTACATCCCACAATTTCTCATCAGTTACATTCGTCACTCTTGCAATAAGGATCTTCCCATAAAATTTACCTACAACACTGAGAAGACTTATGCCACGGTAGTTTTTGCAGTCCTGCCGCGACCCCTTTCCCTTGTGCAAGGGCACAATGAATAGTCCAGTCGTCCGGAACATCTGTGAAAATAGTGATCTGTTCCGACACTGACGCCACGATAGCTCCTAGTATCAACGACTTTACTTTTGAGCCTATGGTCAACAATCACAAAATCGATCATACTCCTTCTTTCATTCCTCTCCCATGTATGCTTATGGATATCCTTGTGGTGGAACAGAGTGTTTCCTTTTCCACACACACGTGTAACAAAGGTGAGCCACTCTCGTTTACTCTTTCATCACCATACTTTCCTAAAACTCTTTGAAAACCCTCTCTATCCACTCCAACCCAGCTGTTATAATCTCCTATTACAGTAATCCTCTCATTATTCTCGCATTTATTTAACAACAATCTCACACTATCCCAGAACTCCTCCTTCTCCGACACTGGGCGCCCGGTATCCGGTGCGTAAACAGCTACCAGAAATACACGTAGCAGACCCAGCTTCAGTCGGATCCACAAAAGTCTAGGACTAACCCACTCATCCACCATTTCATACACATCACACATATATTTTTTGTCGCATATTCCTGGGGAAAAACCCCTAAGTTGACAACCCAGTTTTTGGATCTTACAACCACAGAGTATGATTTACACAGACTAATTACGTAAAACCGCGTATGGAGTTTTGGCGGGAATGTAAGAGTCATGTCTGTTCTTTGCATTATTTTCTAAAATTTGTATTTCAATGGATATTATTGGATTAAATTCGTGGCGTTTTATTCAATAAGTGTTTGTATAAGTGTGTAAATGTGGAAAATGGTATAAATATCGTGTGTAACGTGCTCTTCTGCTTTGCTTTCAAAACTCCCATAGAACATCATGGATAAAGTACCAAGACTTTATGAATTATTAGGTTAATTTAGGTTATTTGAAGCCAGTTAAAGTTAGATTAAGTTCCTTACTTCTGTAAAATTAATACGGCAGTTAAGGCAGTTTGGCTTTAAAGCTTTAGCCTGTCCAAAGTGGAATAATAATAAATTGATACCTCGTACCTCTACTCGAGTTAACTCGATTTGGGCTTGCTCGATGCAATTCGAGTTCATATTTGCAATTTGAACCAAAAACTTCTTGATTGAGAAGCGGGTTGCTCAGACCTGACCAGACTAACGAGACGGCGCGGCTACGTAAAAATTCTTTATGTTATATTTCTTGGTATCAAATACTTATATCTGGGCTTCTTTGGTGTTTCACATAAAAAGAAACAGGCGCATTGTGTATTACCACACCAGGCAAGTATTGAAAGACATGCTTACAAAACTCACACTATGACAGGAGATTTTTTTATAATAGAAGACACAAAAATAACATTTTTTTGTTGTTCGTCTGTCTTTCTGTTTGTACCGGCTAAACTCTTAAATGCCTGGACCGACTTTGAAGGGGCTCTTATTGGCAGTTGTAGTACGAGGACACAATTCCTAAATTGTGTCCTAACTGGTGTCAACATGGCGTCGCGACGCCCAGCCTAGCGCTGCAACGCAAAATAGCGCCGCGACACACAACTCGGAGCCGTGCGAACAAATAGGTGCCACCACGCACCACTCAGCGTCGTGACGCACTACTCATTATTTATTGGTTTTTCACCGGTCGAGCCGACCCATTCGTGCAACGAACTGCTTGGCTTACCATATTGATGTAAAATATTTATACTAAATCTAAACTCATACTAATTCACTATTTTATGTATATGAATGAAAAATATTATTCAGTTTAGTGAGTTTTATTTTTTAAACTTTGAAACATCAAATATTTTTTATGTACTAACTTGGCAGTTGGCAATATTGGATGCCGGCGCAACGGAACGCTGACGTCAGTGTTTCTAATATTTTGCTGGATGGCAATAGTTTTCTAAATTTTGTACAAACAGATTTATACAACATACAACAGAATCACTTTGGAGTTTGCTACAATACCCGGCTTATAGTAAGAGTAAGCATAGTGTACAATTGGATATGGCTTCTATTCCGGAAACCAAGTTACCAGAATCTGATAATGCCGATACAGATTCAAGTTTCGTTTACAACGTTTACAGTCCTGTAAATTTAATAATAATAGCGATATTTTTTGTGTTGGTGTATAAAATATATCGAAAATTAACAAAGGTGCCTCAGGAGACAACTGCTATAGAGTTGCCCAAAATTCGTAAGGACATGACACTGGCCGAGCTCAGTCAATACGACGGAAATCAGAGTGATGGAAGAGTTCTAGTGGCTGTAAATGGGTGGATATTTGATGTGACTCGAGGTCGACGTTTCTACGGGCCCGGTAAGTGCATCCGCACAGTGTTTATAAATAGAGCTGACACTATATGACTCACGCAAATTAAATTATAATATGCACCATAAATATTAATTGGTTAATTAAAAATAATTCAGTAACAAGGATTTCTTTTCTATTAAAAGTATGAAGTAAGAAAACTCGCATATTGGTGTTTGAAATTAGTTTTAAATTTGTAGGTGGACCATATGCAGCATTTGGAGGCAAAGACGCCTCAAGAGGTCTAGCAACATTTTCAGTGACATCATCAGACAAAGAATATGATGACCTGAGTGACCTGAACTCAATGCAAATGGAATCTGTTAACGAGTGGGAAGCACAGTTCCGAGGTAACATTTTTGACACTCATATATTACTTTGTTTGATTCTAATAATACAGTTCAGTAATTACTTAATTGAGACAAGATTTAGCAAAATATGTCATATACAAGAGCAACACATATGCTTGTAACATAATTCATTACATACATAAATACATAACTTCACACTGTGTCCTTTACAATTTAGGTAGAGAGAACAAAGTGCCATTAGGCACAATTCTTACACACTTGTTTCTTTCAATTTCACAACTTCCATCCACACACTTAATTGTTACCAAGTATAAACAGTATTCTGTGCAGCTACAAATAGTGTTTAAAATTAAACTCTATTTATCTTACATAAACAAATATAATATTAAAATAAGTCTTTACCTGTTAGCTCTAAAGTGACTCGAGAATAGCATGTATAATGTGTGATATATCTTATCAGTGATTCAATGGTACCAGATAGACATACAATAATATAAACAAAAAAATATATGTAATATGTTAAATGCAATCCCTAATTGTTATGTAGTATGAGTAAAGTCAAATACAGAAGGACACACCAAAGAATTCTCAGACATATTTCGAGAAGGTGTTATCACACCTTCTCGAAATATGTCTTAGAATTCTTTGGTGTCGGGTTCCATTAGGGCTTTAAAGGTTATCACCTTTAAAGCCCCAATGGAATGAGTTTTGGAGGAAGGTGATGTTAGAAGCCTTAAAACTTTATGGATGTGCATGAAAAGAGCTACACTACTGGAAAAAATTAAGGGATCAAAAAAAATTCCAAATTTTTCGGTAGTTTTCAACAGGCCGTAACTTTGAGAGAAATGGTCGTACAGGAAATAAAAAAAAAGGAAATTGTAGCTCTAAGTGTCTAGTTTTTGGATTAGAACTTCAAAATTTTGTAGCCTCCGCGGTTTCTGAGTAATCGTAGAAAAACCAGCAGCATAAAAATTCTCAAAATTTTTTTAGTTTTTTTTTTTGGTCTACGGGCGTGGAAAAAATTTTTTTAGCTTAACCACCATAAGGATCGGATACTTTGTTCAGTTAGCTTTAATTTCTTTTTTTAAACACCCTGATACGTCCACTCCTCGCTGAGATATCGGTCTTCAAATGGAAAAGGATCTTTTTGTCTTTGATTATCGATATCTCAGCAACCAATGATCGCACAGAAAGTTAGAGGTGGGTTTCAAGAACTTAAATGAATTTCCCTTAACAGCTGTCCATTGTTTTTTCGAAAAAGCACCATCTGAAACGATAATGTGGAAAAAGCTCGAAAAAAACAATTGTTTTTTCTCATTTTTAAAAATTATGAGCTTTTCAGAGCAAAAAACGTGATCCTTTAATTTTTTAAAAAATTCGATCAAGTGAAACAAAAAAACGGCTGGCTGGATTAATTTGATTCTTTGTAGGGTTTTTGTGGACATATTGAACTGTAAAAGGCACACTTAACATTAGCGGTTTCCTCAATATTTTCGATCCAGCGCTTGATTTTCCAAAAAACCACCAAAAGCCCTTTTTTTGTTGCATTTTCAAATTCATGTGACAGAACGAAAAAATTTTTTTTTCGAAAAAACAATGGACAGCTGTTAAGGGAAATTCATTTAAGTTCTTGAAACCCACCTCTAACTTTCTGTGCGATCATTGGTTGCTGAGATATCGATAATCAAAGACAAAAAGATCCTTTTCCATTTGAAGACCGATATCTCAGCGAGGAGTGGACGTATCAGGGTGTTTAAAAAAAGAAATTAAAGCTAACTGAACAAAGTATCCGATCCTTATGGTGGTTAAGCTAAAAAAATTTTTTCCACGCCCGTAGACCAAAAAAAAAACTAAAAAAATTTTGAGAATTTTTTTGCTGCTGGTTTTTCTACGATTACTCAGAAACCGCGGAGGCTACAAAATTTTGAAGTTCTAATCCAAAAACTAGACACTTGGAGCTACAATTTCCTTTTTTTTTATTTCCTGTACGACCATTTCTCTCATAGTTACGGCCTGTTGAAAACTACCGAAAAATTTGGAATTTTTTTTGATCCCTTAATTTTTTCCAGTAGTGTATGAAAGTTGATGAAGCAAGTGAGACGTTTAATAATTGTGCTTTAAGTACTCTGGTTCTTTCTGCCTACACCGCAAAGGATTTGGTGTAAATTAATCTACTATTGTGTGATAAATGTTGAATACAAACAAAATTACGCCCAATAGATACTTGCAATAGTTTCAGCACATATTCTTCAGTTATTAAGTGTGTGAAGTATCCATAGTGCATCTACATAAATATGTCATTGTTTGCACCTGACCAAAATAAACAGTCATTTATTCAAATCTAATCAATTTAAACTTTGTGCGTCTTAAAATTATTCAATATATTGTAACAAAACCTTGAAGAAACAGAATTTTGTTAATACTAACGCCTTTGTTTGGTCATAATAATGTAAAACAATATAGCTACTTAATATTCCTTGTATATGTATATTATGCAATGCTATAGACTGGTGCATTGCTTGTCTGTTTTAAACAACATGCATTCACTGGCTATGTACTATTACAGTTTCTCTGTTTCTATTCTATACCATTGGTTATTTTTATTACATAAAAAGTAGTATAAGTGTTTTCAAAATTCAATTGAGAATGAGTTTACACAAACTTTAATTTTGATATTGAAATTTATAACATCTTCAAATCATGAGATTTGTAATCCCCAGATGGAATGTATGTTTATCATTAAATAAATTAAGCCATATTCCAAGCAGCTCTACTAATTTCCATTCTGCAAACAAATTTATACGACACTTATTAATTGTAAAGTGATAGAACAATAGTGTAACTGTTAGTTCTATCCATTATATTCCTAGGCTGTACTTAGCAGTAAGTGTTCCTCGATACGGCTGATAGATTTTTTAATAGCTATAGCTTCTGATTCCGAAGTTGTGGGATCGAGTCCGGGCTCACACCAACGATTTTTCGGTATTCATTTCGCAAGTCAAGTGTGATAAATATCGACGACTTAAATCTTTAAGAGGATCCGCCACCTATTCCATTTGGAACGTAACGATTCTACGAGTCGAAGCTAAACAGACGGTACCTACACCTTCGGGTAGAAAAAGGCGTGAAGTTATGTTATGTGCCAGCATCTGCTTATATATTTAATCTCCTCTTACTACACCCAAGGAAATAGATGGCGTAGCATTATCCTTTAGATCGCTGTTACACAGTTTAACGATACGCGAGTTGAGGTTTTAACAGCCGCTGCCTACATCTTTGGGTATAGAAAAAGGCGTGTCGTTACGTTTCTAACGTATTTCACTTAATAGGTATATTCTGTAGCAACATTATTTGAAATTATGTTCATGAATTTACATCCAAAATCAAAAATTTTGGACATTAATAAATAACCTGTGTCGCGGACAATCATACGGAATACGCGCTAAACGGAATATTGTGTATTATCAGATAAAAACAATAAAAATCAATACAGTATTAAGGTTTCGTCCACGTTGATGGGTGCGGTAACACAATGGCAAATTGACTTGTAATTAATAAAAAATTCTGGTTCCTCCGCTTACGTTAGATGCTACTCCTCTGCTCATACCTAGACCATTGCATCACCATCTGTTTGTTAACCAAAAGGTAATAATTATCAGTCGTTAGTACAGGTTTAATGTCTTCCATGAATACCACTTTAGGTTACTACAAAAAATTTGTATTCTCTGTGTATGTTTGGTCTGGAAAGCTGGCTAGGTATTCTAACTCTCTCTTGTTAGCGTATTACCGAGTCTCAATTAAGAGTAGTACTGTGAGTTGTTAATGTGTTAGTTAATTATATTGTCATTTAAACTCATTTAAGAGTGTAAGTTTCCTATAGAGATAAGTTAACGTGTACTAATAATACTCGTATTTTGTGGGTTGCCTTGTCTTTGTATGACCGGGCGAATCTAAAGAACAATTGTTTGTTATTTATTTAATAATATTGATTGAATTTTGTGAAGGCACCATTTTAATCTTAAAATACACAATATCATTACATAGTATAAAACAAAGTCACTTTCCGCTGTGTGTCCCCTTGTATGCGCATATCTTTGAAACTACGCAACGGAATTTGATGCGGTTTCTTTTAATAGTTAGAGGGTGTCAACGGGGTGGTTTTGATCTAATTATTCTATTCTAAGTATTCTACACTATACAGGAAAATAATTCATGTATAGTGTAGAAATAAAAAGTGATAATTTTCAAGATTTTCAAGAACTTTAATCGCAAACGCTGCCTGAACCCTAAGTGATAGATTAAAACAATGTTCCGCATTATTAAAGACCTCTAGAAGGTCTACAAAAATGTCCGTGAGGGAATATGTCTATCTCTTAGGGATAACCCACAATGATCATTTTTATTCTTTTACTTTTTACGAGAAATAATGGCTTAATTACGAAGCGATTTTAAACATTACAGCATTAATTTTTATCTAATTAAGTGTGTTAAATAGATTGTGCATGTGATATAGATGATCCTGGCCCTTTACAGCATGCAATTTAAACAAGTCGTTTTCGAAGATGTTGCAGTATTAACATAGTGGGACAGCAGATAATACTTTTGATGCGGAACAACGTTCGCCGGGTCAGCTAGTAAAATATAAAAATAAATAGCTAGTGTATATATATATTTTATTAATATTTGAAGAGATATAGAGTGATGTTATAAATTCGCACGCGATAAAATTTACCAATAACGGATTACATATGTAATAACAACTTACAACGCGATGCATTTATTATATAATACCTCGCGAAATCGATTTTTTATGGGATAGAGGGGACAAACGAGCAGGCATGTCACCCTATGGTAAGCAACAAACGCCGCCTATAGACACCTGAACACATATTATAGTGTTACAGTTGCGTTGCCGGCGCTTTCAATAGGGGTCGGAAGCGGGATGGGTGTGGGATGCGGTTGGGTCTACGGTTACTTCTTTCATCGAGTGAAACGCGTCATGAGCCACTTTACGCCGATATTCTGAGTTCGTGGTATTTCACCGGTCGAGCAGCAAGAAAGCCCAGCTAACTATTCACGATGCAACACTGATCCCAACGCTAACTTATGTGAGCGAGAGTTCGGTATGGCAGTGTGTGCATAAAAGTAGTTTAAACAGGTGGCTTTAAAATCGACAAGCCTGTATGGCAAGTGTTATGAAGTCAGAGTCAAAGAAGCGAGTGATTTGTATAAGAATCGTGTGTTATGGCGCTCTGCTCTCTCTGCCTACCCCGCAAGGGCGTGAGATTATCTTAATATATATATTTCTTGTGTGCGTGTGTATGTGACTGAACTCCTCCTAAACGACTGGACCGATTTTGATGAAATTTTTTGTGTGTGTTCGTGGAGATTCGAGAATGGTTTAGATTTACAATTTGGTCTACTGGGGTCTACAAGGGTAGCCCACCCCTCAATTTTTTTTTTAATTTTTCGACATATTTCTGTTTCTTATTTTTTTTATGAAACGGGATACAAAAATACATGCAACCCTAAATTTTCAACCCCCTACGATCAACCCCTATTTTTTAAATTTTATTTTTCGGCAAGACAACGTTTGCTGGGTCAGCTAGTGTATGTATAAATATAATGTGTTGAGCTACCATGAATTCAAATTTACTTCACTTTTTTTCTACTTTCGGTCCGAATTGATGGACGGACTAGCTGACGGAACTTTGTTTCGCCTCGGTTTTTTGTAGAATGTAAGTTTCCCAAGTTACTCCTTATTACACCAGCTATAAAAGTCAACAAAAATCTCGTCAAAATAGGTCCAGCCATTTCAGAGATTACCCGAAACAAACAGTGTATGTAACATAACACACATACATAACCTCACGCCTTTTGTTACCCGACGGTGTAGGCAGCGGCTGTTAAGCCTCGTCTCGCCATTATATTTACGTCCCAAATGGAATAGGTGGCAAACCTATTGCCACCGGGCACCAAGTTTGTCAGTCATCGATATTTATCACACATAACTTCCGAAAACAATTTCGAAAAGTCATTGGTGTGAGCCAGTGTCTGGAATCGAACCCGGACCTCTTGATCAGAAGCCGTGTGCTCGACCACTGCGCCACCGAGACTATAAAGTGTATGTACCTTGTATATATTTATATGAATGTTGTAGAAGGCAGTTATTTCAATTATTATAACAGTATTTATTGCTTAGAGTTTCGAGAATCACATTTATAACATTGAAACAACATTTTATGGATTATATCGCGTTTATTTAGAACTTATTTTCTATTTATTTCCCGACGTTTCGAACTCTTTACAGATATCGTTTTCACGAGTAATGAATAAAAAGATGGTAGTCGTTCAAAAGCTATTTTCATTGATACAGAGAGTACCCGCATTATGGAAATAAAAAATCAAAAAGTTAAGTTAAAAATATATATTAAATGTGTATAAAATAAAGTGGTTTCAATGTTATATTATAACAGTAGTAGAGCCAAGCAGTTCGCTGCATGAATGGGCTGACTCGACCGGTGAAATACCGCGTTTTGTTCGGTGGGAGAGGTACCTGGAGGCCCACCCCCCTTCCCCATCCTCTCCTATCCTACTTCCTTAAAAGTCGGCAACGCAACTGTTACACTATATGTGTTGCAGGTGTCCATGGGGGGCGCTGGTCACTTACCATCAGCTGACACGCCTGCTCGTTTGCCCACCTATCCTATAATGAAAATACAAACAGACACTTCAATTTTACATAAATTTTCAATTCCACATTTTCATAAACGTGTGCTAACATAAAAACTTGCTTACCAATGTGAGATACATCAGAGCTGGCTATCGGGTGGTATAGGTTTGTGACTGGCCCTTGTCTAATACTGCAGTAATAATGATCTAATTTCTAAATAGACTTTCCTGTTAATCATTTATAACTAGTGTAGGTACTTAATATCAGTGCCATTTATCGATCCGAACAGGTGTGTTTATAGTTCAACCTGGTTATCTGCTACGGGCGTGGTCATTCAACATAAAAACTTATTTTGATCGAATGTGTTGCTTCGAAGTAATGAGAAAAAAATACAAGTCTTGCTATATGGACACCAATAGGGGTTTTTTTATTTGTAATCGATAAACCCTGATAGTCATAAGTCCATTGATTTAAACAATGGTTTAACATACAGATATAACTTCATGCCAAATCCCTTGCGTGGTAGGCAGAGAGAATAGTGCGCCGTAAGGCACGATTGCTTAAACGCCTCACTCGCTTCGTTGAATTTCATAACTCTTTTCATGCACGCGCGCACTAACATAACCTTTCTCCAGATTACGTTCTATTTGGCCATGGAACGTGTGTCTTGGCCGTCCTGGACTCTTACATCCATCCGCTTTTGCATGGTGTATCTGTTTAGTCAATCTTGCGTCATCCATTCTTTCTACATGGCCGCACCATCGGGGCATGCCCTTTCTTACGTTTACACCGACACTCTCTTTGAATCCAACTTACAACCTTGTTTCGACGCGGTCGGCGAGAGTCTCTCTCCAGATTTTACGCAGTGCCCTCATTACGACCGCGTTTAACCTACTTTCATGCACACTCTGCCATACCCAAGTCTCGCTTCGTGGATTGATAGCCAGACGTTTCTGCTAAGCTTTTGTTGCCCCCAGGAATCTGCCCAACGCTCCATTTACGCTGTTTTCGCACGCCACTCTTCTTTCTACATCCGCGGTGTACCTTCCATCCCTGCTAAAAGCGCATTCAAGATATACAGTTTCATTCACCCGGTCCAGCACTACATCATCGACCTCCTCCGTTTCAAACACCATAACTTTTATTTTTATCCGGGTACCTCTCTCACCGAACGAAACGCGGCATGAGCTACTTTACGTCGGTCTTCTGAGAGGTCGTGGTATTTCACCGGTCGAGCCAGCCCATTCATGCAGCGAACTGCTTGGCTCTGTCACTGTTTCAGGTCGGACGGCGATTCGACTAAAAGCACGGCGGTAATATAATTAGTTATTGAAAATTGTATCGCTTCATGGTAGCTGACGTTTCTGTGTTATGTGTATGGATGTTTATTTGCCAACTAAAAAAAAATCACAAGAATTTAAAAATATTCCATTTGGGACGCTAACATAACGGTGAGACGAGGCTTGACAGCCACTGCCTGCACCTTCGGATAGAAAAAGGCGTGAAGTTTAGTAACGCCCACTTCCGATATCCCAAAAAAGTATCGCATTTGGAATGGATGGAAGTATCAAGTACCGTGTATGTTGGTCTAAGATAAAACTGTTCCCTTAAAATATGTAAAGAGGTATGTGAGTATGCATGCACACATAACTTCACGCAAGTCTCTTGCGGGGTACGCAGAGAGAACAAAGCGCCATACGGCACGAGTCTTACACACACAGAAATAGATCAAGATAGAACGGCTGCGATGTCATATTTCCATACATTTCGAGCGTGTCACTTTTTTGAAAAACCACGCCCACAGCGTGACGTCATTTTCATTGTGAGCGGGGCGACTAGTGAGAAGACACACTCATTAGATTATCGATGTTAATATCGGCAACGTGTGTTAATTTTATTATTTTTATATTGTACCAACTTTATTGATTTTGTGTAACGATAATCATAGAAAGTAAAACATTTTAAATACTTTAATCCGACATATTAATACCTAAAACATATTTTTCCAACAGTATATAAAATTTAATTATAAATATTTTACTGTCCTTGAAACTATACATATTTATTAAATATTTGCCTTTTTGTAAGGGTTGGCCTCACAGTCCTGGTTAAATAACGAAGCCGAATGTCGACATATACTCGGTTACTGCCCGTTTGAGAAGAACGAGATGATTTTCCATCGGCGATTGGTCAAATTGGTGAAAACTTATACTGTCAAATAAACTGCTGCCAATGTAATTACGAAGTACTTTGGTTGAAATTTGTGGTGTTAGAATAAAGTAGGGACAAAGCAAGACATGAATTATTATTGAATTAATTTATCGATAAGTCCTAAGACTCAACGATGCATGGAGTGCCCATCTCTAACATTCGAAGACCAATCACAGCGATTAACAGACACAGCGATCAACTGGCAGGTGTATTGTGTATTTCGTTCGATTCGACGTACATTACGCGTATAATTTATACGCGCAATGTTTTTGTATATGAGCGTTGAATGCGGACAGCAATGGATATTTATCATAACGAAAAAATATACATCTTGTGATCGTAATTATTGAACATAGTAAAAGTAAAACAATAATTTATAATCTCAAAAAAATACTTTCTACTGATTTTCTATACTTACTGATCATACGAAATATTTCCTTTTTTCATATTTGATTCACTACTTTTGTTTTTACAATTTGCCACAGCACAATAAGGCATATATGTGACGTTTTATCTATTTTTTTACGTCCTGAACGCAGGGCAAGAACGCTCGTAGCGTAATGAGAGCTAGTTTCGAAAAGCATGCAATATAGTGCATGGTTTTGGCACGCTTGCCACGCCTATTCGCCGTTCTATCTTGATCTATTTCTGTGCTTACACACCTTAATCGCTTATTTGACTTTCATAACTCTTGACATTTCTTTCATACGCTCGTCGATTTATAACGCTCGCCCAAATTCCAAATTATGAAGAGAAAAGATAATAATATGTTTGTTTGTAATGTATAAACTCTGAAATATTACGAAGCACTTTAAACATTCTTTCACCGTTAGAAAAGTGACTTGGTAGGTACTTTAAACCGAAACAACATGAGCAATTTTTTTATTATTTTACCAATAAGATAATTCACAAAAATAAAATCTCTAACTGTATTTGTGTCGATGATCTACTAAAGTTTTTTTGTGCGACCGGATGTTAATAAATAAGACATTACTTCGTGCCTAATTTCATGATGATCAAGAGTGATATTATATTTTCCGAGCGTTTTGAAAGCCTCAAGCAAGACTGATCCTAGGACATTGTTCGTTGGCTTAGATTTCACCCTTAAAATGGTACATGAAGTCATGTTTATTGAATCATCGTTTGGTATTAGTAATGCGTATCGACCTTAATATATCAGGAAGTACGCGCCATTTAGTATTCATTAGTACACCTTAGTTTTATCTCTATTTATTATGTTTTGGAATTGTTAATACTAGAAAAAATATTTACCTTATAAAGCTGATAATGCAATGCCAATTGCCAGCGTACTACCCGTACGCTGGCTAAATGTATCTCTTATAACTGATTCTCATGCAAAAACCTGCTTAAAACCCATTAAAAAAAAAACAATTTGAAAGCTATTGTGAGAATAAGTATTGGAATGGACAGACGTTTTATGCATTATAAATTATAATATAACCACATGGCAGGCAATTTTATCTTTTTTGCCTTTGTCGTGGTATAAAAAAACCATAGAAAAAGCAGTTAATAGCTGATTTAACATTAATTAAGCATTAAAATATAGACTCGACGGTGGTAATCTGGTTTCAAGACCACACCTTTCACTTTTGACCTCTATAAAGTATCTATAGTGTTTGGTTGTTCTTTTCTGAATGTAGCGGGAGATAATTGTCAGTGTGCAGTAACTTCTATATCTGATTCTATATCTGTAGCCAAAAATAAATCGCTTACATAGCCTCGGTGGTCCAGTGGTCGAGCTCACCGCTTCTGATTCAGAAGTGGGATGAGAGTTGATGACTTATGAATTATCGGATTTATTTTCGGAAGATATGTGTGAAGAATAACTGACAAAGAGTGCCCGGTATGGCCGGTATATATGACAATATGGATGGAATGGAATATATATTAGATTTGGCGATTTGACACTTAATAGCTGCCTACGACTTCAGGTAGAAAAAGGTGTGAAGATATGTTATGTTTATCTATTTGTTAAAACTTTTGAACTATTCAGCTTTTGATGTCAGTGTAAGATTCAAAAGGTAGGTTGGTATTTATGACTAGCTGACTCGGCGAACTTTGTTTCTTCTCAGAATTCATAAATTTAAGATTTTTGAAAGTAGCCTAAATTCATCCTGATTACATCAGCTTGGCGGGTGCCAATAAAAGTCTCTTCAAAGTCGATCCAGCCATTTCAGAGTTTACCCTAAACAAACAAACAGACTTTACAGCACAAAATTCGTATCGCCAAATTATAAACCCGCTAAAAACCTATTTTGTACCACTAGAAAGGTCACTACTCCGCATATATTAGAAATAACGTGGCGATAAAGACTATAGATTAAATAACAGTGAAAGAATTTAGCAAATCGAATTAGTGATTCCCGATATAAGCGCTCAACTTTACCAACAAAATCTTCAGCTTTATCTAAAAGCTAAAACAAAGCGAGGTGCGCAATTGTAGTGTGAGAAAGGATTCCAATTTAACACTACTAAGTTAGAAGTCGGAGTGCTGAACCATTCGGCCATCGAGAGTTTTATACGAGAGATGATCTGCTTCAAGTCACATTCCTTTATGGTCCCACTGAAAGTGAAAGATATCAGTTATTAATTTAATGTACTCGAACGCTAAGTAGTCCCATACTTTTAACTGGCGTGAATGTAGTACGCAGCTATTAGTAGTAGTAAGCGGACTTTGTTTTGCAATAAATCTATTCATAGACATGCAGGCTAGCCATGTACCTACTTCTGTATTCAAATGTCAAGAATGGTGCTTAGTAATAGAATTGAGAATTCACGCTTAAAGGCACCTGAACCGATATAGATAAAATTCGGCATGAAAATCTGTACCGTAAACATTTTGACAGCAACTAAAAGTTTTTGTAGGGAAATAGTCGTTTTTAATAAAATAATATAGCTTCGTAAATCGGGTATAATTCTACAGTAACAATAACGAAATTATTTTATATCGTTTACAGAAAAGTACGTGCTAGTTGGTAGATTGTTGAAACCAGGCGATGAGCCGAGAAGCTATTCGGATGAGGAGCCAGAAGAAACGGACACATCAGCGAACACGCCGGTAGAAGATAAGAAAGAGCAATAGGACAAGCCATATACTTAAATACTATTATATACAAATACTACAAATAGTTTGATGTAAGTCATTATGAAAGTATGTACAGACGAACTAGAATATTAATGGGACAAATCTTTATTACTCAACTGTGCGACAAAGAGGGTTACCTTTTTTTCGTGTATGTATATCTTTTATAATATAAACTTCAGCTTTTTTTTTGCCTTTTCGTGTTGATAGGTAACGTTATTTTCCGAAATTTCCATTGGAACAAAAATCATGCCATTTCTTTATAGTGCACTTTAATGGTTCTCTTCCTGGTAACTTGTCTTCGCGTGACTGCTTGTCAGAATTTGTCTAAATTGTCCCTATAATTTTCTAAGTGAGTTCAATTTATGATTCGTTATGTAATCTGTATCTAAAAATGACTTTTATCAAACTATTTGAACTATTGGTCACTGAAGTTATAAATTTTTAATATTCTACTACATGTTGATATATATTAGCTATTAGCATTTTCCGTTTTATATAACGAATGAACACCGGCTGCACGCACGAAAAGGCGTGACTCATTGTCACGTTCCGCCTGAGATGAGAGAGAGAAGAGACGCGTGCGAGCGAGACCTTTTCCATCGATATAGAAATCAGAAAACACATATTTTGGCGATTCATATAATAAATATAGATATCATAGATGTTATTTAAAAAATATATGGGGTTGTTATTGTTGTGAAGTGCACAGCGTATTTTAAAAAACTGAACAGCTAGATAGTATTTATCTGACTAAGCAGACAGGGTTAGTTTTTTTGTATCTTATATGAATCACAGTACAGTAAATTGCGCGCTTTTTTGCTGCCAGCCGACATAAGCATTTTTTTGTCAGAAAGTAAAATCTAATTTCTAGAAATTTTTCAAATGAGGTTTTTTTTATGTGATAGAAGGGCAAACGAACAAGTGATAAGCGACTTCTCACCACCCATGAACACCGTGGTGCGTTGCCGTCCTATAAGGGAGTAGGATGGGAAAGTAAGGGGCCTCCGGATACCTCTTTCACCGAATGAAAGGTATTTTACCGATCGAGCCGGCCTATTCATGCAGCGAATTGCGTGGCTCTACCACTGTATTCCCTAATTATCTATTAGTCTTAATAATCTAATTATCTCGAAACATCAATTCGAAGATGCTCTTGGATTGACAAACGCAATTTTAAAAGTTAAATATCTATAGCTGCAGTGACCGTTACTGTATTGGGAGTGAGTCGTTGATTTTATTGTATATATGAGATGTATTGTATCATTTTCACTGTTGCTTATTGCATATTTTTAATAAATATATATTATGTAATTAATATTATTATATATTTATAGTTTCACGAATTGTAAGACTGAATGATGGCATGTTAATTTATTAATCAACGTTTTATTGATTTATCAAATGAACTGTACTATGAACCACATTCCTGAGTGAATGTGGATTTGCAAATAAGCCGGTTTAGTAATCAATGTAGCTCAGAGAAATATTATTTGAAACTGAAGAAGCAGCATATTTTTAGTCTGGCTGTATAGAAAAAATGTTAATATGGACACTTAAAAACTATTAATAAAAAAATGTGGTCCGATTTTGAGCATTTTCAGTGTTTTACTAGTATAATGTTGTAAATCCACATTTTCACAATGGTTTAGTTTTGTGCTAACCAATAAATATTAATTTCTTTAAGGAAATTAATAATTATTGTGAAAATTTATATTAACTGCTGACAAGTCGTTGGTGTCAATGGATTTAAAATTTTAATTTATTAATTAATTTTATAATAAATCATTGTTCATATATTATTTATTAAAAACAAAGTTTATATATAGCGTTATAATAAATCGGCAAAGAGAATATTAGCGGATAGTCCTATTTTCAAACAGTTTATAAAGTTTCCAGAACTTGTTCTTTTTAATAATTGCAAGGATTCATGCATAAATAAAAGTTTTACTTAAAATTGTAATATGTTAATCTGTGGCTTTACTTTTAAGTACCCAATACTTAGAGCTTTGTACTTATCCGTCAAGTACTAAGTCTGTCCTAGAACTGTGCCTGCAACGAAATCTTACCTCTTTATGTCTTGCTCTTTCATTGATGTGTATATATGTGGGTGAGCGAGACAGTGTGATGGCTATATTTTGTATGTGTTGCTAGACAAAAATATCATTATATGACCTTTACGAAAAGTGAACTGTACCTACACAAGTTGTTAAATATGTTAATCTACTTGTTAAGTTTCAACTTTTAAAAAATATTGCATGAACTGATACACATTTATATGAACTAAATCGTCATGGACTGGTATTATTGTTTTTTTTTTTATAATTTTTTACTTTCTCATTATGTCGATCATGTATTTATGTTTTGGTGTGCGTTTGTGTATGTATATAATTTGTTGTGATTGTCTGCTATATATTAAAAATATTGTTAACACTTGCTTTTACTTATATATGTATCAGATAATCACAAGGAACTATTTATCTAATATTAAACTGCGAGTACGATTCGAACTGGGCCCACCACCTATTTTTCGTACTTATTAATTATTACTTACCATACGGCAGATTAGTCGGATGTTCATCTCTCTCTTCGCTCGACCAAATTTTTGGCCAATTTTTGGTAGGTATATTGTTATGCAATAAAATTAAATAATAGAGAAAATAATAGAGATATATGGCCGGGCCAAAATTACTTGTTAAATATTGTAGTTATGTAAAAGCCCATCCAGTGTCAACATGACAATACAAGCGCGGAACACAGTCAGTAGATTCCGAAAAGAATGATGACGTTTGACAACCCTGCGTATGGATTATAAATAAAAAAATATAAAAGTTGCAAATAAAAAAAAGGATATATGCATAATAATATAATTATGGATAAAAATAGAACATAATATATTGAACATAATCTTGAGTGTGATTCCTTATTTTATTGTTTGGTGACTATGTTTCGAGTCATGTTATGTCTTATCCATAATATTGTGTATCTGTGGAAAATGTTTGGTACGTTTTGCCATATTTTGTAAATAAATATGAAGTGAATATAAATAATGTTGTTCCATTTTGTTTCGATTTTCGATCGACTAATAAAATATGTTTACCGAATAGTGCCCATTACGAGTTGATATTTTATTGTAAAATCCCAGTTACATCAAATACAATGAAGTAAGTACAAATGGACTTTACCTTTAATTTACCGATAAATTTGTATGTTCTGTTGAAAATATTTAGTTTTTCTTTAATAGTACTAAGTTTATTTGTTTAATGAATTGATTTAAACTTTTATTATAATTATTTCTTAATACAGAACCTGTTTGTTAAACTATATTATTACTGCTAATTAGTGTCCGTCCGAAGGTCTATTTTTGGCCGAAGCCGAAGCCGATTATTCGGCAATCTCCACAACCTTCGGCCGAAGTTGAAGTCGAAGGTTTATAAACTATTAGTAATTTATTAATTTTCTTCAATATTATCCATAGCTAAAGAAGAATATCGACGTGAAGTGGCTCATGGCGCTTTTATCTCGGTGATAGAAGTATCCGCACTAAACTAGGTGAAGTCCGGTCCGTCTGTCACCCACTTTTTTTAACAGTTCGTTTAATTCCGACTGTTCTCGGACCTTCGGCCAAAAATCCATCTTCGGCTTCGGGCGAATTCTGGGCCTGAAGATGGATTTTTGGCCGAAGGTGGCCTGGGAATGAATGGCCTGAATGGAACCTTCGGTCGGACACCACTGTTAATAAGTTGTAGCTCTGTTATCTCAAAGTTTATGTAATGATAAAATTCTATTGCAACAAACTCACTTTGGGACGTTGCTTGCCTCTTATAATAATAGTTATTGCTGCAATTGTAATACAACTGTTTTGTGTTTAAAACATTTTTTTTTTCAATCGAAAAATCATTTATTTTATCAATTTATAATATGCTTCTCTTTACTTGCCTTATTTTTGTCTTCAACAGTTTTTGGCATCTATATTCACTTCTAAATAAATGTGTTTTTTTTTTTTTGTATCTTTATGAATTGTTATTTCTTGTCGTTTTTTTTTCTACTGTACTGTAATTCAACTGTTTACTAAGGATAAATTACCTACATGCTATTTGTCTGCCTGTGATACTTTTTAAACTATGCCAATTCTTAAACAGCTACTTATTAAATATTACATTAAATGTTAAAAAATACTTCTTCATTACTATCTTCTTGTATTTGGATATTAATCTGGGTTATAAAAAAGGTTTGCAGTTATAAAAAATATTTCAAAAAACATTTAGCTAGACAATTGATATTTCTTTTTATGGGATAGGAGGGTAACCGAGCAGACGTGTCACCTGATGGTAAGCAACCAACGCCGCCCATGGACACCAGCAACACATATTGTGTTACTGTTGCTTTGCCGACCTTTAAGGGATAGGGAAGGATGGGGAAGGGGGGTGGGCAGGTGTGGGGGGTGGCTACAGTGGTAGAGCCACCACTGTTTTAATTTTATATGATTGTCAAACTGTAAAATAAAATCAAAGTTCCTAATCATACCAAAATAACAACAGCACAACTTCACACCATATCTTATGGTGGGAATCGGTTGCCACAGGACACTATCCTTACTTACCTTTCAAACTCTCCTCACACACGATTCGGGAAATTTATCACCTCTTATAAGATAGTCAGTAAAATATGAAAAAAACGGCACTGCACGACTCCTACGTTTCACCTTTACACACTAACTTGCTACTCGCACCTACCTTACAAACTAATTACTATTTTTTTTGTATAAGTTGATTTCAACCGGTTTAAAATCTCTATCATTTAAAATTAAACTTACATTATTCAATATGCTGTTTTTAATATTCATTTTATTAATTACAAAGTCTGCCTGCAATGCCCACAAACTGCGCAACTGTAATGTTGATTAAAATGTATGTACAGCACTGCATTATGTTACTAAGAGTTACTACTACATACATTTAAATGTATATTTTTAACATTGTCTCATGAATTTAAATAAAGCGTTTTACAAAATTCTAGTTTTACTATATTTTTACAGCAAATTTCTCAACCACTGATATCCTCGACGTAACGTAACTACAGACTAATTTGAAAATTTCAGTCAAGTTTAATAGTAAATTCCCACCCCTAACACCACTTTAGTAGGAACCATTAATTAAGCCAGGGAACACCAAATTAATAACCTATTGGCAACGCAATTAGTGACTACCTAAACCGATTGCGGAACATCGTTCACAATTTTATCAGTCAGATATTGACCCTGTATACCCATTAGTGGTCCCGCGGTGGTACACATACGAAAATAATTAATTTATGTAACAAGTTTGCATGTCAAAGACATACTTCTACAGTTAGAATTGCAGATTCAATACCAAGTTAATGGTAATTTCCAATTTGAATTCTTTTTTTAGGCATAACATTCCTTACGGCAGCTATACTCAACCTGCGGCCCATTGGGCCGCATGTGGCCCGCCGAGTCTAAATCAGTGTCCCTGCGTGCAGTTAGAGATAATTGTAAACCATTTTCAATTTCACGCCTATTCGCTCACGCATCGGCGAAATAGTGCATGGACCGTTAAAAATATAGTAGCCGCGGTGCGTTCCAGTAAAATATTCAGTTTCCCACTGCTCTTGAAACAATCTAGAGGCCATTCAAGTATTACGTATGCAGATTGATTAAAATTATTAACCCCTCACCACCCTTGTCAGCAAAAGTAAGTAAAGCTCTAACCCCCTCCCCCCATGCTTACGTAAACATTTTTCAAACACCAAAAATATTGTTTTTTTTTTATTGAACTCATGCAAAATTTATATTTGTAAAAATAAGAAAATATATTCAGGATAGAGATTAGGTTTTAAAGCCCCAGCCGAGAATCGAACCTGTTGCTTTTATAAAATTAGACGTACTGTATTTTTTAATCATATAATCATGAGCCCAGATTAGTCCACTGCTGAACGTAGGCCTCCCCTTAGCGCGTCATAGCTCTCGATCCTGTGCCAGCTGCATCCAGCGACTTCAAGCTGTTTTTATAAGGTCGTCTGTCCATCTCGTGGGGGGACGGCCTACGCTACGCATATCAACCCGTGGTCGCCACTCAAGAACTTTTTTCCCCAGCGGTCGTCAGTTCTTCGAGTGATGTAGCCTGCCCACCTCCACTTCAGCGTGCTAACTTTACGCGCTATGTCAGTTATTCTCGTACGTCTACGGATCTCCGTATTTCAGATCTTATCCCGTAGACATATACTGAGCATAGCCCTCTCCATAGCACGCTGAGCGACTTTGAGACCATGTCTCAGAACCATATGTCATCGCTGGTAACACACACTGGTCATAGACCTTGGATTTTAGGGGAGGAGAAGGAACGAAAGAACTGAGGAATTTTGGACGAGAAGATATATATGCCTAAGCTTCCCGAACGCTGCCCAGCCAAGTTGGATCCGTCGGTTAATCTCTTTCTCAAATTTCGCTCTACCCAGTTAAATAGTTTGTCCTAGGTAAACATAGTGATCGATAACTTCGAGGATCGCATCTCCAACAGTTACCGGTACTTGAATGACATGGACATTGGACATGACTTTTGTCTTGTCCATATTCATTCGTAGACCCACTTGTTGGGGTAACTTGTTAAGATCCTTGAGCATTGCACCAATCTAGGAGCTTGAAGATGTCCTCCAATGCAGCGGTGAACAGCTTTGGAGATATAACGTCTCCTTGTCTGACACCTTTCTGCAGTGGAATAGGCTCTGTACTCCCATCTTGGATTCGAACTGACATATTGGCATTTCTATACAAACACTTCAGCACTTCGATGTATCGATAGTCAATTTGGCACCGTTGAAGAGACTGCAGCACAGCCCAAGTCTCGACGGATTCGAAGGCTTTCTCATAGTCCACAAACGCCAAGCATAAAGGTCGATTATATTCCTCGGTCTTCTCTATGATCTGGCGTAGAGTGTGGATGTGGTCTATGGTACTAAAGCCTCTTCGGAAACCAGCTTGTTCGGGAGGCTGAAGTCGTTGAGTCTGCGCGAGAGTCGATTTGTAATGACTCTGGAGAACAGTTTGTAGACATGGATCAGGAGCGAGATTGGCCTATAGTTTTTCAAGCGGCTCCTATCACCCTTCTTAAAAAACAGCACCACCGTACTCCCTCCGGGATATCTTCAGTAAAGTGTCGAGTTAGCTTGGATCTGGGATCTGGAGCCAAGCCGCCAACAGGAATCTGTGAAGATTGGTATAGCTGTCCATAGAAACTATGAACCTCTCAGGATCTCGTCTTTAGAAGAAATGACGATGCCAATAGACAGATCTCTTGCGAATACTTTGGCGCCTTGAAAACGCTCAATGGTCTCTTTGATGCGTACTGCATTGTACTGGCGAGTATCGCGTCGAATACTCTTGGAGATCTGCCTATTCAGTAGCCTAAGGTCGGACCAATCAGCTGAGGACTGCACAGACAATTTCTGTTTTTTTTCCATGAGCCCGAGAGTGTGTTCAGAAAGTTTTATGAGCACGTTGCTATGTTTGTTTGCTGTTTTGAGGAGAAAAACGCTGCTGCCCATTTTTCTTGCTTTTCTCTTGGTCGCCTTTTACGGCACCCACGAGAAGAAATGGGGTTGCGGTATTCTTCGCCGCACGCCACACGGTGTAATTTTAATCATAATTTTTTATCACGGTTTTAATCATATGGAGTCATCATATTAGTTGTCTCGGTGGTCCAGTGGTCGAGGACACGGTTTCTGACCTGGTCTGAAACCGTGGGACTGGTCTGGGTTCGAATCCTGACACTGGCTCTGAAGTTAAGTGTGATAAATATCGATGACTGAAAAACTTTGTCAACTTGGTCGACACGCTGAGGAAAGTGTCTCAAATGTTGTTCCTGAGATCGCAGAAAAGGAGTCCAAACTCTCTGCTGAGACGCTCGAGCTGATGAGGCAAAGACGAGAAACTCCATCCGATCAGCTGTCTTCGTCTGATGCGGCGCGACCTTCGTCGATCGAATACTCGAGCAATCGAGGACGCGACGGGACACAGCGATAATGTACAGGTTGGTCGTTTACTAGGCAAAGCAGGCAAAATCTCTCTAACCTTCCTTTATACGTAGGGTATAAAAACAAATGTTGACGATTCTGAGAATCTGTCAACATTAGTTTTTTACTACACTACCCAATATGCAAAAAAAAAAAAAAAAAAAAGTGTGTCCGCTCCGACGCACGACTGGAGTTTACTCCTCAAGAACGATTATAAAATAAAATAATAAATATTTACTGTCTACAAATATGAACACATTTCTTCGTAATAGAGAATGGCGTATCGCTATAAAGATTAAAGAGTGTTTCTATAAAGAGCTCAGGACATTGTATGGAGTGCCGACTCTTATTTATATACTCTGTGACTATAAAGAGCTCAGGACATTGTATGGAGTGCCGACTCTTATTATTATACATTGTAAATCGATTCTTAAGGAGTAAACTCCAATAATAAATATATACTAATATATACTATGTACTAACATATTATATTAGAAACAAATAGTAATTAGTTAACAACGCCATCTGCTGGAATTAGTTAACAACGCCATCTGCTGGAATAGCTTTAGTGTTGTTGTCGTTAAAGCAAGTTAAGTGCTCACAATTTAAAATAATTCACATTCGCCAATAGATGTCAGGAATTCCAATAAAAAAGTAAGTTGATGTTTAAGTTAATTATCGATAAAACACGATAAAATGAAATTTTCTAAAAATGATTCCTAGCTAGATCGATTTATAGCCCCCGAAACCCCCTATATACTAAATTTCATGAAAATCGTTGGAGCCGATTCCGAGATTCACACACTTTTTATTAGGAGTACGATGTTGGCGATGCTACTGTGGCGCCCCTCGTTTCATTACCAAAGATCGAAAAATATTATTGATATTTTATTAGTATGTAATTCGTACTTAAATATAATTTTCAAAAAACACAATTTATAAAAACACAATTTATAAATAATATAATTTTTTTTTTCTCCGCCTGCAATACGTACTTACGTATATGTATGTATGTAAAAAACAAACAAACAAACAAACCCGATCCTAGAAAATGTGTCGAAATTGGTAAAGAGGACGGTAATTAGACGATTATACATACGGCCCTCGTGGTGCATCGGTAAACCGCACTACCGATAACACAAGGTCGGGGCGGGTTCGATCCCTCGTCTGGGGGTGTTTTTTTCTACATGTTTTTACGGTATTTATTTACAAAAATAAATATTTACTGTCTACAAATATGAACACATTTCTTCGTAATAGAGAATGGCGTATCGCTATAAAGATTAAAGAGTGTTTCTATAAAGAGCTCAGGACATTGTATGGAGTGCCGACTCTTATTTATATGCTCTGTGACTATAGCGCATAACGCATTTCGTGTGACACTCACGTGACTAGTACGATTTTGGTCCCCATAATTTTCATACCCCGGGCCTATATATGTAAATCGATTCTTAAGGAGTAAACTCCAAAAATTATCAAAATTCAACCGATTTTTCGTGAAGTCATGTCGGTGGTTTGCTAGTGATTAATTTCATTAAAATAATATTTTGACTGAGTTTTGTATTTTAATGAGTGTTCGACCGAAAATTCGGTTTCGGCCGAGTTTCGGCCAAAAATCAAGTTTCGGCGGAAGTTTCGGTTTCAGCCAAATTTGGCCGAAACTTTTGCCGAAACTGAAACTATTATCGTACTAATTCTGACTTGTGGTTATCTTTGTTGAGAGTGTAATAGGACATACATATCTTTATACTAAGTCTCTGTGGAGTAGACAGAGAAAACAGAGAGCCATAAGCCTATCTCTGTTTCTAACATTCTTCAGCTACACCTTTCCAGCACGATTCTTACATCCCTCACTTCTTTGACTTTCAATCAACATTGTCACACATGGTCGCCGGTTTGTAAGACTCCTGGCATCACCTTTCTTGAGGAAACGTTTAATTTGATCATGGAAAGTGGTTGCCCTCATCGACTCCAATATCGGCTTAGTCAATCTTGCCTGAATCATTCTTTCTACGTGTCCAAATCATCGGAGTATGCACTTCCTTAGTTTTTACACTGACACTCTCTTCCAACCCTAATTTAAACCTTCCTTCCTTATAACTTTAATTTTCGACGCGAATGGTGAACCTCATACCGCAAATTTTGACAGCGACCTCATTTCAACTGCTTTACCATTATTTTCATGCACCCTCTGCCATGCCCAACTCTCGATTTCATATGTTAGTATTAGGATCAGTACTGCACAGTGAAAAGCGAGGTTACGAGGTATCCACACAACGCTTTATTTACACTGTTTTCTAACTTTTGAAATTTGATTTGAAATTTGTGGACTAGCCCTACCGTAAGTGTCCACGCTTCCGTACCGCAGGTCATTACCGGTAAGACGCACTGGTCAAAGACATTGTTCTTCAGGCATTGCGGTTTATGCGAGTCGAAAACTGGACGCATTTTGCCGAATGCGGCCCAACTAAGCTCAATCCTCCTGTCGTCCTCTTTCTTAAAGTTTCGTCTACCTAACTGAATAATTTGGCCTAGGTAGACCTGCTAATTCCTTGAGGATAGGAGTCCCGGCGGATTTTGTGGGTCTCTGTGGTCATCATCGCTGTACACCGCCGGCTTGGTCATCCGTGTGGATTAAAGGACCCCACAAAAAGATTCGATCTCAGAGAATTTTGGGCTTAGAGGTGACGACACGTCCATCCGCAGTTTTCAGCTTTGTCAGATGGGGCCTTCCAAGCTGCTGCGCCAACATTTTAGACCCCTTGTTGCGGTCGTTCGGGTCCTCGATTGTTTGGGTATTCGATCGACGAAGGTCATGCCGCTTCTGTTTTCTAATACGCTGGTTTAGGCTTTTCCATTCTGACAAAGACATCGATCGGATGGAGTTTCTCGCCTTTGCCTCATCAGTTCGACCGTCTCAGCAGAGAGTTTGGACTCCTTTTACTGCGATCTCGGGAACCGCCTTTGACACTTTCCTCAGCGAGTTGACCACAGTGTCGGTCTTTTCGTCCACATGGCCTGTGGTTTCCAGCAGGTCAAATCTTTTGACAACATGGATAGTTCGAAAGGAAAACATGTTGTGCCGACCCTATTTAAAGTGAGAAAAGGGCAGGAAAGTGATAATCCTTTTTAGTTAAGTAGTACCTCAAAGGAGATTAATGATTCTTCTGAGTACAAATACAAAACAAATTATTTAATATTAAATTTTATGTGTGATAAATACCGATGACTGACAAACTTTGTGCCCGGTATGGCAATAGGTTCGCCACCTATTCCATTTGGGACGTAAACATAACGGCGAGACGAGGCTTAACAGCCGCTGCCTACACCTTCGGGTAACAAAAGGCGTGAAGTTATGTTATGTTATATTAAATTTCAAAATACCAATAGGTACTTAGTATTTTATGAAACAAAAACCATTACCGGTTTGAATATTGGTTTTTATCTATTCCATTTTTTACCTATTTCTTTAGGGATGTAACAATTCGGCGAGGAGATGCTTAACAGCCTCTGCCTACACCTTAGTATAGAAAAAGGCGTGAAGTTATGTTGTTGATTGGCACAAATATTAGTACATATACCCATTGTTTTTTATTTCTTGTTCTAATTAATGCAAAATAATGGGGAAAATGGATCAAATTTTAGTATTTTATGGAATTTTAAACTTGAACGCGTGAGTTTAGGTTTCGGTTTCGGCCGGAAAACCAGTTTCGGTTTGACCTTAATTTTAACATAAGTTTACGCCTTTTTCTACCCCTGTAAGCAACCTTAATTGAAAATTTCGCATAGTACAGTAACAATGTTGTGCGTCTCACCGAAACAAAGCTATTTAAAAAGATTCAGCTCGATAGTAATCTATTGATAAAATGGTTCAGGGCTCCTGTACTATAACGGATATTAGTACATGCTTCTTTATCTTTTGTAAATGGATACATAGAGAAACACCCAGATGCGTATGGCATCTGCTTGCTTTTTGCATTCATGCTTGTCACAAATATTTTTGTAATCGGGTATATCTAATATATAAAATTCTCGAGTCTAGATGTGCGTAATTGAACTCCTCCGAAACGGCTTGACCGATTCTCATGAAATTTGATGTGCGTGTCGGGTAGGTCTGAGAATAGGACAACATCTATTTTTCATCCCCCTAAATCACAAGGGTAGCCCACCCCTCAATTTTTCTTTTTAATTTTTCGACATATTTCTGTTTCTTATTTTTTTTATAAAACGGGATACAAAAATACATGCAACCCTAAATTTTCAACCCCCTACGATCAACCCCTATTTTTTAAATTTTATTTTTCGTCAAGACAACGTTTGCTGGGTCAGCTAGTATATATAACTTCATGCCTTTTTCTAACCCAAAGTGTAGGCCTGTTTGTTTAAGCCTCGACTTGCCGATATGTTTACGTCCCAAATGGAATAGGTGGCAAACCTGTTGCCCTACCGCGCACAAAGTTTTCAATGGGATATTTATCGATACTATAAATATTATTAAGGATTCGAACCCGCGACTTCTTTGATTTAGAAGCGGGGTGCTCAACCACTGGACCACCGGGACTCAACACTTTATATATAGAAAGAGGTTTGATCGTCTTTAATATCTGAGTTAGAACAATAATATAACATAACATAACTTCACGCACTTTATTACCCGAAGGTGTAGGCAGCGGCTGTTAAGCCTCGTCTCGCCGTTATGTTTACGTCCCAAATGGAATAGGTGGCGAACCTATTGCACATACCGGGCACCAAGTTTGTCAGTGATCGGTATTTATCACACATTACTCCCGAAAACAATTTCGAAAAGTCATTGGTGTGAGCCAGTATCTGGAATCGAACCCCGGACCTCTGGATCAGAGGCCATGCGCTCGCCCACTGCGCCACCGAGACTGATAGAGCTATTTATGAGAGTTTTTCTATTGATTAGTGTGAAATACATTAAAGGATTACAAAAAAACAACAGTTTATAATGATCACATAATTATATTATAAAATGATTTAATTACAATAAACAGAATAAGTATCATAATGTACCTACGCTACAAACAACTTACAATTACGTAGAAGCGGACAGGACATACTCCTTTCATTTCATATTTACATTTTGTACACTTGAGCGCTCGTTTCGGTTATCGTAACACTTAATTTACGTCCCTCGCGTCGCTATCGACAGCTTTTTCAATAAATAGGGTTGGGAGGTGGAGGGGGAGGCCCCGGCCGCCGTTACGTTATATGATACAGGGGCGGCGGGGGCGCGGGAGGGGAGGTGCGGTACACTACACTAGCCACTAGAGTACACTACAACTGTTCGACGAACTTGGTGAGTTGGTCTTGCGGCGTCATCGGCGGCAGCTGGTCGTCGGGCGGCGGGTGCGGGGGCGGCGGCGCGGGCGACTGGCGCAGCAGCAGCAGCTCCGAGGGCGTGGCGGGGCGCGGCGCGGGGGGCGCGGGGGTGGCGGGCGGCGAGCGCTGCACCACGCCCCCCGCGCCGCCGAACGCGTAGCGCGCGCCGCCCACGGAGCCCGCCACGCCCCCCACTCCCCCCACGCCCGGCCGCACGCCGCCCCCCGCGCTGTACGCGCCGCGCATCATCATGCCCAGCCCGCTGTTCTGCTTGAACCAGCCCCCGCTGGCCGCGGCGCCGTGTGTCACGCCGCCGCCCATCCCGGGCACGCCACCTACGCCCGCCACTCCCCCCACGCCGCCCACACCGGACACTCCGCCGACCTGCTAAAAACAAACACTCGTGTGGATAAAGGTATAATATAATATTACTCCACCCCTTATTTGAGAGTATAATGCATTATTTCACTCTGATGAGGAATTTAACTATATTGGTAGTTGTATTGATATGGATTTTTATATTTACCTGTGACTGTTGTGGTATCATCTGGTGCATCTGCTGCAGTCGTTGTTGCTGTTGCGGCTGCATCATGTGCTGCAGCTGTGGCTGCTGCTGTTGTTGCGGCAGCCCCACGCCGCCCAGGGAGGCGCCACCCACACCGCTTACGGCACCCACGCCCCCTACACCGCCTGCAGTAGCTTGCTGGCTTTGACTATTCTGAATCACAATAATTAAATCGTATGTTAATATTATTTTATGGACGTATATACCCGCTAATATCATCACTTCATAGTAAAAGCTGTACAGAATGCATATTGTCTGCGATTTGTTAGTTGGTTAGCATTCGAGTGGGAGGGATAAGGGTAATGCTAACCTGTCTTTGTTTTATAAATGCGGCCATCAGTTGAGGATTGGACTTGAGTATGCTCAATATCTCTTGTTGCTGGTTGTGGCACGGCGGCGATCTCAGCGTCGCCATCAACTGTTGTAACGCCTTCTGATGTGCCTGTGTCTGTATTTGAGGTGTGACTGCACGTTGCTGTAATTACATTGTCATTTTAATTAGGTATGTATCGACAAATAATGTGAAAATTTAGTTTAATATTAGTTTTTTCATATTTACGACGTGATTTAGACAGTACCATCAAGTTCTATGTTAAACAATTAAAGTTTATTTCATGAAACTAGACAACAGATACATCAATTACAGTAATATTGTTAATTATAAATATCAGATTATCTCAGTTGAATTAAAACGGTGTAAATTATTTTAAGTTTTGACACCCTTCACTATGTACGAGATGATAATATATTTTGGTGTGAATATTATATATATTATAGATATGTATATTAAGTAGAGAAGGGTGAGTCTGTTTGCATGAGCAGGTCGAGTATACCTGCTGCAGCTGCGGGTGCTGGTGCTGGTGCGGCGCGTGCGGCGCGGGCGCGTGGTGCGGCAGGCGCGCCTGCAGCGGCGCGAGCGGCGCGTGCAGCAGCGGGGGCGGCGCGCGGTACCGCCCCGCCCACTCGCCGCGCGCGCCCACCACGGCCCCGCCCCCCGCCACCGCGCCCACCGCGCCCGCCACGCCCCCGGGGCCGCCCGGCGGGCCCATGGCCGCCTGCTTGCCGTATGACGGCGCCTGTTGACGAGCGGCTTCCTCTTGCACCTGCGATACACGTTGCTTTTTTAATTTCGTCACTCTCCATATCTCAATGAACGTCGAAATTGTGAAAAAGACATAGGAAATAATTCCAAAATTATGGTAAAAAAAATATGCAAACACCGCATGCAGCAGATTATGATCATTCATTACATATTACTATTTTAGATATATATGACATAAAACATCTGCTGCATACAAATTTAGTAATAATTCACAACTACGCTTACCACGGTCGGGTTAAACTTTATCAAAAATAAGAAAAAGTCTTAAGAGAACATACTAATTCTCTAATTTTAGGTTGTAAGCCACAAAAAGCTTTTTTTTACCAAAGTATAGGTTTTGCAAAATTGGTTAACTAATAGAATCAACTTTTGTTGTCAAAATCAAAGAGTTTAGAAAGCGACGACGCGCAAGTTCAGTCGCGCGCCCGGCATTAGATGATGAACATGACTAGTTAGTTACCTGTTGTAACGCTTTCTGCACGTTATGCGGTAGCGCGTGATGCGGGGGCTTGGAGGGGGGCGGCGAGGCAAGCGCAGGAGGCGGCGGGGAGGAGGCGCCCCCCGCCCTCGTGTTCATGGCCGCCATGCGGCGCCTCAGCAGCTTCTGTTGCTTGACTCGCTGCTGCACCTGCTGCTGCTTCAGCTTGTGCTTGATGGAGCTGCAGAAGGGCACCGAGCACTTGGTCTCGGTGCAGTGCTTGGCATGGTAGCAGCACAGCGCTATGAGCTGCTTGCAGATCGGACAGTCGCCCTTGGTTTTGCGGCGGCAGACCTTGGTGTGGGCGACGACGCGCTTCATCTTGTGGCAGGACGGCAAGCGGCAGTTGGCGTCGCGGCACTGGCAGGCGTGCACCAGCGACTGAATGCAGCGCTGGATGGACAGCTTTCGCGCCTCCTGCGGGTTGGCCTGCTTCATGTCGCCAGGCGAGGAGCCCACGTCCAAGTCGAGGCCCAGCTTCTCCATCTTGTGCGGATGGCCCTCCTTCTCGTAGCAAGGCACGCACAGGTCAAAGTCGTCGCAGACGGTGCAGTGATATCGTGTCTCGACGTGCGACTTGCAGCTGTTGCAGGTGTACACAAATTTGTCCTGGCCCTGGTTGTGCAGCTCGTACAGCATGCACAGTGTGGAGTACCTCGCGCGTCGAGACGACGAGAACTCGTAATGCTTATCTCTAGCCATCGTCAGAAAGGCGTCCCGCCCGTCCATCAAGTCACAATTTAGTAAAGGATCCGGGTCTTGTATTGGCTGCAAATAAAAACATATTTTCAGTTAAAAGAACAACAACAACAGTTAACAAGTTAAAAGAAATGGTAAGTCTGGATATTTCTGGACAGCAAGACTCGAATCGAAGTTAATGTACTAGAAAAACACCAAAGAAGTTTATTCCTTCATAACATAGAAACGCCAAAAAGTGGAAGTAGCATTTGTAGAAATATTATAAGAAATGTACATAGTTAGCCTACATACTATTCACTAATATTTATATTTCTGGCTACAACTGTATAATGCTACACTCACACCACACAAATAACGCGAAAAGAAAATTCAGTTATGTGGCTTTTATCACAAAGAAAAACAAAAGCAAATTACGTTCTCGTCTATGACATTGGTAAATATGATGGTGTACTTACTGCTAAGCTCGCAGCAGACTGCGCGGAATGTAGCCTAATCACAAAGAACACTTCTTTGTGTTTCTCCATAGTTGCAAATATCTTAGCACTGAGATCGCTACCCTGTTGCTGGTCACTCTGTTTTTTACTATTCTTCCTCTGGGCTGCCTTTGACTTGTTTGACTTTTTAGCCTTCTTCTGACCTTTCTTTTTGCCATCAGGACCTTGTTCGGTTTCTTCTGAGGACTGGAATATCTAAAAAACATGTTAGATATTCTTTCAAGTCACTCAAGCTATTTACAGCGGTGAAATATTAGTAGTTAGCCCAACAGTTAACACATCAATTGTAATGTTAAAAAATATTATATATATATCTGTAAAATATACTGTATATATCCGAGCACAAATATTTGTGACAAGCATGAATATTCGTGTGGCGTCTGGGTGTTTTTCTATCTATTATAAGTATGTATTTACAAAAGAAAAGTATATATGTATTAATATCCGTTATCTAGTATCCATAACACAGGCATTTAGTTGCTTAGCTTGGAACTAGAGGACGCTGTGTGTATTTTGTCGAAGATATTATTATTATACATACAGCTTGCGTAACTTGTGATTGCAGGGTAAATTAGAATTATAGATATAATAAAAAAGACATTAATAAAATTTTACTCCATTTGACAAATTATTCTGGAAGGCGGCACCAGATTCTATTTGGTTATATATTTTAACATGTTCAATTTGCTTTGAGACATGCGGGTGGTAGATTACACTTATTACAAGTGACGTCGCGTTATCTTTCAGAATTATTATATACTAGCCGACCCGGCGAACTTTGTTCCGCATGAAAAGTAAATGTAAATGAGTCAATTTTGGATATCGTAAGGTTCGATTTGTGCTATTTAACTGCTGTCCCGCTATGTTAATACTGCAATATCTTCGGAAATATTCGTTTAAATTGCATGCTGTAAAGGGCCAGGATCATCTACATATATTACATGCACAATCTATTAATTGGATGAAAATTAATGCTGTAATGTTTAAAATCGCTTCGTAAATAAGCCATTATTTCTCGTAAAAAGTTGTAACGGTAGGTTGTTACTGATGACTGTTCTTATGGTTGATGTCATCGTGAGGCGGATGTTCTTCGGTGATGGTATTCGTCATCAGAAGGTTGCGTGTTCAGATCACGTCGGGGTCACCAGTGTAACGGTAGGTACCCTTACAAAGTAAATAAAAATGGACATTGAATATCCCTAAGAGATAGACATATGCCTTCGCGGACTGTTTTGTAGACCTTCTGAAGGTGTTTAATAATGTAGAACATTGTTTTGATCTATCACTTACGGTTCAGGCAGCGTTTGCAATTAAAGTGTTAAATCTCGAAAAACATCATTTTTCTTTACATCATATATGAATTATAGATCATAATCACCTCGTTGACACCCTCTAACTATTAAAAAAACCGCATCAAAATCCGTTGCATAGTTTTAAAGATATAAGCATATAAGGGGATAGACAGCGGAAAGTGACATTGTTTTATACTATGTAATGATTATGAAATGGGTAAAATTTTATTTCCCATGTTTGCATTTTTCTTAAGGTACTTGAAATAATTATTTACTATAAAATCTTCAGTGACATATGTACTGTTTTAAAATCAGAAAATAAAAAAAATTGCATGGCCAATGATTGTGAAAAATGCACAGTATGCTTCTGTTAATCCCTTGGAACCATACAGGCGTAAAATTATACTATATTGTTAAAACAATACATAGACACACGGCCACAGCAATCACGAGTCACCTGCTGTTAATAATAGAAGAGTTCTGTTGTCTATCACCGGATTTGTTCATGAGATCGCAACATTTAATGTATTAAAATATTTCCTGAAACATAAGTATTCATATAACGAAAACCAAATCGAACCAGTAGTTTTTTTTTCGATACATTAAAAATAAGGCAAGCAAGACACGGTGTTAAAGAATTAGTATTGTGTAAAATATATACAACTGAAATATGGTGAGGTAGAATAAAATATAATGATTACTGACCACTGCCTCTGCGGCTTCAGCTTGCTTCCTCTTCTCTTCCTCCTCTTGATCCAACTCCTTGATGGACTCCTCAAGAACGTTGGGCCAGAAGTCACCTTCGAAGTACGGCAACTCCGCCGCAGACGAGATACTATCCTCCATGGCTTGTTTTAAAATATCCTTATAATCTAATATAATTCTCTCTATAATTCCTTTATCTAACATTTTCTTATACCACTCTTGTAGCCTTTTAGGTTTTGGTATTTTCTGTTCTGGTGGATGGCAGTGGAATATGTAGTCGTCACCTTCTGAAGGTGGACACGCCCAAATGTGGGCCATCGTGTAGCCAAGTTGCTTGGCGTAGTCTAGGTAACCTAATAAAATTTCATGATACACCGCGGTCCTGTACTGCCGAGGTTGGAAGAAATGTACAGAATCTAGATATGCTATGTACACCCGCCTGGTGTTCGGTGACGGACTATCGCTGCCGTATTCCTGGAAAATTATCAAACTTTGTTCAACAAAAAGTTCAGCCCAGTGTAGTAGAATAAGAAAAAGATGTTCCGAACACGATACATGCAGTGCCATCTAGTATTCTCAGCTGAGGCAATTTACTGATAGTTACAACGCACAACACACACCAAATATAAATATGTACAAGGAGTCTGAACGGTATAGGTTTTTGCATAGTATTAATGTACACAATAGTTAACCCAGATCTTAGTTCCATTTCTACCACTGGCTGTACTTGAATTCAGGACGTACCGATGCTATTATTATTAATACACGTAAACACACGTTGACTTGAAAGTGCTGAATTTATATAATTAAAAATTTTTTTTTTTCAGCATTTCATACATTACATTACATCCATACAGCAACATAACTTCCCGCGTAAGGATTTAAACATGTACTTCTTGAAAAATGGCGCACTCTACTGGCGAAAATTCTGTCTCTTAAATGAAGACCATTCGTTCAACATTACGTTCTGACTCCTTGTATCTATACTTCTTGATACATCATCAAAGATTTGACATTGACCTTTCAGAGGACTTATCGTCTGAACAGATAGGCTACAGGCCCGTGTTGAAAAATCATCATCGGCATAGTGCTGAATCATATTATTTTATGCTCTTATATCGTTCTAGATAGGTCACTATGTGCTGGTTCAAATTACCCATGATTTTTCAACACGGGCCTGTAGTTTATGACAAATTGGTAGAACTTTATTTCAAAATCTAGTTTGAGTTTACATTACTCAGTTGACTAGCAGTTGAAGTTCATGTACACACTTTTTATTTATAATATCTATATATTTTAAGAGTTTGTAATACATGCATAATATAGGTTATTAAGTGATTATTAAAAACAAACTGACCTGTACGTGCATACCGAAGACACACATGTCGGTGCCGTCGATCTCCTCAAATGCAAACAACGCCTTAGCGCGGTACGGGAACTCGGGCGCCATCTCGTGCGAGTCCACGAACCTCGCCTTCATGCCCGGCTTTACCTCCACCATCTGACAGTCACAAACAATTACAAATGTGTACTGCGTGAACAAATACTCCAATAAAATTTTTATTATTTAACTTTGATTATAACTACTATGAACTATGAATTTTGTTTCGCCAATCTAAAAAACAAGTAGCCAAGTAACTCGACAGACAGATGCCAATAAAAGTCCTGTCAAAATCCAATTAGCCAGGTTTCGACGCGGTCAAAGAGTCACTCCACAAAATGTGCGCAGTTCCCCCAATTCAACCGCGTTTACTTTTCTTTCATGCACACTCTACCATACCCAACTCTCCCTTCCAGTATTGGAATTCGTACAGCATTGTCAATAGCTAGATGGGCTTTTCTGCTAACATTCATTGGGCCCACGAATCAGCGCAGCTCTCCATTTACACTGTTTGGTAACGCCACACTTCTTTCGACTTCCGCTCTCTACCTACTAAAAGCGCATCTAAGATATACAATTTCATCCACCCGTTCCAGAACTACATCATCAACCAATATCCTTGCATTCGTTCGGGTTTGTTCCCTGTCTAACAACATAACTTTTCGATTTCATGACATTCAATTGTATGCCTTTTGTCAAGCAATCATCTTTCATGATAATGACGTGTCTGCAGGTCAGGTCACGTCATCTATGTAAAACAAGCAGCTTACAACCAAGTAACTCATTCGCATCCCTACATTCGTCGATATCACTCTCTGGAGACAACTGTCCAGGTACAGGATGAACAGCCGAGCGGACAACACGCAGCCCTGTCTGACGCCGATATTGACGTCAAACCAGGGGGACAAGCCGCCGTCAACACGCACACACGCTGTGCGTGATAAAGGTAAGCTTTATCCAATGGCACAATGACAGCAGACCTCCAGTCCATGGAAACCTTACCCGGCCTCCATCATAGATTGTTCAAGGTCAGGGAAGCGTCCTGGACACAGATTCTACTATGTTTTATCATTTCAGCAGTCATGTAACCAATTCCTGCTACCTTACATTCATACTTCGTAACAACCATTCAATCGCTTCAATAGTAATACCCTCGTCGAATATTGGCGCAGAGTGGATTCAGTCGTAGACTCATTCGCGGCGATCGTATACTGAGCATAATCATAAATTTCCCCAAAGTACTCACTTAAAGTACTCAAACAAAAGCAGTTAATACTAATGATATAATTTGATATACTCACTTTATCTGACGAAGCAACAACTCTGATATGCACTTCACCAGCACCAGCCTCTTTTTTCTTAAGGAAATTATTGACTCTTGTCTCAATATAAATGCCAAGTTTGGAAGTGGGTAATTTCTTAGCAGAGAATTTGTTCTCTTTCCTTTTGCTCCCCTTCTTCTTTAAACAATTATCACAGCAGAAGCCTTGGGGCCATATTTGGTCGTGGTGCAGTACACAAATCTGGTGCTGCTTCCTCCCACAGTCCATACAAAGGACAAATGGTTCTTGCTCTAAATGGTCATTCTTCATCTCTTTGAATTGATCCTTTTTAATTGCACTAAAATACAGAAACAATGATTACTAATAATGTATTAATTATAAATAACTTCAAAAGCAATTTCCATTCCTTTCAGGAGTTTTGCAATTTCATCTAATGGGTCCTCTATTTGAGGGTAGATCGCAAATGTATCAAAATAATGATAGATATAGTACTCACGTTTGATTTTGAACGTGATCATCCCCGAGCGTGACGGTGTCGCCAGCGATGTCGTTGAAGCACTTCTGGCAGAAGGTGTATCTATCGGAGACAACCCCATACGCTTTTAGACTTTATTCATAAGGTCCATGTAGCGGTTGTGATGTGAAGCGTGTACAGGAACGTTTGTATGTGCAGGCAAGGACGTGCGTGGAGAGGGCGAAAAAAAATTAGTAAGCGATGAGAACATAAAAGGTGGGGGAGGCAGAGTTAATAGTACAGAAAGTGGACGAGCACCATGTGAGTTAACGAAAAACCCGTTGCGTAAGATAGCTGCCATAAACATGTCATATGTAACTAAAAAACAAACAACAACAAAAGCCTTAAACCTTCACAAGGATTCCCATAAAGGTTTAAAGATTTGGTCAGTGGTTTTTAGTTGATGTTATTATCTATTGCCAATCACTACTATGTGCTCAATCATCCCTTACAAAATCAATCTTATTAATAAGTGTTCCCCAACCATATTGGATACTAATTGATACCACTTGTCAGTTTGAACGAAAATCATATAAATAGTTTCGGTAGAAAAAAAAAAGGTATATGATGTATATTCAGATCTAGTAATTTTAATATTCCTGATAATTTAATTAAATATGTGGAGATGTTTATGACAAAAATTGTAAGGAGAAGCAAAGACTTGTTTGTTTGAAGGAGTAGTTGCTTTGTACATATATCAGAAAATACGAAACTAAAGCAGCATTATGAGCGACAGAGTAATAGCTAAGCACCAGTGGGACATAAAACACTAAACAAACAAAAGATGATAACGCCTACAATAAACTCTTGTTAAATAGTAAAAGGAATTAAACAAAACTGAATTTTCTTGGACTGGTTTAATAATTTGGCATTGAAATTCAAACAATAGACTGGGCAACTAAATATATCAAATCATATATATTTTAAATGTCTTACACTTATGTAGCCAAAATATTCATATTGGAATCAAGAGTGATGAAACAAGAGTTTATGTTAAAGTAATAAATAAACCCAATAACAATTATAAACAAACACATCCATATAGCCAACAAATTCACAATGTCTGCAAGGTATCTAAATGAATGAAGCTGAAATTATGTTATAGTGTCAAATATCTAGTATTAGTCTAGTATTGCACACATTACAGTAGGTACAAAACATGTGCACTAAACATTATTGCATTTTTTTTAAATGTATTAAGAAATTAAAGTATTCTGTACCTGCACAATTAACTAAAGATTAAAATTGAACTATTGAACACTAAACTTAAGAGAAGAGAGAGCGGGAAGCAACTGTCCGAAATATGGTTAGAGTGAGAGAGGAGGAGCTTGTCTACCGCTGCCGTATACGTGAAAGAAAGAGAAACAAAATTTATTATTCACCAATCATGAGAATTTTAAAGTGAAACTTTATATGCTTTGTCTCAATTTTTTCTGCAGTAATAGTTTGTCAGTCTCAACACCAATTATTGGGTGCGCTAACATAATCAACGCGATATGCGTTTGTTTATTTTAATGTAATTAAATCAATGGTTGCGAGATTGCCGGAAATTCGAAATAGTACACATATTCCCCCACTTTCCCGCTTCTCCCACTTTAAAACAATAATTAAATGTTTTGTACGTATTGTGAGTATACAACTGCGTTGGTTTGGTAAAACAGATACATAGTAAAAATTTAATAATGTCAGTGTTCATTCATTAAATATTAGTTCAACTATCAATCATCATCAATTAATTTTTATAATAGTAATTTTGAAATAAATATGAACATAAAAATGGGATAAATAAATAGTTAAACATGGCCGACGATATAATAACCTATTCCATTTTCTTTGGGATATTAAATGAAAATAGGAATGCGAAAAATCTAGTTATTTTAAGTTACAAAAATTTCAGAAAAAGAAGCATGTCTTAGCTCACTCTACTAACCTTATATCGTCAATGATAAAAAAAATGTGGGAACTGAGAATTTAGTAAATTATTCTTTCATAAACTATTTAAATTAGGAAAAAAGGTGTAGTGTCCAAAAGTATAATTTAAATATGCTAATAATATTCTCACCTATTTTGGTAACTGAAGTACTTGGCATCTCGTGGGATCGTACACAACTGTTTTCCATAGCAGCACAACACTTGAGGATTGAATGTATATTTTCTGCCACAGCAGTAACCAAGGCTCTGCATTACAGGATCTATTTCAGTCTCAAACACTTCCGAGAGCTGCAAAAAAATTACATGCTTACAATCTGATTCTCATCACTTATCATCAATTCCACAGGTAATGAAAGAAAAAAATTTTGCAAACATATGACACTAAAAAAGGTGTTTACATATGCTTCTAAAAGAGATATCTACAAGTCACAGGATACTCTAGTATAAATGTTTTTGAGTTCTACTATTTATCTATACATATAATAAAATTGTAGGAAAGTTGAAACTGTACATTGGATATTTTTTTTTAGAATACTTGGAGGACATGATCTACAATACCAAACCCAAAAATATGGATTTTAGAATTTTCGTCTGTTTATCTGTGTTTGTTACAGATAAACTCTAGGCTAAATATTATCACGCTATTATTAATTGGGTGTGAGCAATGAACCCTTATAATGGCACAGGCACAGTATTTTTGCTGCTTTATGGCGTCTACGCAGACGAAGTAGTTAGATTTCTTATAAAATGACAACAAAATGATTGCCTACCAACTTTGTTTATATGATAAGCAGTATCAAGTTAACAAGTGCCATATACTAATTTAGCTTTATAGGATATAATAATATATATAAAATTATATAAAAACTCACCTTAGTACAATATTTATAAACCCTCGAGTTCTTGCGATTATAAAGCCAGGCGTTTTCGAACATGAGCCAAACATCGTCGACATACTCCCAGGGATCTCGATAGTCGCCTCGATCTAACTTCATCTTGATTGTGGATAGATCGATAGGTTTCGTGACAATCTCGAAGTAGTCGGGGATGTTCAGCGCTTGTGCGTCCACCGGTTGTCTGAAGGGCACCGACTCCGGTTCTTGGCGGAACAGCTTCTCCAACGTGGGCATCAGCGCGATCCGCAACTCTTCGGGCTTGAACACGGGAGCTTTCCGCGCCCCTCCGGGCTCGCCGGAGCACTCCTCGTGTTCCTCTTTGATCTCGGTCTTCACCTCCGGTTTCACTTCCTGCTTGATACTGAAGTCGGTGTGGTCGGCGCTGTCCTTCCCGACGGGCTCGTCGCGCATGCCTTTCCCGCCGCAGTCTTCGTCCGGTTCTTCTTTGATGCGAATCTCCTCCGGTTCCTGCTTTATCCGCACCTCGTCCTGGGGCGGGCTGCAGGCCATCATTTTACTGTGAGAATAAACGTGTGAAATAAATAAAAAACATTATAACATATGCGAGTGCAGTGTCGAGATACGAGGCCCCTGTCGTACCTGTTGTCGTCGAGCGCGGCGGGCGGCGCGGAGTGCGCGGGGTGCGGCGGGGGCGCGGGGTGCGCGGGGGGCGCGGGCGGCGCGCGCGGCGCGGGCGAGGCGTGCGCGAGCGGCGTGGCGGGCGTGCTGGGCGCGGCGCTGGCGGGCGCGTGCGCCGGGGACGCGGCGCCCAGCTCGCGGCCGAACGAGTGGTTGACGAAGGGGCTGGCCACGCTGCCCAGCAGGCGCGCCTTGGCGTCGCCCGGCAGCCCCGGGGACGCCAGGGGGGCGGGCCCGTTGGACTGCAGCGAGGGGTACTGCGGCGCCGGCGACGTCATCGGTTGGCCGAAGGGCGACATGCCCGGATTGCCGACCGCGCCCACGCTTCCGCCGTTCGGCGTGGGCGGCATCTGGTTGGGACTGGGTCCGGGGGGGCACACGATGTTGGTGGGGAAGGTCATGCGCGTAGCGGGCATCGCGAGCGCGATACCGGGGGAGGGGATGCGCATGGCGGGCAGCGCGGGCTGCGCCCCGAGCGGTGGCCGCTGCGAGGGTCCGGGCGCTGCGCCCCGCGGTCCCACCGCGCCCAGAACTCCGCCACCCGACATCACGCCGACGCCCGCTTGCTGCTGCTGTTGCTGCTGTTGTTGTAGTTGCGCCGCTTGCTGCTGATGTTGTTGCTGCTGTTGATGTTGCTGCTGCTGTGCCGCCTGCTGTTGCTGCAGCTGTTGTTCCTTCCTTTTCTGTCTCTTTTCCTCGAGCTCCTTTTGTATCTTATATATTTTTTCAGCGAGGAGATGGTAATACTCGGACCTAGTACTCGCCATCTCGTACATGTCTCCTTCTACTTTCCTCGCGTACGCGACTAAATTATGCATTCTCTTGTCTAACATTGCGTTCGGGTCGGGGGTAGGAAAAATAGCTTGCACCCTAAAAAATATTTTAAAATTTATTTATATTCATTAATGCACAATATGTTAATATCACTAATGTGGAAACAATAATACATACAACTTGTGAACAAGATGATTTCTGAGATCAGCCGTAATGGAATGATGCCACTCTTTTGTTCCTGACACAGGATTGGCAGTTACGGCACCGCCTGGCAGCTGAAGAGTATTGGCACTCATCTGAAAAACAAATATGAAGTAGTAATTGATCTCACCATGAACAAGTTGAACTTATAGATACCACAAAACAACATGACATTTGAAAGAGTAATTACCAGTTGTTGTTGTTGATGCTGCTGCTGCTGCTGCTGCATATCCGGTTGCGGTTGCTGCGAGAACAGTTGCATGGTTTGCGGCTGCTGCTGCTGCACCACGTCGGCCAGGCCGGGTGGTCGCAGCGGCATACGCGCGAGAGGGGCGCGCGCGAAGCCCCCGCTCCCCATGTTGGACACGGAGGTGGGGCACGCTATACCGAGCGCCTCGTACGCGCGCTTCATGTCTGCGCCCTGCGTGCTGGCCGCCACGGGGCCTCCGGGCGCGCCTCCCGGACATGCCGCGCCTGCATTTCCCCCTACGTTCAACTGGCCGATGCCCCCCAGGGCGCCGCCGCTGACCGTGCCCCCGACGTTGCCGACCCCTACACTACCGACACTGCCGACGTTGCCGGGCGGGACACCAGTGGTCGTGTGCGTCACTCCTGTTGCTACAAGACGTTGTGTGTTACTCTTAACTCGTTTTTTTTATAGTGATATAACCAGGATAATTAAATATCATGCTATAAGAGAAAAAGAATATGTATTTTCCCAAAAGAAGATCACGCGGTTAAAGACCGATTACAGTTAGACAACCAGTGAAAGGTGGACACAATTTGGTTAAAGGACACAATTCAATGAGCCAATTACGATTGGTATATGTTTTGACCAAATACTGAAATTTTGACTTGTGACTTTATGAAATAAACAAAATGCACCTAGCCCTGTATACAAATTGATAAAATAAAAAACTCACCATTCATATTCCTAGTCCTATCAGCTTGCTTTAGTGGTAAACATACAGGACAGTCATTTTTATCACAGCGTTTCCAGTGATTTATAATTTGTCTTGATGAAGAACAATGTGGTACAGCGCAATTTTTACCGGCCTGTAAGTAATTATAAATTTAAATAACAATTGGAGAGTAGCAACCAAACAAATATGTTGTGTAATAATGAGCTATCAACGCACCTGACACGACATCATATGACTAAGCACACCCTTCATGGTCTTGCAATGGGGCAGTGAACATTGCCAAGCTTCACCGTTATTAGATTGAGACTCCCGTCGCTGACACTTATGTGCATGTAATAACAACACAAGCTGCTGTTGAATTAGCTTGCGCTTCTCTGGGTCAGCTATGGAACCCGAAGAAGGAGGTTGAGCAGCATTCGGGGGCTGTGCGGTGGGAGCTTGAGTAGCAGCTTGTGGTTGTGACTGTCCACCTGCAGGAGCGCCCGGAGTTTGAGGCGATGGTGCCGGTGGTACTGCTTGAGCCGCTCCGCCTCCACCAGCGTCCACTGAAGGACCGAAGCGCACTCCAACTCCACCGCCGCCTACATTTCGCGGCACCGGAGGCACTCCAGGGCCCTGAGCCGATTGTGCGTACGGCGGATGGTAAGGAGTCATAGGATGGCCGCCGCCGCCGGGCGTTGGCATGCGCGGAGGATTCTGTAGAGCTGTTCGCATATTCTGTGCCAACATGGCTGCTCGATTACCGAGCGGCCCATTTTGCATTGCCTGTAAATTTACTAAATGTTAATTTGTAGTCATAACGAGAAGATAGAAATATTTTAGAGATTCTTAAATGCTGCTTGTGGCGCCAATCTGTAAATGTATTATATAGTATCACTCCATTTATTTGCAGTGTCTAGAGGACTTGACTTGTGTTAATTAACCCATTTAATATGCTTTGATGTCTTATTAGTTCAGGACTATACTTTTAACTCTCTAGTTACCTTATGGCTTCCAAACTGCTGAATATGTGTGATAGATATTTCTGACTGTCTGTTTTCAGCAATAAACCTATTGCTGAAAACAGACATAGGAGATTGAACCCAATCTCCTATCACATCACACATCAAAAGAATTTTATAAGTTCAGAGGCATAATAATTATGTACAGGTAATATGGGTGTGAAATTACAGTTACTAGGAACAATAATTGAAACCATAATAATAAATGTACAAATTACCTGAGCATGAGGATGGTGTGGTGGTGCAGCATGATGGTTGGTTCCCATCAGTGTAGGCAGATGTTTGTTGACATTATTGATAATACCACTGCCCAACATTCCTGCTCCCGTCATATTACTATTGGTCACAATCATGTTTCCGCCAACATTTGCGACATTCATACCACCTTGAATTGAACTCATAGGCATAGGAGAATGAAGCTGATTTGGATGACTTGTATTTGGCATTAATTGTGGATGTAGGTTTCCCATGAGGTCCTTGGATACAGATACATTTGGAGGTGATTGTAAGTTTGGACTTTTGCTACCTAAATTATTCAACCCTAAAGCATTGTTGTGGCCCACTAAGCCACTCTTGTTGCCCTGTGAAAAGACCAATACACGAAAAATACTATTAGTATGACCTATTAATAAATTCAGGATTCGCTTATTGTCTTATCAAAATAATGTATTTAATTCATTGTTTATATGAAATAAAAAACACAACTTATTATTTTTTCTCTCCTTGTCTACTTTAAGTAATGTAATGTACATAGATGACTGATGCAATAAGGATTTTATTTTTAACTCACATACTTTTTTAGACTTATAATTGTTTTTGATGAATTCTATTCAATATTTATGAAGCATGCTTCTGTTAGTTTATAACCTTTCTTTTGAGCATTCTAATCTTGTCATCAAATTGTTAGTAACATGAAATTTTTTCTTCAAACTACTGAGAAATCATGCTGTCTAACTCAGAATAAATAAAGGGGACTGTGATGATCTTAATGATTTCTTCAGTCATAGATACTTACTTGTTGTATAAGATGATTATTGATTTGCCTATGCATAGCAGCAGTAGGGTCATCCCCATTGAGCTGTTGTTGAGATATTTGCCCCCCTGGCCCAGGACCCTGAGCTGGGGGCTTAGGGACTCCCGGTTGTTCACCCCAAGAACCTCCCATCAGCTCATCTGGGAGATCCTTTTCGAGGTCAAACATGTCAAGGTTAGAAAACCCATCTACTGAAACAAACAAAAATTTCTGTATTTAGCGTTTTGCAATTTATAAAAATAAAGGTTTATAATAGACTTGTTGACAAAAATAAATTTGGGTTTATCACATTTCCTTTACTACATCATACATTAATTATCAATAAAAACCACCCAGTTGACACCTACTATCTATAACAAAAAACACATCAAATTCCATTGTGTAGTTTATAGATAAAAGCATATAAGGGGACAGACAACGAAAAGCGCATTTGATTTATACTATGTAATGATGAAGAATAAATAGAAGAAATGAGCACTATTTCTACCATTTAAAGATAATCAGGTAATATAGTATTTATTTATTCACTACCAAACCACTGCTCTATAGACCTTCAAAAGATTGTAAGGAGATAAAGATATTCACATCTGCATCTGTAAATGAATTATTTGTATATTTACATTTTTTTCAAGCAATGGTTAGCTGAATCTCAGTTTCTTAGGGAAAGCAAATAATGTGGGGTTGAGTGGAGCAGTACTATTGTCCAAGATATTATTATTATTTACATATTTAAACTATTTTAATTGATGCCGAAATATATTTTCTTTATGTTGTTTATTAAAGCTGATTGCTGGGGACTACTATTAGCAATATTAATTGTAATTATATTTATTAAAAAAAACCTAATGAAAATGTCCCTACCAATAGAAAATAATGTAGTAAGTAATGGGCTTATTTTATTTGGGATATGTAACAAAAACTAGTACCAATATTATACTAAATGAATTGTTTACTTTATTGCCATATAAAAATAGAAACTCATTAACCAGAAGATTAATAGAGATTCATCATGAGGAACAAAAACCACCTTTAGATTTGCACATAAGTATTTGTCTACTCCACAGTCAGTGTGCCCAATAATGCGTTAGTCAGTAGAGTAGCTTAACATGATGAACTAAGGAACAATTTGGAGTCAAACAAGTTCCAAAATGATCATTAAAGAATTTATTTTTATTTTAAAACAGTAACAATTAAAACTGATTACTGGTCTAAAAATGTAATAAATATTACATATACAAATAAAATTATATAATTTGAATGGAGGCAGCTAACATTAGGTATAGGAAAAAATTAATAAATATATGTAATTAATATTTGAATATAATATACATATCAATTATTATCAATGCATTACATAAAAAAATCCTCTAAAATAGCATATGTTACAGTGATATCCACTAATTAAAATATATTTCTAACATTTGCATATTTTAAAGGTGTTCTATGCAATCACTAATTATTTAAGGGTTGATACATTTGGCATTAAAAAGAATATTTGGGTTGGGGGAGGGGTTGTTAATTTAAATTTAGTGTCTATGTTTTTGTGTTGTAAAAATCCTTATCTGAGAAGGCTCTCTTGCAGGTACTTATTTAAATTGACTGTTCTCCAGTCTTAAATTGGCTGTTACATTTTCAGTAAAATAATTAAAATTGGTTCATCAAGATATATTATTTTAACAGATCTCAGATTTTTCTCTAATTAGCTAAAGCATGATAGAAGTTTATTTACAGTATCACAATGTATCAGTATGATATTTAACAATGGTTTTACTGTTTATTTACATTGATTGGTTTAACAGAGTTGATCCTTGAAGCTTAGGCTCTAGAAAGATTATATGTATTTAAATAAATTTACTTACACAAGGAGTATGTAAAGTTAAATTACATTTTATTCATTAAGTTCATAAAAGAAAATGTGAATGGATAATTAAGTTTGTGCTTGACTAATAATCAAAATTAGGCTCAAAATTTATTTGTAAAGCAATTGCTAATTTGAATTAATAAACAATCATCAAAACCATTTGAAAACTCAAAAAGACCATAATTACAACTATAGGCATATTCAAACCATGACCCTATATTTTGTAGGTTTATTAATTAATTTAGTTCATCATCAGCCCCTAGAAGTCCACTGCTAGACGTAGGCCTCCCCCATAGTTTAGTTCAATTAAATTATATTATAATTAAATTAAATTTTTAGTAGTTTGATTGAAATATTTTATGTAAAACAGTAACAGGTGTTTGATTAATATTTTATTAGAAGAAAAAATGCCAGGTTAAAAGTTACATTTATGAAAATTATTATTTAATTTCTTTACTAACTTAATAATTAATATAATTAATTTAATATATTTAATTAATAATAAATACCGAATATTAATATAATTTACTATAAGCTGAACTATGAATAGTAACATATCACATTGCCTGTTTATTGGTTGTAAAAATTGTTTGCAAAATTATTAAATGTAAATAAGCAGAACTCTACATAGACTTCTCCAGATATAAATTAACACAAACGAGTAAGTTTAAAAAATTATGACATTTTTACTTATTTGATGTCATATATACACCCCTATGCTATGCTGCCTTTTTAGTATCCTCCCCACAAGGAGACAACTAATTGTCTGCATTGCACAAGCAGATGAAATTTAGTGTAGTTTTCTTGCCTAACTCATAACTAATATTGTTAATAGTGCAACATAGAATTTAATTTATCTTGCTGTCAACTAAAATTTGTGGTATTTGTATTTCATTGTGCCAGCATATAAAATCAAATCAAATATATTATTAATTTGAATATATTGGAAGTTAAAAACAAACACAATTAGATAGCTACACATACCAAGTATAACCTCATTTAGTTAGAATTTCACATAATGTTCAGTTAATATTACTAAACTGAATGTGGGTCAAAACATATTTACATTAGTTTATTATGTTGGGATATTGTTTCTCATCAAAATGTATATCTATAATTATTAAAAAATAATTCTGTTCTTCAAACACCCATTGTTGCCCATATATTTTAATTATCAGAAGTGCAAGACCAGTATAATAACACTTAACATGAATGACAGTGAATAGTTAAATTAATTATTTTAGAAATTAAAATTAATACAAAAATATTTTAATAAGTGCGGAAAGTATTTCAAAAATAAAGCAAAAATAACAAATTTACAAATTATGGGCATTAGCATTTTCAGAGCACTTGGACGTTTATTTTAGTCAAATTATTTAGTGAAATAACAGAAACGCGTTATGATACCATCATAAATTATAAAAGAATATCAATTATAGCGAATATTTCCTGATCACACGAGTTTTGATACGATAAATGCGACGCAAAACTTGCAAAGCGCTGGTAAGAACGAAGGGAAAATGTCAAAATCAAAGAAAGATAATGACAGAACACTGTACTGATACCTTGTAATTTCGAAAGAAATCATAAAAATACTCACCCGCGGTGTCCGAGGGACCCTGATAAGGGTCCCGGATCATTTTAGGCCGCTTGTTAGGCGGCTCATCGGCCATGGCTCTGTTTACTAAACGTAAGCCGTCGTGAATATTTCGGCCCGCCGATTTATAAAACACATTTAAGTCTTATATCTTGAAGAAATAACATTTTAGTGCGATTTGTCGTTCATCATAATATAATTCACCCACATCGCGATCGTTCGATGTCCTTCGCACCATTGAAGGCACATAATAAAATTTCTCACTCAAGTATTCGCCATTACAAAGCTCCGAATCGAAGAGCTACACAGACCCTCTCACCATTTTCCGTCGGAACTAGCACAATAAATGAAAACAATATCACCAGATTTTTGCTATTTTATGGAACTTATTTACGCAAATGAATAAATCAATTTCACTTAACACTTTAATATACACGGAATGATAAAGTTTATGATAAAATGATGTAAGAAAAAACAGAAAATTTACACGACAAATGCCGAAATTCTTCTCAGTCTCACCAGCGCAAAATGGCGGCTGTTGATGAAACTTTTTCTACGCTTGTCAGAAAATGTCGGCCAGAGAATAGGAAAACACGCTGATTGGTCAGTGGTGACCACGTGACTACCGGAAATACCGATTTGAGACACGATCGGTGCGATTAATCTGACGTCAAACCGTAGACGTCCGAATACTAGCGAAGAAGACCGAAGTTGGTACTCTCATGTAAATTGAAAAATAACATGGATAAGTTAAATATTTCCAGTTTTATCAATTTTACGTAGCAAATTAAAGTAATATTGATATTTAAGGACATATAACAAACACAACAAAGCTCTAAAACTATAGCTAAAAAAGCTGTACATATGATATTTTAAATTTCCCTCTAACTTGGGAGTGGTCACCATCAATACGACGTGTCTCTAGGGTGTCTATGAACAAGAAGATGCCATAAAATATTTCTTACCTTTTTAAATAAAATTACTTGCACTGCCCACTCCACTATTGGTCGCATTAGAGGAAGTAAGTAAGTAATCTACAATGTTATTATCTGAAACTTATTTTATGTTCTGAAGCTTCAGTCAGACACTGTAGAAACTATGCAGCTTTGCTATGCAGGGTAGAAGTCAGGGTACTGTTACACATGCTAATAAAGAGCATGCTTATGTCATTTGCTGATAATAAACATTCTATTGCCTGTCAATTTTCGAGCATGCTCGAAACTATAGTCGGATTTTAACAATGAAGAAGGAACTCAAATTGGGGAGGAGGGAGGATGTCAAATTAAGAGCACATGTTTTTCTTAGACTACTTATCTCTATTTTACAAACTATTTTATTTATGTTGCTGACTCTAAAGTAAGTAAATCACTACTGCAACATAGCTAGATAGGTGCGCCCCACACTAAATAACAATTATTCAAATTTTAAACTTATATAGGGACCGCGTGATAAACAAAACGAAACATGTTCAGAACATTTTTTTAGTTACAAATGCATCTCTTATGACTTTCAGTCTAAGATTTGTTAATTAATACATATTTAGCGAATTTACAATAGGTTTTTACTCGTTACGAAATAAGACTAATTTATTTAGAAAATTCCGCAATGTAATTTTGTCGGTAAAATTTTTCCCAACACTATTTTACTGGCTGAACTGACAAAAAAATCCGCCATACTTTGCGGGAATCTTAGCGTCAGTAGGTATTATAGAGAAATCTAATTTCCGTATTCATTTAATTTATATATGCACTGAAATACTGTTTTCATGCGAGTGACAGTGCTGAGTAAGAACGAGACAGATATATGTTTATGATGGCCGTCCAAATGCCTAATATTTATTTATGCGTATAGAACAATATGTCTCGTCCATATATAAAAGTCAATGATTTTTATCTAAGCCACAACCACTGACGTTTACGGTGTTGTCAGTTTATGATAAAAAAATAGTGCTGTAGCGAAGCGAATGAATGAAAAAGCTCTTGAATGAATAAAATTAGCACGATTGCTTAGCTTGGGAATAGTCTATCGTAGTTCGGAAACTTGTAAGATTGTCTCATTTTCAATACATCGCGTAATTGAAACTATATACTATGAGGAAACCTATTATTATGATAAAATTAAGCCACTGTGACTTCATTCGGGCTCATAAAATGGTAGTGTTAGTGCTGACTATTTAAAAGATTTTTATTCATTGATAAACGTTCTTGGCTAATTTTGTTTTAAATATTATTGAGTAATAATTCAATATCAAAATAAGAGTACATGTTTTACTTAGACTACTTTAATTACCTCTATTTTACCAACTATTTTAATTAGGTTGCTCACTCTAAAGTAAATAACACTATTGTAATATACCTCAATATAGGTGCGCCGCACAGTAAATGAGAATGATTGAAATTTTAAACATAACAAGGGACTGCGTGATAAAAAATACTTCTCAAAGTTATCTCCTTGGGCTTAGAAAATTTTGGTGAATACCGATTAAAGCAGTAAAAAGACAAATAAAAATCTTAATGATAATTTTGTCAGGTCTGAAAGACTAATGTGCGGGTAAAGGAAGTATAACAAAATTAAATTCAAATAATTTTTACTTATTTACATTTTTTCTAGGGGTCTTAAACCTAAAATCTCTAATCCTTTTTTAACAACTTGGCGAGCACAATTGAATACAAGCAATCTTTGTGCTGCTAAGTCATTATCAACACCTTTTACTTTAATATCCTTAAACATTCTATTCACATGTTTAGCAAGACGAAATAAATAACTAACTATAATACAAGCTTCATAATCTGCTAGTGATTTCTTTAAAATGTAATCAAACTTAGCTATTTCTGCAATAACATTGCCTATGACTTCTTCATTTAGGTGTTTAGGATCACATACTTGTGGTAAAGATACACCACAATTCTGTTCTAAACTCCATAATCTGCAATGCAAATACTGCAATTTTATTGCACTGTCTCCTTCACTCTGTAAAGCTTTGTCCCAATCAAATTCATAATCCTTCTGTCTCCTCTGTTTTAAGTCATTAATTATAACAGCTGAGGTACCTAAAATATCACATGTCTCTTCTGTCATAGCAGATGTTCTTGTGTCTGAAACAAGTTTTTTAATTTCAATGAATTGCTAAAAGATTGGTCAACCAAAACAATTTAAATTTTTAATAAACTTTTTGCATATTGCCAGTCTTTTCCATAATTTAATTGTTTACTATATAAATAAAATATAGTTAACTGTTAATTTGATGAGATTAACATGATGCTATAAAGCAATTATAAGACTGCATTGAGTACATACCAGTCTAATAGACAGAGATATGTTATCTATTTCTAACATTTTTTACTAAAAAAATAAAAAAGAATATCTCTAAGAAGTAGGACATAATACACCATAAAATTGAAATATTTCTAGCATTAGATATACGGTATCTATATACACAGAGTGGTGTATAAATGAAAAATTAAAATTATTGCTGCATAAACCAATTTACTATAATATTATAGTTACTTAAAAAAATAAAAGATTTACTTTTGGATCGGGTCTGTTTCTCATGCATTTTATGTTGAGCCTCATTTAATATGTCATTCAAGAAAACAACATTTCCTGTTCTTGTGCTCATGCCTTGAACTCTACCAAACTTGATATGCATACATCCCTCTGCACATTCACTATTTATTTGGTTCATAATCTCAAAGAGATCTTGAAAATGTGCTGTTTGGCCATTTTCTACTACATACAACATCTTATCAAATTTGTACTTCTCATATTTATCTAGTAGACTAGCTATATCTCTAGTTATATACATAGTGGAATTATCACTCTTTAGTAAAGTTACATCTCTATTATTTACTCTAGTTATTTTCTTTCCAGACTCATGATTCCAAATAATATTTCTACTCTCCAGGATTTTTAAAACAGGCTTTATAACTTCACCATTGTAGTCAGACTCCCACATATACGAATCAAATTCTATTCCGAGTCTCTGGTAAACCTTCTCCAATTCTACAATTGTTATAGCGCGTATTTTTTTCCAGCTTTCCAAACTTGTTCTACCCTGTTCTATATCTGAGAAATATTTTTTAGCTTCTTGTAAAACATTGTCATTGGTTGCTGCCAATTTATTGGCGTGAACATATATATTATACAAAGTTTCAATTGGATTCATTTCCAAACTATTTATATCAATGTTTTTCACTTTTAACCCATATTGCAGTAGCCCAAATTGAGTACCCCAATCACCTATATAATTAATCTTAGTTACTTTATCATTAAAGTGAGAATGTATATTTGCAATGAAATTTCCTATAACTGTGGATCTCAGATGACCTGCATGAAACGGTTTGGCAATATTTGGAGAGCTAAAATCTATGACAACTTTTTTAGATTCAGCTAATGGCTTATTCTCTGGTGAAACAAAAGTATTAATGACACTTTTTATGAATGATCTTCTTTCAATGATATATGTGTTTTTAATTTTATTGGCATTATTTTCCTTTTCGATTTTCTGCTTCTCCAAACTAACTTTAAATATGTTTTCATTGTGCTGATAAAATATACGCAAATTTTTCAAATTTTGTAATGTTTTATTTTCCAGACTTTGAGGAAGAATCTGGAATAAAAGAAATATACTCACACAGGGTTAACATGTATTCATAGAGCTTATAAAGCATAATTATTTTTTATCTATATCGTGATAATGCTAACATTTGACTCTGAATGTGTGTTAGCAACTGGTACTGTTTCTTTTCCAGGCCAGGCAGGTATTTAATATGTATTACCACCTCAGCAGGCATAGTAAGAGCTATAGGAGATTTACACGAGTATCACATTCAAATTGCCTACCCGAATTGTAATTATTCTCCTCGCCCTTTCGAAATAATATTAAATTTTTCATAAGTTTTTTAAGGCCATATTCCAGTGCTTTGTGTTTAGGTTATGTTCAGAGATTTTATACCTTGTTGATAAACATTACTCCAACTGGTACATCAATAGGTTACTGGTAAATCAATAGGTACCCAGGTTTAATAATTTGTCTGCGTCGAGGATAAATTTTAATAATCGCAATCGGCGTTTGGCCTGTATTGGCCAGACACAGAGCATATAAATATGAAGAGTTTAGAAATGTGGCAGAAGTGGCAGAACTCAGAACTAAATTTCACAGAGTACTGTTGAGGCTAATTAAAATTATTAATTCCTAGTACGTACTACACGTACCTATGTACATACTACAAAATCTGAGTAAAATTAGGGATGAAACATCGCTCTTAAAAAACATCGTTATCAGATCATCGATATTTTCTAAAGTGAAACATTGATGTCGAAAACATCGATGTTTATGAACGATATATCGATTTTTATTTCGATGTTTTTATCACAACCCAAAACAAGCACGTACAATAATTGAACATATTTATATTATTTTAGAAAGTTATTGTTTTTACACGTACAGTTTTAACAGAAAAAAAAAACAAAAGTATTATTTCAACATATTTTTATGTTTATTCCCTCTAAACAGAATTTAAAAATAACAATTTTTATAACCTGGTGCCCAGTAAACGGTTTCTCTCCTGGGTGATTGTAGCTCCAGCCTCCAGCTTCTGAGAATAACTGCTCACGGGTACCGAAGTTGCCACAATAGGCAAATAGATCATGGCTAGTTTATGAAGCCCGGGAAATAACCCCTTCATGTCATCCCACATCCCCAACGCATCTCCTTTTATAGGAGTATCAGGTGATGACATGAACATGTGAAATTCTGTTTCTGCTTTAGTTTTATCTGTTGTTTTATTTTTGATGTAATTGTGCGTTCGTTCCGTATTGCGCTTGCTAGCGTCTTTACCTATTTGTACTGCAGAGGGAAAAAAAACGCTAAATAAAAATTGTGACTGATGCCGCGGTCCCAAAAAGCGATAATATCTTTAACCCGACTAAATTAAATGGTCACAAAATACAATTTATGAGTGGTAGGGCCAAGCAGTTTGCTGCATGAATGGGCTGGCTCGACCGGTGAAATACCACCACCTCTCCGGAAATCGACGTAAAGTGGCTCATGCCGCGTTTCGTTCGGTGAGAGAGGTACCCGGAGGCCCATCCCCCTTCCCCATCCTTTCCTATCCCACTCTTTTAAAGGTCGGCAACGCAACTATAACACTATATGTGTTGCAGGTGTCCATGGGCGGCGTTGGTCACTTAACATCAGGTGTCACGCCTGCTCGTTTGCCCTCCTATCCCATAAAAAAAAAAAAAAAAACAACAACAACAGATAACCGATTATTTTTGTCAGTTTGACATCGGTCGGCTTCGCGATATTATCACTTTTAGCGCATTTTGGACCGAGGGGTGAGAGAAGTGTCAGTTAGGTGTGTAGCTGTAAATCACAGCTGGGACGGAAGATGGCGCTATGATAAAATATCGTTCATAAAACATCGCTTAAGAAGAGCGATGTATCGTCGATGTTTCAGGTTTCCATATCGATGTTAAAATATCGATGTTTATGAACGATACATCGATGTTTGAAAAAAATCGATGTATCGTTTGCATCCCTAAGTAAAATTCGGCTCAGAAGGCGTTAGGACTAAGGTACTGTTAACATGCTAATAAAGAGCATGCTCAATATCAGCATGCTGATATCATTAAGCATTCTATTTTCAACCATACCTGCTGAATATATATATAATATAGTTACAATGGGTCGATATATATAATTACAATGGGGCCCACATATAGAAACGTTGTCAGGTAGACTAAGCTCGGCAGCTTACGCTATAAGGAAAATACGTCAACTGACCGATGTTGATACTGCGCGTTTGGTTTATTTTAGCTATTTCCACAGCATTATGTCGTACGGCTTATTGCTTTGGGGTAGTGCCGCGGATGCAGATTCGGTTTTTGTGCTCCAGAAAGTAGCCGTTCGTGCTATCTATATGATGAGTCCCAAGGATACACTAAGAAATAAATTGAAAGAGATAAGAATTATGACATTTTATTCGCAATATATTTATGAAAATCTTATTTATGTTCATAAATATAAAATTAAATTTAAGAAAAACTGCGATATTCATAAACTAAATTTAAGAAATAAAAACAAACTCGCTGTGCCCACTACTAGGCTCCATAAAATCTCTAACTCGTTCCCAGGTCAATATATACGCTTCTACAATAAACTTCCAAACGACGTGGTTGAATTATCCATGGGTAAATTTAAGAATTATATTAAAAGTAGATTATATCAAAGGGCTTACTATTATGTCGCAGATTATATAAACGATAAAAAAGTTTGGAATTGAACTGCTCCTTTAGTGTTGTGTTGATTGTAATTATTATAATTTGATATACTGGAAATTGAAAAGAGTCGGCCTTGAGTTTCTTGCCAGTTCTTCTCAAGAAGCCTTGACGCCGGAACTGGCACTTAGATTCGCTTTCACATTCAAGACAGTGTGATGAAAGGGAATCTAAGCTCCACATATTTTAGCTAGTAGTTTTGTATTTCTAAGCACTTTGTAAAGTCTAAGGAATAAAGATATTTTGAATTTGAATTCGATATTAGCATGGCTGTCGATTTTCGAGCATGCTAGAAACTAGCATGTTCAAGGTCTATACACACATGCTAGTATCGAGAGCATGCTCGATACTAGCATGCTCTCATGCGCAATAATGAGCATGTGTAACAGTTCTCTAAGAATGGCGTAAAAGCACTGACTTATGCATGCTCATTCTTAGTTTTCCAATTACAACATTATAGCGCATTATGCGGCATAATGCTTAACAATGATGTTCCAACTACAGCATCGCTACGCACAATCGGGCACTCGAAAAAGTAGTGCTTTCGCATGATGCGTGACATAGATACCAATATTACCAACTCATTGACAGAAAATCATTAGACTCTACTCTTTCCCATTGACTTGTTTAAATGGACGAGACATATTGTTTTTTACGTACAATTGCATAAATAAATATTAGGCATTTGGACGGCGCACACATAAACATATATCTGTCGCGTTCTTACTCAGCACTGTCACTCGCATGAAAACAGTATAACAGTATTTCAGTGCGTGCATAAATTAAATGAATACGGAAATTAGATTTCTCGATAATACCTACTGATGCTAAGATTCCCGCAAAGTATGGCGGATTTTTCGTCAGTTCAGCCAGTAAAATAGGAATAAGGAAAAATTTTACCGACATAATTTCTTTGCGGAATTTTCTAAATAAATTAGTTTTATTTCGTAACGAGTAAAAACCTATTGTAAATTCGCTAAATATGTAATAATTAACTGATCTTAGACTGAAAGTCATAAGAGATGCATTTGTAACTAAAACAATGAAAATGTTTCGTTTTGTTTATCATGCGGTCCTTTTATAAATTTAAAATTTGAATATTATTACACTAAATATTGATGACATCGAGACTGGGTTAAGTTTAAGTATGTTTTGTGATTATAAAATTTGTTTTTAAACAGTTTGTTAATCAACAACAATGTAGAAACTGAAATTCCAAAAAACAAAATAGTATCTATATTTCTTTCCTGGCTTCATCCTACACATTGCGTTCTGTGATGAAAAACAGTATATTTTTAGTGACATGTGCCATCTATTAAAGTCTATGCTAAATCTATGGCTATAATGCTGTAATTGAAGTTGAAAGTTAGCACTTCTTCTTCTTTCGTTATCACTTTGATTAATATCAAAAGAAGAAGAAGACACTTTGAAGTTTGAAGCTCTTTTTACGCACACATTGTTAAGTAACATTTCATAAATCTATGGAAAAAACACATAGTAATTTTCTGTTAATGAGTTGGTAATGTTGGTATGCATGGCACACACCTTTGTTTCCTAGAATTCCTAGTTCCTTGGATGTTATCGGTGTAGTAGGTATTTATATGCTCTGTGGTGTAGTGCACCGTGCTACTTGTTGCATTTAGAATTGCCATCTGTCCGGGTTTTCCCGGATTTGTCCTAGTTTAATGGGCATCCAGGGAGCCTCCGGAGAAGGTTTCATTTGTAGATAGGGTTTAAAAAAAAAAAAATTAGGTGTTCCCGCTAGACACGCACTATGTCGCACCACACCACGTCGACGTCCACGATCAACCGAAGAACCTTGCCAACCAACCACATTTTCTTCTCTTCTTTTGTTGACATGTCCGGGTTTCGGACTCTAAAATCCGGAGTTTTCACGCGTCTTGTCTTGTTTTCCAAATTTCAGAGATGGCAACTCTACTTGCGTTGCTTAGCAACATATCAAAACAAACAATGAAACTGCTAAACTAGAGCTACTGAACTACTACTAAAAAAACGATGAAACTACTACTAAAAAAACTAAATTTTCATTATCAACAAAAACATTGACGATATTAATAATATCTGATAGGTTTACATGTGTAAAACCCTCGACATGTCAGCACCAAAGGTAATTTCGCCGAATTTACACCTAATGAATCTAATAACTAAACTTATCCACCTGATAATCTGTAAACTTGACTTTTAATTTGTGGGCTCTGGAAGCATAACAGTATAAAGTATTATTCCCGATTCACTATTTCGTTTGTAATTAATTTGTTTGTTCGATTTCTGAACATTTTTTTAAAACTATAAGAAGAGTCTAAACTTATTGTAAGAAAATTAATTTATAGTGGTCTCAAAATACAACTCCAATCTGTATCTATACCTATAATTATGATATTTTTAGTTACTGTATACAATAGAGCAACCCCATGGACTGGGTGAGCTGTATTTCCTATGGCAAAAAGGAGAATCCCATTCTTTGTTGGCTACAACAGGCACAGATGCCACTGTGGCTGTACATGATAGAACTGGACAGTTATTGGAGAGAATAAAGCTTCAGGGGTCAGTTATTTATCCTACTATACCTGTGTATGCTAATAGGAAAATTAACTGCAGTTACATTTCTATTCAGATGAATTCTATTTATATTTAAAGAATTTATAATTATTTCTCAGTATAACAATCAATGGACTAGGAAAATTTAATACTCCATTTTCTTCTCATTAAGTGTTTATGTTTAGCTTTACCTATCTAATATTCTTTAAATTTTGATGATCTTTCTAAACTAGTAGGGAGTTACTACTAGAGGTTACTTACTAATGCATGTATATCACTGTGTACACCTCTAAAGGCACTATGGACAACATAAGAGCAAGAAAAACTATCTTGTCTAACATGATCTACTTGATGACTCTATGGAGAAGTATATGCTTAACATGGTGTTGGAATGTTTATCATGTTTTAAAATGAAAAGTATATTCATAATGTGTCAATTTTATTACAGACTATGTGCTGGTATGGAATGGGATCATGATGGGGATTACTTAGCTATTATTACTCCTAACAGTAACACTGTCCTCTTATGGGAATGTCATGCCAATAAGAGATTGAATATTGAGACAGGACTTAGAGAATCACCATCATGTCTTGCATGGGCTTTTGGAGAGCCATTATTAGCTGTTGGTACACAGAAAGGGAATCTCTGCCTGTACAATCATCATACAACTAAGTATTTCATCTAATTCTATTTATTTTTTATATCAAGAAGTATTCAAGTGAATTTATAAAATTAAATACCTTGACATATTCGACAAACTTATCTCTACAAAAAATAATAATTAGAGCCTGTAGGAATGTTATCAAAATAATTTATTTCAAATAAAACCAAGATCAAATTTACCATGCCAAGTGTCAAAGAACCAGGTCTAAGATATTACCAAAGATACAGTACACATCACTGTATCTGGAATACTGTTGTCTGTTCTCTAAATAACATACAATTATAGTGGGTATCACAAGTTAAATCTTTAGTGGGAAAACTTAGCTCTAGTGCTTACGCAGTTCGAAAAGTTGGACAGCCTACCAATATTGCAACCGATAGATTGGTTCATTTCAGTTACTATTAGAGTGTTATGTCATAGGTACATTGCTTTAAAGAAATTCTATGTCTTTATTACGCACATGTCATCTTGGGACCATCAAGTTGCTTGCTACTACTATCTACTTATATTCTTTTCAATTTGCTTTGATATTGTTTTTTAATACAGTTTACATATAAATTATTAATGTCCTCATTTCTTCCACAATGTCCCCACTCCAAATAAAAGATGTCGCGTCAGTTGTGCTCGACCAAAATACTTGCATAAAATTTCTGCATTTTCTTTGATGGTCAAGTATTTTGGCTGCTAAACCTTGTATGTACGAGCTTTCTGCTTTTTGCAGTAGCGGTAATATTATTTATATTATACACGGTTTGAAAAATTTTAGGCACATGAGTTTCTTGCTCGGTTCTTCTCATGATAGCCCCTACACAATCGGGCCGCTCGTAGCGATTGCGCCCATATTTTCTTGTTCCATGGTGGCACTTTCCTCAAGCACCCATGTTTAAATATGTTATTTAAAATAATAAGTTTTATCTTTGTATTTATAAGTGTCTGTGAGGATCTATGAAAGTACCTAAAGTTATTTTGATTGATTGATATTTTAGGAGAATACCTATAATAGGTAAACACACAAAGAAAATAACTTGCGCGGCATGGAATAAAGACAGTATACTGGTGTTAGCTTCTGAAGATAAGAGTTTATCTATCAACAATTCAGATGGTGACACTCTACGTATGATTTCATTGAGGGACTCTCCTAATGATCTACAGTTCTCTGAGATGAAGACAGATGAGAGAGCTTCGGGAGAGAATACAGTAAGCAAATAATTACAATAATAGGCCACAGATAATTTTCTTTTATTTACCCTATCATGTCTGATGTTTCTTGAGTGTATCTTGTCTTGCTTGGTTTGAAGCTATTATGTTAACTATTTAGTATCCAGTACTACGCTTACCAAGAAAAAAAATACCCAAAAAATGACAAAATACCCAAAACTTACCTCATAATAATACATAATTGATTGATCACTTGACCAAAGAGTATTAATTGCCCGTAATTTTATATAGGGTTATTTAGAATATCATACTAACTGACCCGTTGATTTTTCTTTCGCCTCGGAAGCAATAAATAAAAGATTTTTTCTATGGTGAAAGTAGCTTCAGTTACTCTTTATTACACCAGCCACCTTCCAATCAAAGTCTCGTCAAAATCGGTCCAGCCATTTCAGGCTATACCTGGAACAAACTGACAGACAACGGTCGGTTAAAAATAGTAAAAAATGCCATTTTGGGCTGTACGCTCCGGATATATATTCTTATGAATGTAGTAGAAAACAGTTATTTCAATGTTACAAACAGACACTTAAATTTTTTGATATGTATTTTTTTAAATATTAAATATTATTATTTTCAGATAAGTTTAGTGGTTGGAAAGAGAACATTATATCTTTATAATCTCTTGAATCCTGAGAACCCAATTGAACTTGCATTTCAGCAAAGATATGGTTCTATAGTTACCTATAAATGGTATGGGGACGGTTACATACTGATAGGCTTTAGTGCTGGATTCATTATAGCTATATCTACTCACATCAAGGAAGTTGGAGAAGAACTCTTCCAGGTGAAGAATCATAAAGACAGCCTGACTGACGTAGCTGTATGCAATGGCCTAGCCTCGTCATGTGGAGATGGACAGTAGGTGGAATATTTATATCTTAATAAAATTGTTATGTCAGATTAATTATTTTACAATGCAATTCTGTTCAGAACAGATAGAAAAATAAATCATTGGGTAATAAGGGTTAGTATTTATTTTTAGACTGAAATTGATATCAATATGGAATAATGGTGAAGTTTCCGGTTCTGTAATACCGGCTGGAGGTGCTGAGCGTTGTGCTTGGAGTTCTGACGGGCGTTTACTTGCGACCTCAGGGCGGGCATATTTAAACGTATACGTGACAGCCCTACCACCATTGCACGCAGCTTACGGCACTAGGGTCATCACGCTCACAAGCCTCACTGAAGCTACAGTATATCAGTGTATAGCGGTTGGTGACGAGCCGGATCAGGTCAATAAATGTGAGTTTTTCATTCAGCCGTAATCACAATATCTACTGAATTTATCTAATACTGAATCTGTCTTTTAATTTTATCGCCTATTTGGGATACATGCATGTATGAAAATGCCATGGCTAAGGCAAACTAAGGCTGTCATATAATTCAATATATAATACAATTTTAATTGTTTAAAAAATAACATGTTTAATTCAGAATTGTTGAATGCCTTGCAGCTGAGCCGACAGCCCTGGCCACATATACGCTGCCGACAGAACCCACGGTGATAGCTCTGGGCGGCTCGCACGTGTGCTGTGCAAGCGGCCCGCTGGCGTGGTTCTACCCGCTGGCCGGCGGAGCTGCCACGCGGAGGCAGTACCCTGCGCCGGTGGACGTCATCACGTTGACCGGTGAATATGCAGCAGCATTGTTCCAAGGTCGCGCCATGTTGCATGCGGTTAGTGTATTCTTTTTTTTATGGGGTAGGAGGGCAAACGAGCAACTGGGTCACCTGATGGTAAGTTACTTCTCACCGCCCATGAACACCGTGGTGCGTTGCCGTCCTTTAAAGCAGTAGGATGGGAGAAAAAGGGGGAAGGGGATCGGGCCTCCGGATACCTCTCTCACCGAACGTAACACGCCACGAACCACTTCACGCCGATTTCCGAGAGGTCGTTGTATTTAACCGGTCGAGCAGGCCCATGCATTCGCTGCACTGTAAGACTCTACCACTGTTAAATTATGTTATGGGTATGCTTTATTTCATATACAATGTAAGTTAATTGTAATTCCACAAGCGAAGATGTTGGCAATGGTAATAAATGTGCTTGGATTAATTGTCTTGGCCATTAGAAAAAAAATATTATTTACAGTGCGAGGGAATGAAAGCTCTAATCACATGGTTTTTATTATGATCCAGATCGACCAAGCGGATCCTTCACAACCGGAGAAGGACGCCATGCTGTTCCCGGAGCCGCACATGCAAGGCGCCTCCATCACCGATATACATCTCACTAGCGATTTCTTCATATTCGTTACTGATGTACGTGTACCGATCAGGTTTCATTTACTTATTTATAGCTCTATTAATAAACAGCTAAAACCTCTTATTCTATGGGAGCTCCCTATATATTTATTTAATTACATTCAAAGAGAACATAAAACTAAATATTCTGTGGATAGTGAAAGTGTCGCCTGTCACCAGCATTAGTATCAGCAAGAAACGTTAAAAGAACGTTAAGAAATTATTTTATTTTTAGTACTTGTTATTATAACGGCAATAGAAATTAATATTAGTGAAAATTTCAACTGTCTAGCTATGACCGTTTTTGAGATACAGCCTGGTGATAGACGGACAGATAAGTCTAAGTAATGAGATCCCATTTTGGATACGGAATCTTAAAAACTAATGATTTAATCATCATTTGCCAATGCCTCCTTTACGCTGATGATCAGATCATTCTGGTATCATCAGAGGAAGAGTCGCATTCGATGATTAATATATTATATGGTGCTTAGAGAGAGAAAGGGATGAAAGTGAATTTAAGCAAGATAAAAGCAATGGTTTTTTAAAGAAACGAAAGTATGATTATTATGATAGAGAAAAAGTGGAACAGGTGAAAGAGTTGGTGTATTTGGGTACAAAATTAAGGAGACATGAAAAGTATGAATGCCATATTGAACGACGAATTGTGGCTGCAAATCGAGTTATCGTTGCCCTGAACAGCCTTTATGAATAGTTAGAAGATATCCAAAAGAGCACAACTAGCTGGACACTCTAAGGAGCTTTAGGTCGATCATCATCACCATGTGATGGAGAAATGTCAGGTCAAGATCGACCGCAAGCGATGAGTACGTATGGAAGCGATAATGAGAGTGGAACAAGCGAGAAATCTGTGTCAGGAGCATAACAGAGTTCCTCACGGGAAAAAGGCGTGATTGCATGTATGTGTGCAGCAAGGTCACGTGGAGTACTTCTGCGTGGAGGCGTGGCGCACGGCGGCGCGTCACAAGCACGCGTGCGCGCTGCGCCGCGTGCTCGCCGACGCGGGCGGCGCGCGCGCCTGCGTGCTGGACGCGCGGCGCCGCGCGCACGTGCACTGCGCCGCGCCCGCGGACACGTGCGCGCTGCCACAAGGCGCCGCGCGCGACGTCAGGTACGCAACACCTTCATGCAGGCCCGACCTATCCGGGACTCCATACATTCCCCCTCTCCTCCCGTCCTCCTAACCCTATCTCTTCTTAGGCTGCAAAAGACCCGCAACGCGACGGCAACTCACTCAATGTTCTACACATCTATAGTACGGCCAACGACACGAGATAAAAAATATAACAAACCCCTGAAGGGTTCAAAACATTTATCATTTCTCCATGATTAAATTCGACAACTAATTAGTAACGATTATAACAACAACACCAAAAATTAACCAGCCAACTAAAACAGAAACGGATTAATAACAATAATAAAACAACCAAATACGGGAAACGAAAATACGAGTCACTTAGAATGCTTTTCATACAGGAATGAACTTGTTATTAGTTGTCAATAAAATTGCGGACCAACTGTTGATGACCGCGGTATCAATTACTATCATATACCACGAAGTGCGCAACGATAGCAGTTTTCGACTAAGTGACGTCTTTACTGCATAGGAGTAACAAGGACAGAGATATCAATCGCTCGGATATTCGTGTCAATCGCTAATTGTCGCAACATAGCTCGGTAAGGGTTCACTTGTTTATAGTTTTTATCTCGTCTCGTTGGCCTTATTATAAGCATTTCTAAAAAATATTGTTTTGGCTTCCAGTATACTTATAAAAGTTCCCCACATTAGTATTCATCAAGTATCTCCTACTATGTACAGACATGACTCTTTAATCTTATTCTAAGTGTAGTTTATTCTTATTGTAAGTTAGTACGTTATGTCTTGCTTTTTCCCCAATTTTGGTTCTTAACAACTACTTAAATGAATATATAACATAATTGTTATTATCATTTTGCAGGGGTATAGTGTGGGACATATGTTTGTCGGATCGTAACGTGTTCATTATATATACGGACGAGTGTATCGAGACGTATTATTATGCGGCGAACACTATCAACGGCTCGCACATTGACCTGGTGGGCACGACGCCGCTCTTACCGAAGCAAGTGCCGCTCATCCTGTTCTCTGGAGACGTCTACTGCTACACGACAGGAGGCGCGTGAGTGCTACCAAAAATACATACATACATGACTAAGGCAGAGAAAACATAGCACCATAAGGCACAAACTTGTCTTCGACACAGTCAGCGAGAGTCCCTCCGCAATTTTCCTACAAACTAAATTTCCTACCGTACCTTAATGCACACACTACCTCACCCAACTCTCGCTTCCATTAGTTATATATACTACCCAAAAAGGTTGACGACATATGCAATAGTGTTTTTTTTTTAAGAATTTTCAAAATTGATTCCTTTTCTTCTAAATGCATGTTTTTTTGTGAAGAATATCTACACAGTGTTGTCTCCTGAATCTACTTCTCGAATTCAATGGGTTGAATGGATAGTGTAAGAGTTTATATGGGTATGGAAATGTGTATGTGAGAAGATGGTGAGTGACAGAAGATAATGGTAAAGAATGCCCACCCCACCTAAGGTTAAGGGCTAAATGAGAATGATGGTTTCCTGAATCTTTATAAAATATATTTTTGTGGTCTACCGTAGGGGACTAGGCATGATGACAACAGTCTGATGAAGAACTATGAAATTTGGTGTGACATAAGGTCATAGAGGAATCAAGAAGTCAAATAACATTTTAATATCTTGTATTGTTTTCAGTGTAGTGAAGTTGGCTTTAGATTCTCACAACACGAGTGGACTCGCCGATGCTGATACAGAGAAGAGATTGGCGAACCAGCGTAAGCATATCGACAAACTCTTAGCTCTGAGGAGGTTCAGTGAGGCTTGGCTGTACTGTGATGCGGTAGACGAGACCGACCTCTGGAGGAAGATGGGAGAGGCAGCTATAGCTGAACTCAGCGTTGAATTTGGTTTGTTGCCTAGTTTTTATTGTACATAATAACATCGTGACCTAGATAATCCAGGATCCAGACAATCTGTTTGCTATTAACAATAAATCTATAAAAAATAACGTTCGCGAGCTAATGAACAAGTAGCCAAATTAAAAATATACGTTGTCAGGATTACTATACTACGGTCTTGCTTGATATATGTATTTATTACACACAGTGTTTCCACACAAGTGTTTGTGCACGGCTGGTGATCGTACCCGGAAATATTTTTATGGAGTAGCATATAGCCCCTTATATACGCGTATATAAGGGGCCTGTTGGACACTGTGGGGCTCTACATAGCCCTAGGATATAGTTCCCTGTCCTAACGGTAATTGCTTATAGCGAACGACCCACCGACCTGAAAAGGTATATGGCCGCTCACTATGGCCGCACCTTAACCGAAGTCAAAGTGCGGGACCAAAAGCGGTAGGTCTTGCCGCCACCTCAAGCGTATAAGCTCTTGATGTTACTCATAAGGAGAGTCGCCCCGTGAATTCCTTCACTCCCCACTGTCCGGTTGGGTTCCGTAGCAGTTTAACGCGAGAATCTTCAATCCGTGACACTTCAATCCACTACCCCGCGAGTCCAACCTCATCGTGCAGAGTCTCCGCGAGCGCCAGCGCTGGCGAACGCCAGCGCCCGCAGTGGGGTTTTTCTCTGCTCCCGCGGTACCATGATCTTGCAGAAGGACCCGTGGTTCCGACTGAAACCTATATACTTCGGGTTCTAGTAGGTAGGGAGATAGCCCTAGGAAATATTAAATTATATTATCTGTTGTGTTGCAGCCATTCGTGTGTATACTCGATTGAGTGATGTGGCTATGGTGTGGGCGCTAGAGGACGCCTCGCATATTGAAGATATGTCAATACTGTGGTGAGTTAGTTATTTCGGTTTTTTCATGTCGAAATTTGTTTTTTATTTTAAATATTATTGGTGAAGAAATCAGTAGATTTATTTATAACTAGCTGTGCCTACGAAATCGTCGAATTTAATAATAATAAATAGAATTAGTAAAATAGAAGTAGTGTATGTTACAACTTATTACAACAACCGTGAAAGTCTGGTCAAAGTCGCTCCGGCCATTTTAGATATTGTTGTAAGATCTTATCGTTTGTCGGTATATTAATCGACAAATTGACAGATAAAAGATGATATTTTATAATATGTACTGTGAATGTGTCCATATAGGTAAGTTTAGAAAAAGGTAAAAATTTTTTTTTATCAAACTTATAGTGAAGAAACTTATAGTCTCGGTGGTCAAATATTCTGGATGGTCCAGTTCGAGCACCCCGCTTCTGAATCATGAAGTTGTGGATTCGAAACCGGGTCCACAGCAATATCTTTTCGGAGGTTAAATGACTTAAATATGATAAATACCGATGACTGACAACTTTGTGCCCGGTTTATGGCCATAGGTACGCATCTTATTCCATTTGAATCGTAAACATAACGGCGAGTAGAGGCATCCGTTATTTTCGTCCTTTAAATTTGTACGTTTGATACAGAAATGTTAATCGTACCGAGATGTTATATGTCGGCACTGTGACGCTGGCTTCTTTAGTGATATTCAAGACACGATAATATCTTAATGTGTGCTCGGCGCTCACCTCAGAAATGACGTGGTAGAGTGTCAAGAAGAGGTAAGTTGAGCGTGTCTGTCCCTGGTGCAGTGGCTTGCTGTGCGCCTGCCTGGGCCGGGGCGAGGCGGCGGCGCGCTGGCTGGAGGGCGCGGCGCGCGGGGCGCGCGGGGCGGGCCAGGCGCTGGCGCTGGCGGCGGCGCGCGGCCAGTGGGAGCGCGCGGCGCAGCTGGCACAAGACTCGTGTCCCCGCGCCGCGCCCGACGTCACGCTGCACTGGGCCCACCACCTGGAGCTCACGTAATTACCGCATGCTCTGTGTCCAGTTGCAGGGCGCTTGCACGGTGCCCTCTATCATATATAAGTCCCGCGCGTTGATATTGCGACGGACTGGAGCGTGACGTCATTCACCTCAAAAAATACAGATAGCAGAAACATTCACGGAATTCACTTATGAAATTACTCAATGTTGAATATTTTTTTTAGACAATTAATAAATAATAGTATAAAAATTAAAAATATTATAAAATTATTATATTTAAAAAGTATATGTTTATAATAAAAATGTGCACATATAATTTAGTCACTCTCGCTAGATTCTTCGATGGTAATATTATCATCGGAACCAGAACTAGATACGGTTGTAATTAGTAAGTATGATACTGTACAGTTAAATAATATCAAAGCAGAATTAAACAATTTTGATCAATAACTATTATAACTCAATCGTAAGATGTATATGCAAATCAATGTTGCGAACGGTACTTACTGTTTACTTACGTCATCACCGCCAATATGGTGGCTATTCCAATCGCAATATCAACACGCGCTGCTTAATGCTGCGAGTGTTGTCATTACTGTCACTAATAGTCGTTATTCATAAGAACACTAGGTAAATGTTAATTTCCTGACATCTTCTTGAATCAGGAATATTTGTTGTTTTTACAGAGCCGACTACCATGACGCTTTAGCGAACTATGAGAAGAGTGTGATAACAGAGAACACAGAAGATATAAAAGTGAAAGAGCACAACGCCAAGTGCGAGGCGGGGATAGCGCGCACTGCGATTCGTTGTGGTGACGTGATGAGGGGACTCGCCACTGCGATGAAGCACTCGCACGATACAATGCTGCTGCGAGAGTGTGCTGCGTTGTTTGAAGACGAGAAGCAGTACAGCCACGCTGCAGCGCTGTACGACCACGCTGGCAACACTGAAAAAGCCGCATCTTTGTATATCAAATTAAAATCCTGGCTCAAAGTAGAAGCGTTGCTACCGAAAATAAACTCCCCGAGCATACATATACAGTACGCCAAAGCGAAAGAAGCCGAAGGAAGATATCATGACGCATTGAAATCTTATTTGAAAGCTCAAGACTATGAAGCAGCTATTAGATTGAATTTGGACAAGCTGGAAGATATCGACGAGGCCGTCAACTTGGTGCAGGAGACGAAGTCCATACAGGGCGCTAAAATGGTTGCTAATTATTTCCAAAATATCGATGATCCGACTTCGGCTATCAAATTTTTGGTGATGTCTTTGTGTTACGATGACGCGTTCCATTTGGCCAGGAAGAATGGCAAGCTGCAACTGTACGGGGAAATATTAATACAGACTTCTCAAGCGAGATCTGGCGATTTCAAAAGTTTGGCTTTGCATTTTGAGGGAGAAAAGAATCACTTGCTAGCGGGAAAGTTCTACTTTCACGCCGGGGAATATAGTAAAGCGATGTCTCATTTGCTGAGGAGTGGTGGATCAGAGGAGGAAGAAAACGAAGCCATCAGTATAGCTATTGACGCGGTCGCTGCCAGTGATGATGAGAGACTCACTCGCAGGTGAGTAATCATAATAATAATATCCTTAGTCATGCCATAAATATTGTAACAAAGAAAATTTTTTTTTTTTAATTGCAAATAACATTTATTACTTTTACAGTGTGTTACTTTAATACAAAAATATAAAACGATATAAAATATAAAAAGCTTAATCGAAGTGGTCTCCATTGGCTGCAATACAGGCCTTTAAGCGTTGAGGCCAGTTATCAATAGAAACACGCACTCTTTCCATGGGAAAATTCTTCATTGCCAATCGTATGGACTGTTTTAGGGACTCTAAATTATAATGACGTTTAGAGCAAGCCGTACTCTCTAAAACTGACCACAAATGATAATCCAGTGGATTAAGATCGGGACTAGACGACGGCCAGTCTTCAGCTCTAATGAAGTCCGAAACGTTCGCTTCCAACCAAGATTGCGTGGACCGAGCTTTATGACCCGGTGCCGAGTCTTGCTGGAAGGACCATACTTCGTTATTGAACATGGTGTTGTTAAGGGGCTTGACTACCTTTTCAAGAATGGTATCTTGATACACTTGTGCCTATGTTTTGATACCTTTTTCACAAAAATATGGCTCAGTCACTCCTTCGTAGCTAACACCCCACCAAACCATCACTGAAGTCGGATAATGCCCACGTTGCACTCTGTCAACTAATTGGGAAGCTTCCTTAGAGCTTTGAGCATAAATACGGTCATTTTGTTTGTTAAAATGTTGCTCAATTGTAAAAACTTTTTCATCCGTAAACAAAATTTTTCTGTGACCTCTCTTTGGGTACCGCTTCAGTAGTTGTTTAGATTTTAACACCCTATTCTTTTTTAAATTACCAGTTAGTAAATGACCAGTGCGCCTCTTATAGGCTGCAAGTCCTAAGTCATCTTTTAAAATACGCGACATTGTTCTAGGTGCTATCTTCATCTCCCGAGATAAAATCTTTTGCTTGCGGACAGGATTTCTTCGAATTCTTTCCCTTACTGCTTTGACCACCTTTTTCGTACGAACACTATGTGGACGGCCAGGTTTTTTTCTGTCACAAACAGAGGAGGTCTCATTGTACCTATTAATAGGATATACATTTGACTAATACCAAGTGTATGGAGAGTTTTAAAAATTGCATTTAGCTCCATACCTACTTTGTGTAATGCAATCACAGCGATTCGGTTCTCTTTATCACCTCACTCCATTTTAATATCGCAAAATATTGTACAATGTATTGGCGCCAAAACGAGAAAACAATGATCAATTGTATAAAAATTACAACTTCCAAATTCAAATGTAATATTTTTTTATTTTTAGTTGTATTTATGGCCAGACTAAGTATACTTCTGGACACGTCTATTGGCCCACTTTGCATTTTCAGTTTCTTCAGTTTAGTCCTAAGTAAAATTTTATATTAGGTCGAGCAAAAAGTTTTTATGCAATTTTGAATCTGGCATATTCATAATTTCATTCAATAGTCTTTTTTGAATTTCTGACACAAAATTTTAAGAAACAAAAGACAATTTGGAGCCTGATTGTTGATATCAAACAATCGAATACTAAGAAAACTTGATTTTATTGGTTTACTTGGATTTAATTCTTGAAAGTGTGATTGATCTCTTTGGTTTTGCAACAAACATTACTTATTCTTAAGATTAAGGTGAGGTTCTATCAATAATCTATGGATACTTCGCCTGAAGTCGCCGCCCAAACTGTGGCACTTATCCAGGCCGGACACAGCCAAAGAAATGTGAGTGCTCAACTTAATTTAAGTCGATCTGCGGTCCGACATGTTTATCGGAGGTACCTAGAGACTGGCCGGCTTTGTTCGTCGCCAAGGAAGGCCACGTTTTCGGGTCACAACTGAAAGCAAGAATAAGCAATGATCGATTCATCGTGACGACCAGCTTGAGAAATCGTCACCTTACCTCCATTGAGATACAAAAACAACCTCGCGACTTCCACGGAGTATCTGTGAGCGCTCGAACTGTTCGGAGAAGGTTAAAAGAACGCGATTTGGTACCACACAAGCCAGCTAATGGCCCCAAACTAAAGCGAGTTCATTTCGCGCGCACACATTTAAATTGGACTCAGCAGTATTGGAGCTGTGTACTCTTTTGTGGTGAGTCTAAACTTGTGTTACATGGCAATGATGGAAGGAAGAAGGTCTACTGACGTAAGGGAGAGCGTTTCGCTCAATGCTGCTTTGAAGAGAGGGTTGCTTATGACGGTAGCTCATGGACTGTCTGGGGTGGTATATCCGCGAGCCGCAAAACACAACTGGAGGTTGTTACGGGACCAGGACTGAAAATATTAAATGCTGAAAAGTACATTCGTGAGTGCTTAGAATCTCACGTGATGCCATACGCGGACTATGTGGGCTCAAATTTCCTTTTTGAATGATAATGCAAGAGCCCGTACGGCCCGCATCGTTATGGACTGGCCAGCCAGAAGCCCAGACATGAACCCCTTTGAGCACTTGTGGGACGAGCTAAAAAGACGTGTCAGGGCTCGTCTGCCAGTTGCCCACACGATGCAGAATTTCATAACTGCCATAGAAAAGGAATGGGAGATGATCCCTCAAAATTTCATAGAGCGGATGATAAACTATATTCTTAATCGTATAAGAGCTGTGGCAGATGCCCATAGAGGCAACACACGTTATTAAATTAAACCTTATAAAATTAAATATAAAATTTTAGCTAGGACCAAATGAAACTAAAAAAGCAAGGTAATAGGCAATAGATGTGTCCAGAAGTGTACATAAATACATACATAACTTCACGCCAAGGGTGTCCAGAAGTGTATTAACTTTAAATCATTTTATAGGCCACGAAGATTGTTGAAATATATTTGTATTAAACTATACATTACTATTGTGTATATTTTTTTCAGACTAATAGAGTTCTTGTTGGGAGAGACAGACGGCACTCCGCGCGAGCCCCGGCACCTGTTCCGTCTTTACATGGCCAAGAGACAGTTCACGGAAGCTGCTAAAACTGCGGTAAGACATTATCAGCGTGCACACATACCAGTAGTTCATATTGATACGGTAATTTACAGTATTGCCGATGAGACGAACATGTTTTAACAATAACTACGTGGTATTTTTTTATTGAAAACTAGCTGACACAGCGAACTTTGTTCCGCATCAAAAGTAATAAATTAGTAATTTTTGGATATCATGAAGTTCTATTTGTGCTATTTATCGGCACGGGTCTTGGCCGGTACTACTGCGCGACGTAACTACTGTCGCGCAGTAGTACCGGCGTAATTCGTTTAAATTACATGCTCCAAAGGGCCATGATCACCTATATTACATGCACAATCTATTTAAGACACTTAATTGGATGAAAATTAAAATTGGTTTTAAATCGCTTCGTAAATAAAGCTATTATTTCTCGTAAAGAGTAAAAAATAAAAATGGTCTTTGTGTGTATTAGATAGACATATGCTCTCGTGGACTTTTTTGTAGGCCTTTGAAGGTATTTTATAATGTAGAACTTTGTTGCGATTTATCACTTCAGGGTTACAGGGACACTTTAGGGTTCAGCCAGCGTTTGCAATTAAGGCCAGCCTTTACAGCATGCGATTTAACCGAATATTTTCGAAGATATTGCACTATTAACTTGGCGGGACAGCAGTTAAAGCCGAAAAATAGCACAAATTGAACCTCATGCTATCCAAAATTTACTCATTTATTATTTTTGATGCGGAACAAAGTTCGCTGGGTCAGCTAGTGATAGATAAAAACCACCCCGTTGTAACCTTCTGTCCAAATCCGTTGAGTATTTTGAAAGATATAAGCATGAAAGTTGACAGACAGCGGAAAGCGACTTTGTTTTATACTATGTAATGATAAATTCAAGTATATATTATTATAGTTTTTTAATTAAATTTATCAATTAAAAAGAATACATATTTTTATTGGACAATTCGTTAATACATAAACATACAGTTTAATACATTTGTTTATATAATAATAAAACAGAATGTTTAGAATAATACTATTAAAAAAATCAAAGCACACTGTAGCTATATGTGATTGAATTCCTAGAGGAGGGTATCTTTATCTCATGTTTACGTCCGCGCGGTTTTGGGCATTTATTTCAAACATATCGTCAAGTTACAATACTGTATGATAATATTACCGTGACACAGTACGTTCGCATCGTGCAATGTACATTGCAGGTGATAATCGCGGGTGCGGAATGCCGCGCGGGGCGGTACCGCGAGGCGCGGGACGTGGCGCGCGGCATGGCGGCGGCGCTGCGGGCCGCGCGCCTGCCCGTGCCCGCCGACATGCGCCACGCGCTGGCGCTGCTGCACGCCTACATACTGGTCAGTCGCACAGCGCCACACTGCACCACACTGCACCACACTGCACCACACTGCACCACACAGCACCACACAGCACCACACTGCACCACACAGCACCACACTGCACCACACAGCACCACACTGCACCACACAGCACCACACTGCACCACACTGCACCACACTGCACCACACTGCACCACACAGCACCACACTGCACCACACAGCACCATACTGCACCACACAGCCCCACACAGCACCACACTGCACCACACAGCACCACACTGCACCACACTGCACCACACAGCACCACACTGCACCACACAGCACCACACAGCACCACACTGCACCACACAGCACCACACTGCACCACACAGCACCACACTGCACCACACAGCACCACACTGCACCACACTGCACCACACTGCACCACACAGCACCACACTGCACCACACAGCACCACACTGCACCACACAGCCCCACACAGCACCACACTGCACCACACAGCACCACACTGCACCACACTGCACCACACAGCACCACACTGCACCACACAGCACCACACAGCACCACACTGCACCACACAGCACCACACTGCACCACACAGCACCACACAGCACCACACTGCACCACACAGCACCACACTGCACCACACAGCACCACACTGCACCACACAGCACCACACTGCACCACACAGCACCACACTGCACCACACTGCACCACACTGCACCACACAGCACCACACTGCACCACACAGCACCATACTGCACCACACAGCCCCACACAGCACCACACTGCACCACACAGCACCACACTGCACCACACTGCACCACACAGCACCACACTGCACCACACAGCACCACACAGCACCACACTGCACCACACAGCACCACACTGCACCACACAGCACCACACAGCACCACACTGCACCACACAGCACCACACTGCACCACACTGCACCACACTGCACCACACAGCACCACACTGCACCACACAGCACCATACTGCACCACACAGCCCCACACAGCACCACACTGCACCACACAGCACCACACTGCACCACACTGCACCACACAGCACCACACTGCACCACACAGCACCACACAGCACCACACTGCACCACACAGCACCACACTGCACCACACAGCACCACACAGCACCACACTGCACCACACAGCACCACACTGCACCACACAGCACCACACTGCACCACACAGCACCACACTGCACCACACAGCACCACACTGCACCACACAGCACCACACTGCACCACACAGCACCACACTGCACCACACAGCACCACACTGCACTACACAGCACCACACAGCACCACACTGCACCACACAGCACCACACTGCACCACACTGCACCACACAGCACCACACAGCACCACACAGTACCACAATGCACCACACAGCACCACACAGCACGACAGAGCACCACACAGCACGACAGAGCACTACACAGCACCACACTGCACACATAATCTAGTTAAGTGTAATGAAAACATGGCAAAACATAACTTCAAAATCAAAATCTCATTTTTCAATTTAGGTCATTAAAGACAGTTATGCAGGTCAATATTTACAATCCGTCAATTCGATTACTCACGCCCTGAGAAGAATTGGCAAGAATCTCAAGGAACTTCACACCTTTTTCTACCCGAAGGTGTGGGCAGTGGCTGTTAAGCCTCGTCTCGCCGTTATGTTTAGGTCCCAAATGGAATAGGTGGCGAACCAATTGCCATACCGGGTACAAAGTTTTTAGTCATCGATATTTAATCACAACTTTCGAAATTAATTTCGAAAAGTCATTGGTGTAAGCAGGATTCGAACCCGCGACCTCTGGATTCAGAAACGGGGTACTAGACCACTGGATCACCGTGTCTTTGTACCTATAATAAATTGTTTAAGGAATAGTGGGTGACCGGAAAATAGATATCCGAGAGATATATTATGCCTTCTTAAGGTCGGGCCAATTTAATAGGCAACATTTGACGTCTGTCAATTTTATTTTTTTAGTGATGATCTGCACAAAAACATCTATTTATGCGAATGAAACAATACAGACATGAGAAATTTTAAAACTCTTTAGGTGAATCCCTGTCACATTTTCTACTAATTTCTAAGCATTAGGAGTGATTTTTTGATTAATACATAGTCCAACACTGACAATAACGTGGTTATTAATTTACAGTGGTATTTCTTCACAAATAATCGATACATTCGATCCTACTTACCAGCTTATGATTTTTGGAGTAGCCTCCCTACTGTTTAAAAATGTTAGTGATTAGACGACGCAACATGGTAATGACGTTCAGTTTGTTATATCACCAATTATTTGTTATGTTTAGAATTGTTTTTAACTGAAAGCAAATAGTGTTATTTCTTGTATCGTTCATTACTAAAATAAATTTGTGATTGTATTTGAAAAAAAAAATTTTGCAGTCCTAACAAAACGAAAAAATATTTTATTTCATGCCCGCCGTTACAAGATTACGTTCTTGAATTTTGATGAACTGTCAAATGTTCCCTATTAAAATGCCCCGACTATAGCTTAATTGTTGCGGTCTCGGTGTCGCCGCTCATCTGTTACCTAATTCACGACTACATTAACAGAAGTTGTATGTACAGCACACATTAGTAATTATTATACGCACACTAAAAAGGTAACAGAAACACTAATCAACTTATTAATAGCACATAAATATAAAAGGGGCGGAGCATCTACGTGTAGATATAGTACCAGGTGGTTTAAAATACAAAATAGTAAGTTTTTTAATTACGTTTAAATATAACACCCCAGACAGTTCCTAATCAATTAACAGACGTATTTTGACGTAATTCGGCATACGGCTAAATTTGGACTTATGAGACTTACATATTTGACGCCTCAAGGCATATCCCGTGACATCAGTGTGGGCAACCGATTCCGAGCAAGGTACATAGTACTAGTAGTAAGTAACTAGAGCTTGCTACATAGATAGTCTCAGTTACGTTGTCAGCCTGTAAAATGGAACAGGGACGGGAATAGGCCACTACATATTCCAATCCTGAATGGAAGAAGTAAGGGAAGGGGGATTTTACGTCGTTACTTAAATAAAAGTTCTAAAATCGATAGCTGAGTGTTCGATTTTTATGAATGATTTCATGATAAAAAAAAACCCTACAGTTTTTAATGTATAAATTTCAGGTACGCACGCACGTACGTCGTGGCAGACACGACTTGGCCGCCAGGCTACTTTTAAGAATAGCCAGTGATGTCACGTTTTTTCCTACGCCACAACGTGAGTTTAACAAGTGTAATTCATGGAAAGACGATCGGTTTAAATGATTACTGCTACTACTACACGAAACTATAGTCTTGGATTCAAATCTTGATGTATACTGATGTAATGTTGTGTTATAATTAATTGATTTTGTTGATAATTGTACTTATTATATAGCAATAATTAGTCTTTCTATGAAGGTCATAGAAATATGTCTCGTTACAATTCACGTGTACTTTTATTTTGATGTAGACGTTGGTGTATGTACTATTTACAGATCAGGTATCGATACTGACGTCGACAGTGATCGAGTGCAGTCGCGCGGGACTCAAGCATCAGGCACATCACTGGGCGAAGGTGCTCATGCAACCGGAGTACAGATCACAGGTATAACATTCAGGAGCGTTGTAGCAGCGGATGTAGTAGATTAAGATATGTTAAGTAATATAATATGAAACTGAAAAACGTGGGATGATCCGATTTGACAATAGTGTACGTGTGCAGATAGACCCGAAGTACGTGAAGAAGATCGAGAGCGTGGTGCGTCACGGCGCTCGCGGCGGTCCCCCGGGGGCGCCCCCCGGCGTGCCCCCCGCGTGCCCCCCGTGCCCGCAGTGCGGCGCGGAGCTGGCGGCGCACGAACTAGCGTGCACCCACTGCGAATGCATCGTGCCCTTCTGTCTCGCCTCGGTACTGAAACGCACACATACAAGGGAATACCAACACACAAACACACGCACGCACGCACACACACCACAGTCAGCGTCAACTATGTGTCTTCCTATCTCAAATTATTAAAATAAAACGAGACGAGTGGCTTGTATAACTAGATCATCCATGTTCCGGGTGTTCAACTTGTGAATGTCACTTTAATGCTTAAAGTTGCTTATAATTTTTTTACATCTAATAAATTTTCGTTTATAAACTGTGATGCAACGGTCAGAATATTTATCTCTTTAAATTTTTGCCTAAGGGGGTCTCTAGGGCCTGGACAATAAATTGCACGAACAGCCCTTTTTAAAGATTGTGTTTCAGTCCACAGGTGAACCCCCCAGAAGTATGCCATAGGTCATAATAATATGGAAATAACTGAAATAGACCATTCTACATTCTAGTCGTTTTAACATTCATATGCATGTAGTAAAAAGCGGTTATTACAATATTACAAACAGACATTCAAATTTTATTTATATGTATAGATTAAAAAAAAGAGAACATACAAGAAGATGAATGTAAATCATAACATTGAAACAACTTTTTATGTATTATATCGCGTTTATTTAGAACTTATTTTTTATTTATTTCCCGACGTTTCGAACTCTTTACAGAGATCATTTTCACGAGTTGTCTCAATGTTATGAATGTGATTCGCGAAAATCTAAGAAATAAATATGAATTTAATTGTCAATCTGCGTACAGGGCCTGCACATCGTGAAGGACGACCTGACTGCGTGTCCCGAGTGCGACTTCCCCGCCATACTCACAGAGTTTGTTGAGTGAGTTCTTCTTTTAATTCAATGTTCATTTATTTTTGTGTCATGAAGCCATCGATATGCCTTCTTATTTTAATTCCTCCGGTCCTCTTGTCGCCGCTAATCTGTCACGTAATTCAATACTCTATACTCCGTCCATGACATAGATTTAAGAATAATAGATCGTCAATAGTCACCCGAACAACGAGACCAAAAATGGGTCGTTGATCTGTGAGTGACTTATTAATGTGTGCGTAAAAATGCCTCCAAGTGTCAACTTTTACATAGATATTGTTCATGTGTTGAATTTTATACATCCTGAGAATCGTTTACTCGTGGTCGCGCTGTCAGTGATGATTAGTAGTACATTTTTACTGATATGTGCCATCTACTACAGTCTATGATAAATCTGTGGACCATGATAATAATTGTATTTTAGACAGATGGTAATAGTGATTGCAAGAGCATTCAAAATATCTATAACTTATTAAAAACCTTGATTTCAAAAGTCATAAGTCGATAAATAAAAATATATGATTGTACATTGTATTATCTATCTATTTAGGCCTCGTGGTGTATTGGTAAAACTACCGGCTTCAGCAATGAGGTCGGGGGTTCGATTTCCACCCGAGCACAAATATTTGTGACAAACATGATTATTTGTGTGGCGTCTGGGTTTGTGTTTTTCTATGTATTAAGTATGTATTTACAAAAGAAAAGTATATATGTATTATTATCCGTCATCTGGTATCCATAGCACAAGCATTTAGTTGCTTAATTTGGAACTAGAGGGCGCTGTGTGATTTGTGTCCAAGTTATTATTATTAGTTGTACATAATAACAATTCTGTAGCTATATCGTGTCATTTTATAAATGTATTATAAAACGATTTGCATGCCGCACACGTGATTCTACTAAATTGGGAAACGGACTGCTGAAATGACGGCTGAAATTCGAAATTAAGATGTATATTTCATTCCAATATGTTCATAGGATCGGAATGTAAGTGAGAGTTATGGGTGGGGTGGAATTTGTGGCGTATCATTTTATTATTGTATTATATATTTTATCAAGTCCATAATTGTATAACCACATAATAATATTTTTTTACAATAATTATTTACTAATCTACGAAGAAAGAACTTTCTTGATCTGATAACGAATCTTCGCTGCCAAGGTTAATGAGAGTTCGTTCTACCATATTATCGAAAGCCGATAACAGTCGATCGACTTACTACATCCCTAAACATCGTATTGAACTTGTAAATGAAATATGACGTATTAGCGCCTAAGTTTTGTTCAGAATTTTAGGTTATTACGCTAGAACAAAGTTATAGCAACGAGTATTCGTAAGCTGTCTAAAATACATTAATACGGACGGAGTATAAGGAAGCGAAGTCGCTGATAGACAGACAGTTGCTAAGCGACAAGATGCGTACAAAACTATAAAATTCCTAACATTAAAACAACTTTGTAGGATTGTATCGCGTTTATTTAGAACTTAATATTTATTTCGTAGACCCGCGCGAACGTCAGATACAATCTTAAAAATTTGTTTTAATGTTATGAATGTGGTTCGCGAGGGTCTACGAAATAAATATTAAATTCCTTGTGAAATTGATCCATATTTGTTTAACTGAAATTACGAAGCACCATTTAGTTACAAGCTAAACTTGAACAATGGCGCCATGTTTTGAGTATTTTCAAACTACTTTTAGTTTCATAAAGGAGTATTTTGCATATGAGTGTCTGACCCGGTTCTTCTCGTGATAGCCCCTGCATTCGGAATCGGGCCGCTAGTGGTGATTGCGTCCGCGTTTCTTGTTCCACGGAGGCACTTTCCTCCAGAACGCCTGTGTCTATGAAGACCTTGGAAAATAAAAAAGTTACTTCGACTTTGACTAACGTATTATAACAGTATCCTACACGGTTATTTACCACGTGTTTTTTCTAACTATAATAAGTACTTATGTCTGTATTATTGTTAGTATTAATGTCTATTAACTAGTTCCCAAAACACAAACATTTAGTATCATATCTTGCATCTATGTGTATTGTGTATTAAATAGCCTCGGTGGTCCAAACGTCGAACACCCCGCTTCTGAGTCAAGAAGTCACGGGTTCGAATCCTGGCTCATACCAATGACTTTTCGAAATTATTTTCGAAAGTAATGTGTGATAGATGTCGATGACTGAAAACTTTGTGCCTGGTGTGGCAATAGATTCCTGTTACCATACACCGGGCATAAAGTGCGTAAGTCAACGATATTTATCCGAAATGAACTCTAAGAAATCATTGGTGAGCCCGGAATCGATCTCACCACTTCTGAATTTGATGCGAGGAGCTCGACCACTGAACCACCGAGATTAAACGAAGAAACCGTGGCCGATATATGTCAAAGTGCTTCGCGATCATATATTGGCCACATATCGGGCACAATTTGTTTATTCGTTTATAATAAGGGTAAAAATAAACACAAAAGACGTTAATGAGTGCAAGAATGATATTCCCAAACCTTCTACACACGATTGATAGTGTTCTGATGAACACTATCAAAATGAAAACTACAATTAATTGACGACGATTTTCTTATCACTATAGTTCTCATTGGCAGTATATAATGCTCATAACATATCATGTGTATATGTTTTTTTCCAGAATTCTGCAAGAGGAAGGCAAGTGTCCAATGTGCGGTGAAAACGTGGATTGGCGGCGTCTTGTCAAGATTGATGATGTCGCTGCTTATATGGACTTCAATACAAGCAACTCCTTAGCATCGCAGTGAGAAAAGAACGTGCAAAAAGGGTTCCGTACCATTACTGAACGTACTGAATTATTCTTGGCTTCGAAAGTAATAGATACACCACCGATTTCAATATTTCAACTGTCTTAAGTAAGATACAATCTGCTTACTGACAGATGGGCTCTGTAATAAGGTCCAGTTATTTCGCTGTGTGTACGGAACCCTAATATTGTCACGTGTGAAAGTTTAAGTTTGACTTGACAGATATCGTTATAAATTTTGATTGATAACCCAACTTGGAATATGTTATTTAGACAAGCAGATAGTGAGTAAAATATTTGTTACGATTATATCTACTATGTCATTAATTTCATTTATATTATTTATGTTGCATGTCATTTCGAATTTATGATGCATAAAATATAGGTGCTTCATAAAATATTTGTTCATAGATTATTAATATACCACTATAGGTGATATGAATGCCGTCCGTTTATCTATAAATAAGAAGCATTATCTAAGTATTTATCTAGAAGATTATTGAATTTAGTTTATATTTATTTAAGGTATTAGCGTTGTCTAAGGCTTAAAATCTAATTATATTTCTACACCTGTATGACAATCAGTAAGTTTTTGATATCCGTCCGTTAAGATAGTAATTATTGTAATTATAGATAATAAATATATATGTTTCACCTCACATGTATTTTTATCTTTAAAATCCTTATATATAAATACTAGTTGACCCGGCGAACTTCGTTCCGCATCAATAGAAATAAATTAGTAATATTTGGATCTTAAAAAGATCAATTTGTGCTATTTATCGGCACGCGTTTTGGCGCGCAAACGCAACTGCTATGTACCGCTATGTTAATACTGTAATATCTTCGTAAATATTAGTTTAAATTACATGCTCTATTTAAGACACTTAATTGGATGAAAATTAATGCTGTAATGTTTAAAATTGCTTCGTAAATAAACCATTATTTCTCGTAAAAAGTTAAAAAATAATAATGGTCATTGTGGGTTATCCCTAAGACATAGACATATGCCTTCGCGGACTTTTTTATAGACCTTTTAAAGGTGTATAATAATGTAGTACATTGTTTTGATTTATCACTTAGGGTTCAGGCAGCGTTTTCGATTAAAGTTTTAAATCTTGAAAATTATCATTTTTTTTCACTACACTATTCATGAATTATAGATCAAAACCACCCCGTTGACACCCTCTAACTATTAAAAAAAACCGCATCAAAATCCGTTGCGTAGTTTCAAAGATTTAAGCATACAAAGGGACATAGGGAAAGAGAAAGCGACTTTGTTTTATACTATGTAGTGATAATGAAACTGTAATATAACAAACAATAAGTAAATGGAGCGCTGGGCAGATTCCTGGCCGCAAAGTGTGTAAGCTAGCCATTTAAAATGCTGTACTGATCCCGACGCTAACTAATGGAAGCGAGAGTTAGGTATGGCACATAGGTGTGCACAAAGGTAGGATAACACATAACACACAAAACATAACTTCACGCCTTTTCTACCCGAAGGTGTAGGCATTGGCTGTTACGCCTCGCTCACCATAAAGTTTATCTCGCAAATGGAATAGGTGGCGAACCTATTGCCATACCGAGCACAAAGTTTTTCAGTCATAGATATGCATCATACATTCGAAATTAATTTTGAAAGTCATTGGTGTGAGCCAGGACTCGAAGCCGCGACCTCCCGATCAGAAGCGAGGTGAGGTTGAGCACCTCGCTTTCGCACCGAGATCCTGATGTGCATAAATGCCTTAAAAAAAATCTGCGGATTGACTCTCGCTGATCGCGTCGAAAACAAGGTTTTAAGTAAGGAATTGGAAGAGGATTGAAAGAAAGTGTTCGTGTGCTCATGTAGAAAGAATGGATGATGCAAGATTGACTAAGTAGTTATACAATGAAAAAGCGGATGGCCACAACCCACCTTCCATTACCAAATAGAACGACTTAAAAATCGACGCGCGTGTATGAGAGATTATGAAAGTCAAAGAAGCGAGTGAGGCGTGTAAGAATCGTGCTTCTATGGCGTTTTGTTTTCTTTGCCTATCCCGCAAGGGATTTGGCGTGAAGTTATGTATGTATGTATATTGCCCTATTTTATGGGTTGCCTTTATTATCCGAAGATGGAGTAGACAGTTAGGTCGGCTCATGCGACGGACGTAGGTATGTATTTTTTGGACAAGGTTTGTGACAGCGACAATCACCATATAATATATACATAACTTCACGTCATTTCCATTGCAGGGTTGGCAGAAAGAAGGATAATATTACCATATATTCCAATTTATTGATATCCTCGTAATTAGCTAAGTGGTTACCTGACTGCGGGACCAAACGTCTCCAGGTCTTCTACAGACTCTTACAGATATGCAGCTTTATGATAATTTTCCTGTCAATATCCCATTCCAAGTGGTGTCGGCACAACATGTCATCATTTTCCATTGTCTTCTTCTATCAATTGTTATCTCTACGCTTACTCCTTTCATACTCCTATCAACTTTTACACAGTCCATCCATCTTCTTTCGGATTTCCTCTACCTCCTGGTAACATGACTTTCTATTCTTCTTATAGTCTTATACCACGTCAACCTACCATTTCTATTTTTTCTCCATGATTGTTGTTAACTGCCCAACAAAAGATAATGATACGTTCAGGTTCCTAGGAGGCTTGTTTTTTTTTGTTTTAAATAAAACTTTCCTTTTATTAAGTGATGAAACATTTATTTTTTCATTTGAAAGTATATCAAGTTGTAGTTACACGTCCGATACTGAGGAGATTCAAATGAACCTAAATAAAATGAAAAAATACCAAACGCGAAACACATTAGGTATTTGTATTTTACAAAAAAAAACAGCAGACGCACATTGGGACCATACCACATATTGACTATGTATGTATGAATTTGTATATAAAAATTATAGATAATGAAAATGTATATACAAGTATTGAAATTACTTTTTATCTACATGTATATAAATACTTTTTATTATTTTCTGAAATAAATACAATATACGTATAAATTAAATTACAGTACCAAATGGAAGGGATTTATTTAAGAATAAAGTTTAAAATTCATTTAAAAGTCGGGGACAGTTGGATTTTATCCTGAAGAGCAAACTAGTAGCTGTCATATGAAGCTGGATTTATAATAAGAAAAAAAAAATGGCAATATCTAAAAGAAAAAGAGCACATACCATTGAAATGCTGACAAGAAAGCTAGATGGTCCTGAGAACCAGGCAAAAATATGTTGAAATTGTGGCAGAAGCCTTTTTATGATTTAGCGTCAATTGGGGATTCTAACAGGTTGGATCTTACGTTACATTTAGAAATATCGAAAAAGGGGCAGTCGGTTAATTTAAAATAATCCATTAAAATGTTATAAAATATACATTCACAAATATTGTCTATTATAAGTTTTTATTTCTCTTTTTTATAAATCTATAGCTTTTAAATAGTTATATTAAAATGTTGTATGGTCACAATAACGTTCATACCAATTGTAGTCTGTTACTCTAACACAGTCAAGTATTTCAGACTATAATTACCACTTAAGTAGACAATACATTTATACAACTTAAAACTAATGACAAGACGATTAATAACAAAATAAAGAAATAATACAGTATGTTAAATAATAATAAACAAAATAAAAACATAAAACAATATCAATTGTGCTAACGGTACATAATAAGTGATCGCTAAATGTTACTAGTGTATAAGGTATGTTATTATTTAAAAATTCTGCTAAAATTCAACTAACGCTTAAAATATGTTTTTAATTTCAATGCGTCCTCAGCATTCAGATATATATATATAGAAATTAATTTTAATAATTATTGCACTTGGTAAAAATAGTACGTACATACCTATTATGTTTTCCTTTATATTAATATAATATATATATATATATATATATATATATATATATATATATATATATATATATATATATATATATATATATATATAATAATAATAATAATAATAATTATTTACTTTTCGACTGTTATTATTAATGAGATAGTGTTTTCAACTTGATTACTCTTATTTAAAATTTATAAATGCATTATTATTTATATATATTTAAATTTGTATATAATAATTGGAATGTTCAATATATTCCCTTCTATTTTGTGACTCACAATCCAAACTTCAGGGTTTGGCTACCTTTACCTAACTACTGATCTATTTTAAAAAAATCATGTTTCTCTTTTAATGACAAAAGGGAAGCGATTTTGCTGTCTGTAGTGTTAATTTTTCATAAATGCTTTTTAGTTACGTTTGTAGATCAATGTGTATTTTCCACAAATTATAAAATTTTAAAGTACCTACATATTAGAATGAGATACAAAAATTCATGAATGACTGAATGAATATAAAAAATTGGTGTTACCACATGTTCGCAATATAATTATGTATACCTAAGTGACGCAATATTAAGATTAGGTAGTATATTTTTTTTTACAATATCATGATGGGCCGGATGATGACGCTACTGGGGTTGTAAAGCGTTGATGAGAACACGCTCACGGCCTGTCCGAGAACAGCGCACACCTCTACTTGCAAGTTACTAGCGAACTGACGCTTGATAGTGACTGTCAAAGTATTATTTTGTTACTCTTTTAACAGTCTCGGTGGCCTAGTGGTCGAGCACATGGCTTCTGATCCAGAGGTCCGGGTTCGATTCCTGAAACTGGCTCACACCAATGACTTTTCGAAATTATTTTCGTAAGTTATGTGTGATAAATATCGATGACTGAAAACTTTGTGCCCGGTATGGCAATAGGTTCGCCACCTATTCTATTTGGGACGTAAACATAACGGCGAGACGAGGCTTAACAGCCGCTGCCTACACCTTCGGGTAACAAAAGGCGTGAAGTTATGTTCTTCTAAGAATAGTGACGGTAGTTTCAAAAAAAAATCATTTAGAAAAATTTCCGATATAATTATTGTAATTTCTAAATTAAAGTTTCAAACATCATTCGCAATATAAAAAGAAACGTATTTCAGAAGTGTTTCATTTTCCCGGACAGGCTGGTGACGAGCACACCCATGTTCGATGCAGTCGTAAATATATATATATAGAAGATGAGCAGTAACTACGTCGGACGAACAGACCGGACGCCTGATATGGACGAATCATAAACACAAGACATTGTACTACACACTTAATAACAAACATACGATTCACGCAACATTTTATAAATATAGGAATCGTAAATATTTCGTTTCAATAAATATCTGTGGCCGGATACTGCAGCGGTACTCGGCGCCCGCTCCGCCCGTCCGAGGTGCACGTCAGCACGTGCGCGTCACTAGTGAACTATTTACACGTACAATATAAAAATATACTAAAACATAGACGCGATGGCACTCGGTTGCTGTTCCAAGTAGAAACTAACAGGGTCTAACATTACAGATACAGGCGACTCTCGATAAATACTATAAATCTTTGGTTCGTGTGTGTGCGGAGCGGGGCAGGCTCACGGCAGGTGCGCCAGCCGCTTGGGCAGCGCCGCCACCACGCGCACGCGGTCGCTGAACTGAGGGGGCGGGGCCAGCACGGGGGCGGCGTCGGCCCCGGCCCCGCCCTCCTCGGGCGGCGGGGGCAGCTGCGCCAGCAGCACCGCGCCGCGCGCCGAGCTGGGCCGGCGGCCCGGTGCCAGCGCCACGTCCACGCCCAGCCGCTCGGCCGCCGACCGCCCGCGCGCCGCCCCCGCCCCGCCCACGCCCCGCAGCAGCGCGGCCGTGGCTCGCTTGCGGGTGAGCGAGTTGTGGCGCTGCATGGGCGGGGGCGGCGGCGCCAGCGACTCGCTGGACGAGTGCACGGGCTCGGTGCTGATGACGTCGTTGCTGGACTTGACGGTGACGGACGAGCAGAACGACACCTTGTCGCGGCGGGGCGGGGGGCGGCTCACCTCCTGGTCGCTGGACACGCCCGACGACGAGTTGTCGCCGTCGTCTCGCTCGCACACGCCGTCCCCCATCGACTTGGACGACTTGAGCCGAGTGCGGATCTTTTGTATTTCGTCTACCGAGAACGAGTGCTGCATCGAACTGGAGCCGGAACTGCTGCCGCTGGAATGCGAACATGATATAAATGTAAATTTATTAGCTAAACCTAATTGATGTACCCGACTACAAAACAAAAGTTTAAGTTGATTAATTTAAGAAATTAATTAAATTTAAATATTATGAAGAGATCATAATAAATAATTAACGAACTATATTATTTCATACTTTAGACACACAGAAGCCAGTTGTAACATAGATCCCCACATAAATCATAACACACGCGTAGATACATAATATTCCTGTTAAATAAATAAATATATTAAGCATCATTATAAGAGCATTAATCACTATGTTGGTGTATCAATTTTAATAACACATTTTAATATTTCAAAATGATACCAAACCACAATAGCACAGGACATAAGTCAACAGACTTCGAATCACCGTGACAATATTCACAAACACGTACAAAAGCGAAACTCTCAGCAATATACCTATATGTATAACTCTGTTGATAATTAAAATTTTACCTTAGTATAAAATAATTAATTTCGTATTTAAATAATTTAAAGAAAAAAACTTTTTTAAAGAAGCTTTTATTTAAACGCTCTAAAAAGTATAAAATAATTTTAACCTTATACATTTTAACTATCAACTTATAACCTTATTATATACAATTTATGTGATAATAAAAGCTTGTCGCTATGTTTAATTACCTATCAGTGGCTATCCATAACCATCTAGAAATATTTTTTTAGATTTAATGATTACTGTGACGGATCGCATTATCCAAATATATTTTTTTGGTTTATAACATATATATGGACACCCGAACACATATAGTGGTACAGTTCCGTTGCCGGCCCTTTCCATGGGAAATGGAAGGGGTCGGAATTGGGATGGGAAGTGGAAGGGTTGGGTTGAACATAGCGACAAGCTTTTATTATCACATAAATTGTATATAATAAGGTTATAAGTTGATAGTTAAAATGTATAAGGTTAAAATTATTTTATACTTTTTAGAGCGTTTAAATAAAAGCTTCTTTAAAAAAGTTTTTTTCTTTAAATTATTTTCAAGTTTTTAGTTATCGATGGGTAAGTTTCACAGTCTCTTCATCTCATTCAAAGCATCATTGTTACAAGGTCATTTGCCAGTTAATTTCGAACAGTCCAACTCTTCAATGAGGAGACCTCCTAAAGTCTTTTCTCTACTTAAGGCCGCGTATGCTTGACCAGCAGCAAAAAGTTTCGAGCCTAAGTAAACAATTTTTTTTGTTACTTATTTGTTGATTTTGCAACTTAATTTTGTTATGTGGGACTGTTGTTTAATAACAAAATATGTTTAACTACTTGTGATGTGTAACGCCATCTGTTGTTTTAATCAGTACTTTATACTTGCTGACCTGAGTGTAACATAGGAGTCAGTTGTAATAAAAGTTATAGTTCGTTCCCACCATCCACTGTGTTTAATTCTAATAATACCTATAACACCATTAAAATCCGTTAGTGTAGCAATCATGTTAAAGTTATTAAATCCTGTCCAATTTACGTCGGTATCCTGAAAGGGCATGGCATTACACCGGTCGAACCGGCCCATTCATGCAGCAGATTGCGTGGCTGACCACAATTAAAACACTGTTAACTATTAAAACATAGGTCAACGGAAAGCCGTCGACTGTGATGGACTACCGCCTCAGCCGTAAAGTGGTCGTAAGGTTCTCAATGTTAGCACTAACTCATTTTGATTATAAATTTGGACGCGCCGCTTAACCCTGTATCTTGACATGGTGATTTAGCATCAGTGACTGAATAGTAAACAACAGATTGACTGACACCGGCCAAACAAGCAGACCACTAACATCTAGCCGCTCATATTGAAAACCTTATGATATATATAATATTTATACACATTCTAATTTGTTTATAACATTAATTAATAACATAACATAGCTCGATTCCTTTTTCTACCCGAAGGTGTAGGCAGCATCTGTCAAGCCTCAACTCGCCACTATGTTTACGCCTCAACGATCTTTAAGGGAGTAGGATGTAGGATATGGGAGTAGGAAGGGATGGGGAAGGGGAGTGGGCCTCCGGGTACCTCTCTCACCCAAAGAAACCCGGCGTGAGCTGGTTGTGGTATTTCACCGATCGAGCCAGCCCATTCATACAGTGAATTGCTGGGCTCTACCACTGTTGCCATACAGCGAGCACAAAGTGGTCAGTCAAAAATATTTATCACACATGACTTTCGAGAGGAATTTCGAAAGACATTGGTGTGAGGCCAAATTCGCACCCAAGACTTCCTGATTCAGAAGCGGACTAGTTTACTGAACCACCGAGACATAGTTTTTGAAGTTCTCATATAACTCTTTAATGAAAGGGCCATTTGATACCCATATAGTAGAAACACAAATATTTATTCCACCATATTGGATTTAGAATTACGTCACATTATTTTTCGAGCTACTATCAACAAGCCCTTTCATTTGATACCCATATTGTAGAAATGCATTAAAAAAAACTGTTCCTCTATCTTGGATGATCCGCCATATTGGATTTAGAATGACGTCACATTATTTTTTTAGTTGGTCCCAGTGAGCCCTTTCATTTGATACCCATATTGTACGAAAGCTTAAAATATATATTCCTTTATCTTGGATATTCCACCATATTGGATTTAGAATGACGTCATGTTATATTTTGAGTTACACTCAATAAACCCTTTCATTTGATACCCATATTGCAGAAATGCATTCAAAATATCCATTCCGCCATCTTGGGTCGTCCGCCATATTGGATATAGAATGATGTCATACATTATATCATGCATTGTCATCCAAAGTAAACGTGTATACAAAATTTCAGCTCAAGCGGTTGAAGGTATCTACTTCAAAATTGAGTTACAAGATTCCACCGAACATACATACTTACATACATACATACATACATACATACATACAGTGCAAGGTAAATAAAAGCTTATAATAAACGACTCTGCGACTTCATATATTGTCGAGTGTTTTCTGAAAATGGGTTAAAATGTTAGGAATTGCTAGGTAGGTACTACAATATTGACATCTAATATGTACATTATAATAAAGAAAATTGGTTTTTAACATGTCATGTACATGTGTAGGTGAGTTTAAGTTTTCGTAACTGGAAGGTATTCTCACCTCGCGTTGCTGTTGGCGCTGGTCTCGGCGGGGGCGCCGGGCCCGCCCTTGGGCTTGGGCTCGGCGTCCTCGTCCGACTCCGACATGCTGTAGTCGGGCTCGGGAATGGGCGGCGCCGCCGTCGGGGCCGGCGTCGAGTTCTGACAAATGTACCAGTTGTTAAGGACACTTAGATCTAGATACTTTATTAGACCTGACTTGAGACATAGGCTTTTGGAGCTGATCAATTCTGGACTACAATAGGTTAGACAGGTTTTTTAACTGACCAGGCTGACTGTTCAGGCGCCTATGAATGTTACCTGTCTCGTGAAGCCCTTGCGCAAGTTGAAGGGCTGCGCGTACTGGTTGTGGGCGTCGTCGGCCGAGTGCGTGCGCGCAGGCCCCGCCCACGAGCGCAGCGCGGACGTCTTGTGTCCCTGTCGCACACCACCACACACTCTTACCGTATTTAGAGGTTCTAACTACAGATTACTTATTGCAGATGCCGATTAACATATGAGTATGTATTTTAGGTCAGTTTATATTTCGGAAACGCTTATTAGCATGCTATGTGAAATCATGGAGTATTTGTGTTCTTTTCACACATTGCCAATATTCACTGGTACCTATATACTTTACCTTATATCCTCTTAGGTATTATTTTTGAAAATGCTTGATTCGTATTGCGTTTAAGTCTTTTTATCTTGTTTTTATTTTCTTTGAAAAATTTTCCTTAAGAAATACGTAAACAATGTGTAGGTAATGTGGATATACTAACGTTATTAGTCGTCGTTCTGTAGGCAACGGGGTCGAGGTCACTCGGCGACGCGTACAGCTTGGCCTGGTCCGTGGGGCGGAAAGTGGAAGCGGGCGGGTGCGCAGGGGGCGGGGCCGAGGGCGGCGGCGGGGGCGGGTGCGCGGGGGGCGGCACGCGGGCGGCGGGGTGCGCGCCGTCGTGCACGTCCTCGCTGGAGCGCGTGCGCGGGGGGCGCGGGGCGCGCGCGCAGGGCGGGGCGGCCAGGTCGGGCGTGGAGTGGAACGAGCGCCTCAGGCCGCCGTCGGACTGCGCCCAGCCCTGGGAACCGCACGGGACTAATTACAAAACCACCGCAATCGCTGCAACCTATTGTATAATTACCTACTGGTCTCACTGTGACTAGCTGGCTCAGAGTGAGACTAGCTTTGGTCTTTAATCATTCGGTACACAAATAATGTACTCGAAAGGGCATCTCAAAAACGTGTAATTGGTATCCTTAAACAATTTCTATAAGCTTTACCTTCCCCCTGGATCGTTTCATTTCAGCGACAGATGCGTACACCCTGGTGGGGTGGCTGGCGGGGGAGTAGGGGGGCGAGTTGGAGCCACCCTGGAAGGCGGAGCGCGTCATCATTGCGTTGTTGCCACCACTGGAAACGGTTGTAAAAAATGTAGAAGCTCATTTAATTTTTATTCAAATATGCTAATTGAAGAACGATCCATTTCTTCTGTAAAAGTTATGCTCGATTATCATTGATTTTAAAAAATTCTAATGGATGGCATGCATCATAATATCTAAGAATAAACAATACCTAGTATCAGCGTCTGCCTGCCTCTGGAACAGCTCCTCGAGCTCGGCCGCCGTGATCCTGGAGGAGGCGGGGCGCGCGCGGATGGACGCCGTGCGGGGCGCCACCGGGGTGCCCGACACCGGCGTGCCAGCTGGGGGGGGGGGGGAGCGGGGGGGGACGGTAAGTAAAGATACACTGTGGCACTGTACTGGGCACCACCACTCTTGGAAGGCACAACAGACATTATGAGAAACATAACATAAATTCACGCCGTTTTCTATCCGAAATACAAAATATCTTTGTCCGAAGGTGTAGGCAGCGGCTTTTTACGTCCCAAATGGAGTAGACAGCGGAACCTTTGCTATACATACACCGAACACCGATTTGTCAGTTCGCTCCATGAATGAGCCGGCAAGACCGGTGAAATACTACTACCTCTTAGAGTCTCGTCGTGAAGTGACTCGTTCGGTGTGAGAGGTATGCGAGGCCCAACTCCTTTCCCATCCCATTTCCGACCCCTTTCCTATATCATTTTAAATGGCGACAATTAACTGTAATAATATCCGTGTTACACAGGTGTCCATAGGCGATGCTAGTTGCTTACAATCAGGTGACACGCCTGCTCGTTTGCCCGCTATCCCATAAAAAAAATATTTATCACATATAATTTCCGAAAAGTATTCCAATGAATTATTGGTGTAAGCCCAGAATCTATCCTACGACTTCCGAAGCGGGCGAAAGCAGCAGGGAGCTTGACCACTGGAGCACCGGAACTGTTATTAAATAGGAATTCTAAGCTGAATAACAATCAGGGTAGAACTAACGAAGATAAGTAAATTTAAACAATAAGCTCTTAGACTCAAGTACCTAATCCATTACGTAAACTGTATGGTGTATTGACAGTTCATACTAACTATTGCTTCCGCCTCCCGGCTGTACAGACTCAGCGGAAGAGGACTTGCCTGCCACGGTCAGAGGTTCACAACTTTCTTCTTTCTCGCCACCGTTTTCTGTAATATTTTTTCACCACAATCGCATCATATCTAAATTATTTCCTAATAGGTAATCTTAAGATATTTTTCCATCATATCACGAGTTTCCCTGTCATCACCTTTCGGTTCAATTGAAAATTTCACCATCGTCAGAATAGTCTGCCAACCAGCCTTGCAATTAGTCTGTCAATTTTACTGAATAATTATTTTAATGGTATACCTATAATATATGCAAAGTCGCGGCACTCACCAAGTCCGGCCACCATCGACTTGGCTCTCGCTCTACCGACACTCAGGGTGGTGCGGGGGTCACGACGAGGGGGCGCGGGGGCGGGGGCGCGACCTGACAGTATTATTATCAATTATCTAGACTAATTGTTTTACTATAATGAAAATTAGGAACATGTAGACCCGAAATGTATCAAATTATTATTTTTTAAATTATGTTACCTGCGGCAGCCTTTCTGGGCAATGTGGCGGCGTAGGGTCGTCCATTGCTGGACAATTGATTCTGGGACTTGCTCGTCGGCACTGTACACGTGTTGTTCTCGTTGTTACCTACAAATTTAAACAAAAGCTGTTATAGCAACGAAGTTTGTTTGTTTGTTTTGTTTAACATAATTTTACTAGGCTATTTTTGGAGCTGTAAACAATTGTATCTGCCTGCCTATTTATGAGCATGTAAATCATCATCAAATATAATGCCTCACCAGAATTTATAAATTATGTAAAAGTATTAATCTGTAATCAGTTAAATAATGATAACAAAAGTCTACAATAAAATATTAAAAAGTAAAATTAGTATTAGTAGTAATTAAGTTATTCTGATAGTATTTTAGGACTAATCGCTCTGCTTTTAATTTTAGTAGCTAATACTTAAATATATCTTATATAATATTATTTTTCATTTAGGTATTATAAGTTTTATATTTACTTGAAACGAATGTTGCGAACTCCTGAATATTTTTTAAACAATTACATATTGGAATATATTGAGGAGTTGTGTGGAGTGAACTGGAGTGGGGCGAAGTGATTACCTGGGTGATTGTTCAACGACACAACAGTCATGGAGACGAGCGCGCCCGAGCTGCGGATCAGTTCCACCACGTGCTCGTGAGACGCGGCGGATACGTCCTCGCCGTTGATCTGAAGTTAAATACGATCAGATCAACAGTGAGATTATGGAGTGTACATAGGATTTTAGCATTTGTGTATTACACGTTAATAACGACAAACGCGTTACATAACATAACTTCCCTCCTTTTTCTACCCGAAGGTGTATGCAGTGGCTGTTAAGCCTCGACTCACCATTATGTTTACGTCCCAAATGGTATTAATAGGTGGCGAACCTATTGCCATACATCGGCCACAAAGTTTTTAGTCATCGATATTTATCACACATAACTTTCGAAATTTATTTATTTTGAAATATCATTGGTGTGTGCCAGGATTAGAATACGCGACCTCTGGATTCAGAAACCATGTGCTCGACCACTGGACCACAGAGACTTACGCGAGCGTGTACCTTTTTTTTACGCGAGGAAATGCTTTATGCACACCCCCCGCCTGGGAACGGCAGGGGGTAGTGCGGACTCTCAAAACAGTAAACTGCAATCCGATCCGAGTTATGACAGTGCCGAATGAAACAAGTGATGTATGTAGAAGGGAAGTGTTGTTACCGCGACGAGGAAGTCCCCCTTGCGCAGCCCCGCGCGGTCGGCCACGCCCCCCGCGTCCACGTCGTCCAGGTACTGCAGCGCGGGGCAGCGCTCCGAGGGGCGCAGCTCCATGAGCGGCGACGACGCCTTGGCGCCGCGCAGCACGAACCCGAAGCCGCGCCGCGCGCGGTGCAACACCACGGTGCGCAGCGGCGACCCGCCGTACCTGGACAGTTATATCTCGGTACATACTACATATAGGTACATATCTACATTATTCACCTTACTCTCTGTTTATATCAAATCTCTTACGCATACCCAGATGCATATATTTATTACATACATAACTTCACGCCAAATCCCTTGCTGGGTAGGCAGAGAGAACGGAGCGCCATAAGGCACGCGCGTCGATTTTTGAGGCTCCTAACATCACCTTCCTCCAGAACACGTTCTATTTAGTCATGGAATGTTTCTCTTGGCCGTCCTCAACTCCTACATCCATCCGCTTATGCATTGTATATCTGCTTAGTCAATCTTGCATCATTCATCCTTTCTACATGTCCGAACCATCAGAGCACGCCCTTTCTTACTTTTACACACTATCTTTCAATCCGACTTCCTACCTTATAACCTTGTTTTCGACGCGGTCAGCGAGGGTCACTTCGCAGATTTTGCGCAATGCCCTCATTTCGACCGCGTTTATCCTACTTTCATGCACACTCTGCCGTACCCAGCTCTCGCTTCCATAAGTAAGTGTTGGGATCAGTATTGCATTGCGGATTGCTAGCTGGGCTTTTCTGCTAATATGTTTTGCGCCCAGGAATTTGCCCAACGCTCCATTTACGCTATTTCCTAACGCCACTCTTCTTTCTACATCCGCGGTGTACTTCCATCCCTGCTAAAAGAGCATCCAAGATAGATATACAATTTCATTCACCTGTTCCAGCACTACATCGTCAACCATTATCCATGCATCCGTTCTGGATTCCTCCCTTTCAAACACCATAACCCATAACTTTCGTTTTCATCACATTCAATTGTAAGCCTTTCATCAAACAATCATCTTTCATAACCAGATATTTTTTATGGGATAGGAGGGTAAACGAGCAGACATGTCACCTGATGGTAAGCAACCGACGCCGCCCATGAACACCAGCAACACTTTAGTGTTAACTACTGTTATGTTCCCAACGTTTAAGGGATAGGGAATAGGGAAGGATGAGGAACGGGGGGTGGACCTCCGGGTACCTCTCTCACCGAACAAAACGCGGCATGAGCCACTTTACGTCGATCTTCTGAGAGGTCGTGGTATTTCACCGATTGAGCCGGCCCATTCACGCAGCGAACTGCTTGGCTCTACCACTTCTGAAGTGATAAAGAAGAAGAACTCGATATACCTACACATAAAATTTCACCAAAATGGGACAAGCCGTTTCGGAGGAGTTAGTGATTATTATCACGACGACGTGAAATACCACGACCTGTCAGAACATCGACGTAAAGTGGCTCAGGTCGCATTTCGTTCGGTGAGGGAGGTACGCGGAGGCCCACTTCCCTTCCCCGTCCTATTCTCTTAAAAGGTCGACAACGCAACTGTAACACTATATGTGTCGCAGGTGTCCATGGGCGGCCGGTCACTTACCATCAGGTGACACGCATGCTCGTTTGCCCTCCTATCCCATAAAAAAAATACGTTTTTTAAGATTCATACCGATAAAAGCCCTTTTGTTGTTGGAGTTTTCTGAAATCTTTTCTTAGCTACCCTCTACACCGCGTAGGAACAATACTCTATCAAATTTCACGCCAGTCAGCCTTATAGCTCCTGACATTTCATAATAAACATATAGAACGATAACAAATTTTCTACATTCACTTACGTCTTTTTAATTCTAGGTGCGGTGGCACTGTAGGTCTTGCTGAGAGCCATCTCTCGTCTGCCGGTCACTCGAGAGTGATGAATAGGTCCTGATCCGAGTACCTAAGATAATAAATGTGTGCAATTTAAAAATAACTCTATTTCATATTTTGCGATTAGATATATCTATTTAAGTCATACATTTGGATTGAAGATTAACCGATATAAAACCAAGATTATGATTGTGGACCGCGCCAATGATAACTCGCCAGAGGTTACACATATTGCGAATTGTCCCATGGTCCAAGCCTACATATATCTTGGGGCCTTAATCTCAAACAACGGTGGTTGCGTAGAAGAAGTAAAGCGTCGCATAGCCGTAACCAGAACCGCGGTAGAAAAATTAAAGAAGGTGTGAAGAAATCGTAACATCACCAAAGTCACTAAAGTGAAGCTTGAGCACCATCTTCCTGTACGCGGCAGAGACATGGACAGTACGTGAGTTGGAAAAAGGGAAGATAGATGCTCTGGAGATGTGGTGCTGGAGGAGGATGCTTGGCATATCATGGACGGAATTCCGTATTAATGGATCTATCCTTCAGGAACTCCGCATTACTAGGCGTCTGTCGACCACAGTACAGATGCGCATACTGCAGTACTTTGGACATGTTTCTAGACGCGATAACAACTCCATCGAACGGCTGGTCGTGCAAGGAAAAGTCGAGGGAACCAGATCACGCGGTAGATCACCTATGCGCTGGACTGACCAGGTCAAATCCGCTGTGGGAAATCGCGTCTCAGACTGCGCCAGAGTCTGCAAATCGAGAGAGATAGCGCGAGATCGTTTCAAAAGCTGTGTCCGCCTCTAACGTCAACGCGGGCGTCTCAACATGACCACGATCGCTCTGCCAAGAGCGATACGACGGAGAAGAAGATATCTATTTAAATGAAATTGAAAATAAATGTAAAGTGCAACTCCGCATGAGTGGCATTTCTTCTAGCGAAGACAACTATCAGGTTTTAACATTTGGCTGTGTGGCGCCGGTTTAGAATACCGCTACCCCATCTCTTCCCGTGGGTGTCGTAAAAGGCGACTAAGGAAAAAGCTAGAAGAATGGGTAGCAGCATTCTCTCTCAAGAAAATACAGCCTACTGCGATCGCCAACCCGCCTGCCAAGCGTGGCGATCACAGAAATAGATCAAGATAGAACGGCGAATAGGCGTGGCAAGCGTGCCAAAACCATGCACTATATTGCATGCTTTTCGAAACTCGCTCTCATTACGCAACGAGCGTTCCTGCCATGCGTTCAGGACGTAAAAAAATAGATAAAACGTCACATATATGCCTTATTATGCTGTGGCAAATTGTAAAAACAAAAGTAGTGAATCAAATATGAAAAAAGGAAATATTTCGTATGATCAGTAAGTACAGAAAATCAGTAGAAAGTATTTTTTTGAGATTATAAATTATTGTTTTACTTTTACTATGTTCAATAATTACGATCACAAGTTGTATATTTTTTCGTTATGATAAATATCCATTGCTGTCCGCATTCAACGCTCGTATACAAAAACCATTGCGCGCATTAATTATACGCGTAATGTACGTCGAATCGAACGAAATACACAATACACCTGCCAGTTGATCGCTGCGTCTGTTAATCGCTGTGATTCGAATGTTAGAGATGGGCACTCCATGTATCGTTGAGTCTTAGGACTTATCGATAAATTAATTCAATAATAATTTGAGTATCAGCTCATGTCTTGCTTTGTCCCTACTTTATTCTAACACCACAAATTTCAACCAAAGTGATTCGTAATTACATTATTTATTATAATGACAGTATAAGTTTTCACCAATTTGACCAATCGCCGATGGAAAATCATCTCGTTGTTCTCAAACGGGCAGTAACCGAGGTATATGTAGACGTTCGGCTTCGTTATTTAACCAGGACTGTGAGGCCAACCCTTACCAAAGGCAAATATTTAATAAATATGTATAGTTTCAAGGACAGTAAAATATTTATAATTAAATTTTATATACTGTTGGAAAAATATGTTTTAGGTTTTAATATGTCGGATTAAAGTATTTAACATGTTTTACTTTCTATGATTATCGTTACACAAAATCAATAAAGTTGGTAAAATATAAAAATAATAAAATTAACACACGTTGCCGATATTAACATCGATAATCTAATGTGTGTGTCTCCTAACTAGTCGCCCCGCTCACAATGAAAATGACGTCACGCTGTGGGCGTGGTTTTCAAAAAAAGTGACACGCTCGAAATGTATGGAAATATGACATCGCGGCCGTTCTATCTTGATCTATTTCTGTGGTGGCGATTATGGCAAAAACCCCCCATGATTGAGCGGACCGGCAGTTGTGGCGCTCTATGGGGGAGGCCTATGTCCAGCAGTGGACCTTAAGAAGGCTAATGATGATGATGAACATTTTTATAATACTTTTTAGGACCACCCAATCAAAAAGTGAAAACTGAATAAAAATAAGTTAAGTCAAAATATAAGTCATAATATTCTTGTGGCAAAATGATTCCTATATTTTATGTTGGACCTACAACTATACATTATAGGGAAATTTAAGATGCAGTACTTAAAGCGAGTTTAACAGTGGTAGAGCCAAGCAGTTCGCTGCATGAATGGGCCGGCTCGACCGGTGAAATACGACGACCACTCAGAAAATCGACGTAAAGTGGCTTATGCTGCGTTTCGTTCGGTGAGAGAGGTACCCGGAAGATCAACCCCCTCCACCATTCTTCCCTATCCTCTATCCCTTAAAGGTCGGCAACGCAACAGTAACACTATATGTGTTGCTGGTGTTCATGGGTGGCGTTGGTTGCTTAACATCAGGTGACACGCCTGCTCCTTTACCTTCCTATCCCATAAAAAAAAAACTTAAAGCGAGCGATATACTGACAGAAAAAAGTCCTCTGTTTTTTCTTGACTTCTCTGCTCCCTATAAACACTATCTCACCATTATCTTCCATGTCTTATATAGGTTGGAGATAATGGGTCTGCATAGGAGAATCACTCTTTTATTACTTCGCTATAAAAGCATAAAGATTACCTCATGTAGGTGTGTGTTATTTTGTCTGAGCCTCACTTCTTGTACACAGTGCATAGGGAAGAAACCACTTGCTCCAGAGCCACGCACCGTGCCCCGCAGCAGTCCGTCGTCCGTGGCACCGCTCACTGCGCCAGAATTAGAAATATTGAAACGGCTAGAATGGTAATCAGTTATTTCCATAGTATTATGTCCTGTGACATACTTCTGTGGGGTTCATCTGCAGAATTAAACACATTCTTTAAAAAAGGGCTGTGCGTGCAATTTATAGTCTGGGCCCCAGAGTCTCCCTTAGGCAAAAATTTAAAGCGATAGATATTCTGACCGTTGCATCACATAAGTAAAAAAAAAATATTAGCATATTTAAGAAATATAGTGATAATCACAACTTTAACACCCCGAACAAGGATGATCTAGTTATACATACCACTTGCAACCAAAATTGGACCGCAAAATTTGTAAATAAGGTACAATGTATACGCTTCTACAACAAACTTCCCAAGAAAATCCGTAATATGCGGATTACGGATTACGAATAAGTATAAAAAGCTATAAACTCAGACTGCAATAATGGTGATATTTAGTATGATACATGTATTGTTAATTATGGATGTAGGGCATATTAAATTATGGCATTTTGGAGTTTCGTTATATACTATTATAAACCTACGGATCATTCATGAGTGTCAGTGGTCGACATTCATTAATAATATTTTGGGCCAATGAGTTAAAATTGCCCACAATACTTCATATAGAGATGAATATTGTACTAAGAAAATTTTCCTCATATCAGTGCTCGTATTCGAGTCGAAATAAATCTAGTCAATCCTTTTATAATTGACTAGATTTATATCGACTAAGCCATCTGCGGTTAACAACTATAGTCAATAAAATAAAAATATTTCGAATCATATTATAAGTAATCCAGCTGACTGCCATCACCTATGCGATATATCTGAAACGACATGACATGCAAGAAAAGGAACATCAAGACTGATACCCTGAGAGACTCCATCATAACAGTCCATCTTATTACAACAAAACATTATTTACAGCGGAATTCCATATATTCCAGGATATAGAAGAGAGTTGTGTACCTTCGACGATGTCCCCCTGGTTGAGCCGCAGGTGTCCCCTGGCGGTGGGCTCGTAGGGCTGCAAGCAGACGACAGTGGCGCCACCTTGCAGCGAGCATGTGGTGTCCGAGTTGCTGGTGCCGACTCCACTCGAGTCCGATATGATGTCGCTCGTATCGCCCGCACTTTTATCTGTTAATATTACTCGTTTCGTTTTACGACACACTTCATGATCTTTTGTAATATTCTGCGAAGACGCTGAGTGCTATCAATGATGTAACGACGTCTTATTCGTCATCATCATCAGCTTCACCAAATAGGTATATGTACCCACTATCGTATTGTAATGCAAAACATACTTCAAGAATAGGTAATGTAGAATATTACTGTTTCAATAACTTCATTATAGTTTGATCAAATATATATTTTGCTTGTCCTAGAAAATTACAATTGTAAAGTCCTATCTGTAATTTCTTTTTTTTTTTATGGCACTGCCAAAAAGTGCCAAAGAGTCTCAATGTTGCGATTATAATATATTAATAGTGCGTTAGTAGTGCTGCTTTTCACATACCTACCTATATCAATTTCATTACTTCCTCAATGTAAATCAAAGATATACAATAGTTCTGTGGAACAACGTCAGACGTTTTACAAAAGGTATAACCAGGAAATTTATTCTTCAAATATTGAATTAAAATTCATTTGTATACTTACAAAAGAGTTTTAATTCAAAAAGGGGCCTTACCTAAATAAAATAAAAGAAGAACAATACGAAAAAAAAGTAAATGCATTTCACCTATAGTTATCTAAAGAGGGTAAAACTCCAAAAGTATGTTATAAAATTTGTCGAAAGGTATGGAAGCAGAGGAAGCTCATGGACACTAAATGAACACAAAGGCACATAGAGCATGCATGTCGTGGTCGCTGGTGATGTTTGTGCATGGTGATGGTTGTTCTCGTGTGTGGCGTCACGTGACCGCCCTCAACATTACACGTGCGCGGTGATAAGTAACTAGAAACTGTAACACCACCTCTTTTAAACAATACAATACGTATAAACTAAAAAAAAGTGTAGAGTGCTTTTTGAAATTCGAACTGATAACGGTTTAAAGTTGATCGATGGTTTTAACAGTTTGCCACTTGTTAGCTGACAATCATAGACAATTTTTAATAATCAAATTACAATTAAATCTTATTATTATAATACATATATACCGACTTTGTGTGATTAAAGATTAAAAGAAAAAGATTTTTCCCTTTTCATTTTAAAAATTTTGCATTTTCATGGTAGACGTGAGATACAGACGTGAGGCTACTGGCACTTTACACTTTTATTTCACATGTGAGTGTATTTGCTTTAGTATAACATAGTGTTACTCCTCTTTCCCACGTGTTCCAAGTTACCTGTAAGGATACTGGCATCATCTTCATGGCTCGGATGACTAGCGTCGCTAATACTTGACGACGCTGATGAGAATGGTCTTTCCAGACTGCATGGAGAAGCTGCCGGACCCGGCTGACGTCTTAGCAGAGTGTCTAACTCCGCTGGTATCCTCGTTGAGGAAGCAAGCGAAGACCTGTCACCCGCCGTCCACCATCCCCCCCAAGCTGCAGACCTTCTCTTCGGATTGTACCGCGGCGGTCCTCGAAATGGCACTGAAATATTTTATTTAGCAACCGAACAAACCAATAAAATAATCGTGCGATAAAAATAAAACATTAAAAAATTCCCAAATAAAAATTTGACGAACACAAAATATTAACAAGTGCGTTCAAATAATTAAGTATAAATGTGATACCTATAGAATAATTATAATATAATATATTACCGGTATATATTAGTGTTATATTATATCTGTTATTTTGTGTACTAACTATTATATTAACTATAACAGCTCTTTACAACCATCACCATAAGGATGTTAAGCAATGAAATAGAGGTAAGTATATAGATTGGGTGAAACATGCAATCATATAATAAGGCAAATACGATATAATTAGTATAATAAAATTAAATAATAGTGTGTCATTTGATAAATATTAAGTTGCCGTTAATTACTGTAAATATACAATATCATATGCATGTAAAATAAAGTACAAAGTCGATATTGTGGATTTTTAAATGTGTGTCTCAATTGGAAAAAAAAATTATATCGATAATGGTTACGTGTGACAAATTGCCAATTAGATTTGTGACTAAAAAATGATGATAATCGCTGCTGCCTACACCTTTATGTAATAAGAATATTATTCTTTAAAAAAAGGTAGTAATTGATATTTACTCTACGAATGAACAACAGCTCATCCAGATATAGTTTCTGTCAATTTATATTTTTAATCGCATAATGTAAAGAAGAATAAGGTACATGCAAGGAATAATAAAAAGCATGTCCCGAAAAACGTGTAATCTTCCAGAGACATATAATTCAAGAATCCACATTATGGAACACATAAATAAACATCTAGTGTATTTTTTGTATATAAAGCTCCATATAAAAATCATGCACTCCGCACGTCAGACTGAACTCACCAACTTCGTCAGCCTTATATTTCTTAATAACTTCGGCCAACTCTAAATTGCCCGCAATCACTGCCACCTGTGAACAATTCGTAACCTTCATTTTCTTGACAAGCATCTGCTTGGTGATATATTTTGTTGTTTAATCTATGAGACGCAACTTTACAGATATATGGTTTAGCTTGACAATCTTGTCTAGTACGTTTACCTGATATGGTGTCTGATTGGCAAAGTTAAGTGCTTCCTTATCGCATCCCCTGAAGAGTAACTGTCGTGCGCAGTAGTCCTGCGCGTTGACAGCGCACACGTGGAGGGGAGTGTTCCCTGATGCATTCCTACTGTTCATATCCGCGCCGTAGAACAGCAGGTGATCCAAGTGTTGCACCAGACCGTTGCGACATGCCTGCAATTTTGTACATTTAGACATTTATTAAGGTAAGCACTGAAGTAAAAGCGTCCATCAAATAAAATTATTATTATTTTCACACCTTTTTGAAATAAAATTGATTCAGCATTTGAGCATGATAGCAACAAATTCCAGGGTACAAACTACAAACACCTAATTTCAGTGGACTTTTCAAAATATATTTTGAAGCAATTTTTACCTGATGAACTTCCTGCCATCCCTGCAGATCTGTAGCTCCAATCGACGCGTGATCATGAAGCAAAGTCTCACATAACAAAGGATCAGTTTTATTTGTCACAGACAAATATAGTGGGGTTAATCCTTTCCCATCTTTATAGTTGGGTGATCCGCCAAGTTCGAGGAGCGTCTTCACAGCCTCTAAAGAGTTTTTCTCCACGGCTCTGTGCATGGCAGTACTTCCATCTTTTGTCCTATAGTCTAACAGAGCACCGCCGTTTACTAGAGCTATTAGTACCTTTCCGGGAGTTTTTAGGCCGGCTGCTATTGTCAATGGTGTTTCTGAAATATAAAGTTGGTATCTGAAGGTTTCATTTTATAAATTTTAGATGTTTTTAAAAGAGACATTTCTGGGAAAGAGCAATAAAATTAGTTTATTTTCTTAATACCCCAATTATGAACGTGATGCTTCATGTTCACAGCTAGACACACAGATACAAGGGAGCCGGATGTTTATGCCGTATTTTTAGACAAGTATATGTTTTTCGACAAATTATTTGAAATTATTGAAAAATCTTATCAATACAAGTGATCTATTCTCTTTATAAATATACAGTACCATACAGTATTAACAGACTTAATTATGTATAATTTAAATAACAATTGATATGTTCTTTGTTCGTCGACAACAAATAATTCAGTCGCACTCGGAGGCTGTGCTGACGCAAATCATGGACATTAACAACGCCTCTTATTGTTCACAAGACATGAATCTCTCTTGGCAGTCACCGTGGAATTATAGATTTGAAACGTTCGTGTATCACCGTTTGAAAATTAAATAATAATTGTGTGTGATAATTGATAATTAATTGCGGGCCTCGTGGCGCATTGGTAAAACTACCGGCTGCAGCAATGAGGTCGGGGGTTCGATTCCCACCCGAGCACAAATATTAGTGACAAACATGAATACTTGTGTGGTGTCTGGGTGTTTTTCTATGTATTTTAAGTATATATTTACAAAAAAAGAAAAGTATACATATATGTATTAATATCCGTAATTTAGTATCCATAACACAAGCATTTAGTTGCTTAGCTTGGAACTAGAGGGCGCTGTATGTATTGTGTACAAAATATTATTATTATTATAAAAGTAGAAATATTTTCCACAACCTACAAGCGTGTATCAAAGAGTACGATGATGAGAGTGGGAGATGCGATTAATGTGCGTCAGGATTGTAGCAAAAGAAAGAAATTGTCTATATCTATTCCCAATGGAAAAAGGCGTAATCGTGTGTGTATAATATAATTATAATATCTTGGACACAATATACACAGCGCCCTCTACATCCAAACTAAGCAACTAAATGCTTGTACTATGGATATATCGGATATTTAAATATTTTTGTAAATACATACTTATAAGACCCCATACAAACATTCATGCTTGACATAAATATTTGTACTCGGGTGGGGACCGAACCCGCCGACCTCGATTCTGCAGTCGGTAGTTTTACCAATACACCACGCGCTCGTGTATATATCTACACTCGAAAACAATAATCAACATTATGGCAGTTTTTTTTGTATGTTTAAATAAGTATTTTCGTAAATAATTACTGCCAGTTGCATAATATCTAACTTGTTAAACCTCTGTCTTAAACTGTGTCAGCACAAAATATGGAAAGCAAAACTGCATAATCTAAAGCATAGTAATAGGATAATTCCTTTCGAGTTATTTTTAAATCGTGTCTACATGTTTTTATATTAGGTCGGGGAAAAAGTCTTTTCGCATAACGTAGGTATAAACTTATTATAAAATTTCTTTGACTGTACTATTTGTGTCTGGCTGGTTTTGGTAACATTAAAAAGGTTACATTATAAAGAAAAGAAAAAAATAAAAAAAAGTTGTTTCCCGCTATTTTTCATTTGTTTTTCTCTCCGTAAAAATGAGTGAATCTAATGAAGAAATTCGATACATTTTAAAATTTTATTATAAAAAAGGCAAAAATGCAACTCAAGCAGTGAAAAAAATTTGTGATGTTTATGGACCTGATGCAGTGTCAGTAAGAGTAGCACAAATTTGGTTCAAACGTTTTCAGTCCGGAAATTTTGATGTTAAAGATGCACCCTCGCTCTGGTCGCCCTGTTACGAATAAAATGGACGCCATTTTTGAAAGAGTGGAGCAAGATCGGCATATTAGTAGTTACGATGTAGCTGAAGAACTGGGAATTGACCACAAAATAGTTTTGACCCATTTGAAGAAAGCTGGTTATACAAAAAAGCTCGATATTTGGGTGCCACACGAGCTCACTCAAAGAAACTTAATGAACCGTGTACTCATTTGCGATTCATTATTGAGACGTAATGAAACCGAGCCGTTTTTGAAGAGATTGATAACTGGCGATGAAAAGTGGATCACGTACGACAAGAACGTGCGAAAAAGGTCGTGGTCGAAAGTTGGCCAGGCTTCACAGACTGTGGCCAAACCTGGCCTAACACGAAATAAGGTGATGCTGTGTGTATGGTGGGATTGGAAGGGCATTGTTCATTATGAGCTTTTACCGTCCGGCAAAACCATCGATTCTGATCTTTACTGCCAGCAACTGATGAGATTAAAGGAAGCAGTCGAGAGAAAACGGCCGGAATTGATCAACAGGAAGGGTGTGGTCTTTCATCACGATAACGCTAGACCACACACATCTTTAGCCACTCAGCAAAAATTAAGAGAGTTCGACTGGGAGGTCCTAGTGCATCCACCATATAGCCCTGACCTTGCGCCTTCAGATTTTCACCTGTTTCGGTCTCTTCAGAATTCTTTAGGTTCTGTAAGGTTGACCTCAAGAGAGGACTGCCAAAACTATTTGTCCCGTTTTTTTGATCAGAAGTCCCAAAGTTTCTACAGTAACGGGATAATGTCTCTGCCCACAAAATGGCAGAAAGTTATTCAACAAAACGGTACATATATATTGTAAATAAATGTAAATAAACTTTGAAAAAAATGTCTTGACTTTTCATACAAAAATACGAAAATACTTTTTCCCCAACCTATTACAACAAAATATCCAATCTTCGACGCTAACACTTTATCTATATTTACCTTTTATTTTTCTTGCAAACTAGACCTCTGCGTTAGATATCAGATGCATTCAATAGATATTTAGGGTGAATTGAGGGAATGGAGCGTTAGTACATACATATATTTGTTCAGTGTCCACTTATAAGTGGTGCGGTCCACTTATAAGTAGATCATACTCGTTACCGTCTAACTGTATTTGTAAACACCCTTAATACAGCTATGGTACTTTAGAACAATAGAGAGATAGGTATCTATATGTAAATTTGGACCATATACGAAATATGGATACTTGTGTTGGCAAACTTGGTGAGTGTCTAGCCGGAGTACTGAATGGTATCCATTATTTGAGTATGTATTAATGTTGTATGAAATGCAATTAGTGTAGCTGGTGGCGTGGAACATGTTTGTAGCACCACATGTGCTATTCTATAGTGAGTATATAATGGATTATTTTTACCAAAGGAACAATATTCGAAATTTGTTCTGCGTCAATTAGTATTTTTTACAGCGTTTACAATTAAAGTGCATAATCTCGAAAATTATCACTTTTCATTCACAACATTATACATAAATTATAAATGCAAACCACCCCTTTGACACCCTCTACCTGTTAAAAAAACCAGCATTAATATCCGTTGCGTAGTTTCAAAGAGCTAAGCATATAAGGGGGCAGAAAGGCGGAAGGCGGAAAGCGACTTTGTTTTATACTATGTAATGGTAATTACAAATTGTATAAAGCGATATTATATTTTCGCTATTTACACTCTTTAATGAAATTTTATCAGATTTTTAATAATTCGCTACATAACAATAGGATATCGAGTGACTTAATGGTCTGGAGATGCCGCACCCCGCTTCTGAACCAAAAATTTATGCGATTGAATCCGGGCTCACGCCAATGATGATTCGGATTTTTTTCGAAAGTAGCGTGTGATAAATATTGTGCCCGGTTTGGCAATTCCAATAGGTTTCGCTACCTATTCCATTTGGGACGTAAAAAATCGGCGAGTGGAGACTTAACAGTCGCTGCGTACACCTTCGGATAAAAAGTATCAAGTTATAATTAAAAATGATTTTGAGCGTGTTATCTTACCGCCAGTTTCTTGACAGTGGAAGTTCGGATCCAGTCCTTTGGCGCACGCCTTGGTGATTTTATCAATCTGAGCATGCGTCACGTGCTCCAAGAACCGTCGCAAGTTGGCGCGCGAGTGCAGTGCCTTCAGCGTCTTCTCGTCGAGCTTCAACATTTTGTAAACGCGACGTTTGTATTTTAACTGAAAATTAAATTTGTAAACATATAAAATGACATTCCGCCACGAGCGGAATTTTGCTCGTTAATCGCAGATTGCTCAAATACACTCGAGAGCAATGAATCCGGGTCACTTAAAGAATCCTAAAAATCTCGGAAACTAAAAATGCTAGGTTAATGCAATAAATTGTATTTAATAGACAATGTAATACTCCTTAAATGAAGGTATTAAAACTTCTTAGTTATTGTAAAGTTATATCATAAAAAAATCAAATTTGAAAAAGGGCCACTTTCGAAGATGGAACTACGAAATTACAGCATTTGGTTTTGCTTTTGTTTGTAATCTGTCATTTATGTGGGTACATAAACCATGTTGATAGTGCTCTATATTCATTATTCAAGCTGAAATTATGTCGCTTACGCCTGAAGAATGCACCAGAATACTTACAATGCTGGAAACCGGCCGGAGTCAGCGCGATACAGCCAGGACTGTTGGTGTGTCGCTGTCAACAGTACAAAGAGTTCTCCGACGTTACGAAGAAACTGGTTCTAACCTACGCAGACCAGGAACGGGCAGAACCAGGTATACCACAGCACGAGAAGACCGATACTTGGTGAACACCATGCTTCGAAATCGCTTTCTCACAGGAACTGAACTCACCAATCAGTTTCGACGCCTCGGAGGAAGTAACCCAAGTGCATGGACAGTAAGACGTCGGCTTGCTGAATCTAACTTAAAACCCCTTAGACCTGCAAACGGCCCTAAACTGGAGCGTGGGCATCGTATTTCAAGACTAAGATATGCCCAGAGCCACGTAAATTGGAGTATTGAAGATTGGTCAAAAGTTATGTTCTCCGACGAATCAAAATTTATGCTCTACAAGCACGATGGAAGACACAGAGTGTATCGAAGACCAGGGGAAAGATTCAAGCAAGCATGCATCGAGGAAAAAGTAGCCTACGGTGGTGGGTCTGTACTTGTGTGGGCCGGAATTTCTTCTGAAAGTCGCACAGAGCTGGTGATCATAGAAAACGGCTCTTTAACTAGCGTAAGATATGTGGAAGAAATCCTCAATGATCACGTTGGTCCATTTATGGTCAATTTAGGTGAGGATGCTATATTTATGCATGACAATGCCCGACCTCATACAGGTAGGATTGTGAATGACTACCTTCAAGAGATGAACATTACTCGTATGGAGTGGCCAGCGCGCAGCCCGGATATCAACCCGATCGAGCATGCTTGGGACGAGCTAGGCAGATGCGTAAAACAACGAAACCCTCCCCCAATCACGCTTCGTGAGCTCAAAATTGCTCTCACAGAGGAATGGGAGAATATTCCCCAAAATCGTATAAGGAACTTGGTGTACAGCATGCCAAACCGCGTAAACGCAGTAATGGAAGCACGAGGAGGCAATACGAAGTATTAAAATTCAAGAAAATCGTAATAAAGTTCAAAAATTTCATGTTTCCTATTTTTGTTTTAAGGAGAGATCAGCAGATTTTTTCTTTATGTAATTTTGTGTTAATAAAATGTATGGTGACTCATATTTTTTTTACTTTCATTTAAGGAGTATTACATTGTCTATTAAATACAATTTATTGCATTAACCTATCATTTTTAGTTTCCGAGATTTTTAACATTCTTTAAGTGACCCGGATTCATTGCTCTCGAGAGTAGCTTGATTATGCATGCCTTGGTCATGGCATCACGCGTGAATGGCTGGAATATTTTTTTTTTATAATATTCCCTCAAGTGGATGGATCTTACGGGAATACAAAATTACAAATATTCCTGAGAAGTCTAAAAACAACAATTTTCTATACTCCCTTAACTTAGATTTCACATAAAAATCAATTTGAACTTGAATTCTTTAACATAAATTCAAAAGTTAATAGAGAGATTCTGGGAAGACAAAACAATTATTATTGAGTGACATTAGTATAGAAGTATCGTTAATATTTATTTAAAACACAAATTGTAAACATCAGGAAATCTCAGAAACTATGAGCCTGACTGACATGAAAATTGGCAGGAGTATTCCTTACGCGGTGTAGCGGTTGGCTAAGAACGGATTTAATGAACTTCACCAACAGGGGCTTTTATAAAAACATAATATTATTCAAGTATTGCTTCCTTAGGTATAAAATTAGCTAAACATTATTTTTGGCGTAATAACGCTATCAACGAACAAACTCCTCCGATATGGCTTGACCCATTTTTATGACATTTTGTGCATATCGGATAGGTCAGAGAATCGGTAAGATCAATTTTTCATAGTCCTTTATATTAATACTAGTCCACCGCCAATTTCGCAGGCAAAACAAGGCTTGTCGTGTCAGCCAATATATTTCTATAAACTGATGATGGCGTTTGTAATTACCTCAAGATATCCAACCGGTCCATTGAATGGATAATCGCCGAGTCGCCGCTCCTCGTCCAGGAACTTTCCTGCCTTACCGTTGACTGGTGGACAGAAGAGACCATAGTTGAAGCTCTCCTTTAGCTCCTGGAATCAGAAATACATAACATTTAATTGACATTTCTTATATCAAGTTAATTCATTTAGAAACGAAATGACATGACATCATGACAATAGCATAAACATTTAAATAAATAAACTCTTCAGACTGTTTCTGTGTTTTATTCTGTTTCTGATCCCGATGTTTTGAGCATCAATAAATATATTAGCTGGTATTATTATACAGTATATTGTTTCTAGTGTCCGACCGAAGCTTCGGCTTTGGCTTCGGCCACCTTCAGCCAAAAATTCATCTTCGGCGAGATCTTCGGCTTCAGCCGGATTCTGGGCCGAAGCCGAAGGTCCCGCCGAAGGTCCGGGAGCATTCGGAATTAAACGAACTGTTACGAAAGAGTGTGTGACTGACGGACCGGACTGTACTTAGTTCAGTGCGGATACCTCTATCACCGAAGGAAAAGCGGCATGAGCCACTTTACGCCGATATTCTTCTATAGCTGTGGATAATATTGAAGAAAATTATTAAATTACTAATAGTTTATAAACCTTCGGCTTCGGCCGAAGGTTGTGGAGATTGCCGATTAATCGGCTTCGGCTTCGGCCAAAAAAAGACCTTGGGTCGGACACTAATTCTTTCATAATATTTTATTATGCCCTTTTCTACCCGAAGATATAAGCAGTGGTTGTTAAGCCTCGACTCGCCGTTATGTTTACGTCCCAAATGGAATCGATTGCCATAACAAGCACAAAGTTTTCAGTCATCGATATATGATCACACATAACTTTCGAAATTAAGCCAGCGACCATTCGAACCAGCGACCTCTATATTCAGAAGCGGGGTGCTCCACCGAGACAATATATTTTAATCATAATTATATTGTAATATTATTTGAAACAATATACGTGTACTTATAGATTTCCTGAACATTATGCGTAATTAAACAAAATTTCAATATGTATTAGTTAAGGATAATTATTATAGAATAATATTTAATTTATAACGAAAACAACCTCAAAATTGACGGAAGTACAAGAGAATATGTTTACTCTATTTAATAGGTACGTGCTCTGCGGTAAATCTTTACGCATTAGCAATTCAATCAACGACGCACCAGATTATAATTTAATATATAATATTTTACTATCAGACAGAAATTTTAACAAGATATACAAAAAAAATATGTGTTTTGATCTGAGAGCAAAATTCATGCCGAGCTTTTGTAATATAGGCAGAAAGATCTGAGTACCTACTACATATTAAAATACGATTCGTGAATATTTCACTCGCTTTCTTGATACTCACAATTCTTATCATACAAGAAATAAATGAGCAAATCTTTTATTTTATTAATTTCAATTGGCGCCGGGTAAAGAAATAAACGGTGATTGTGGGTTATCGCTAACAGATAGACATACACCGCCGTGGATTTATTTGTAGACCTTCTTAAGTATTGTAGTAGTTATTTTGATTTATCATTTAGGGTTCAGGCAGCGTTTGCAATTAAAGCGCAAATCTAAAAACCACCCCGAATACCTTCTATCTACTAAAAAACTCGCATCAAAATCCATTGCGTAGTTTTATAGATTTAAGCATACATAGGGATAGCATACAGGGTCAGAGAAAGCGACTTTGATTTATACTATGTAGTGAATAAAATTTTCGCCAAAGATTTAATGTCCGGGTTCGAATATTGACACTGGTTCACACCAATGACTTTTCGAAATTGTTTTCGGAAGTTATGTGTGAAAAATATCGATGACTGAAAACTTGGTGCCCGATATGGCAATAGGTTCGCCACCTATTCCATTTGGGACGTAAACATAACGGCGAGACGAGGCTTAACAGACGCTGCCTACACCTTCGGGTAACAAAGGCGTGAAGTTACGTTATGTTATGCTATGTAATAATACAACTCAAAATTATCCGCAGTCGCTGACAGAGATTGCCTTCAACTTATTTAAACGACACAATTGTGAAATCATCAGATATAATATTTTTAACTAAAACTAAACAAAGACTTAAATTATCGTGCAAATAAACTGTGGATGACGTACTATTCTTAAATGACTATAGGGACAAAAAAGCCTTAATAACTCACGTGAGTTATTAAGACTTTAGCTGTCTGGTCAGGTGTGGTGACGTGTGACATCATCACTGGACGTAAACTGACTCTTTTTTGTAGTAGGTACATATAATAATAAGAGACGAGAGATTGGCAATGAAAAAATGATATTTCAAAGAACGTATACTTCTAAGGTTGAAAACCTTTTTTGCTCACCCCTAGCATCGGTTACAGCTCGGTAACAGAAAAAGTACCGCACGGCAGATTAAATCAGTATAAAAATGGGAATTTTGTTAAGACTATAGTATAAATGTAAACTTCCCTCCAATGTCTTGCTGGGTAGATGGAAAGAAATTAGCGCAGTCACACACGAGATCTTGAAACGAATTCTTTAATTCGTTTAAAGTGGATCTTAAATATAAGGGGATATGTAATATTAGGTCTTTACCTACCTAAACTTTTTTTAAAGGGGTTCTTTTTTATATTAATCATTGTAATCACCCATGCAATCAATGCCAATGCAGTGGCAGTTTATTGATGTATGTACTCGTAAATAAATCAGCTGGACGGGAGGCAACAAATTCTTTAAAGGTATTTTGTACTGCCTCTCAGGTATTGAATTCTTTTCCCGCCAAGAAGTTAGTAGTAGTCTGTAGGCGCAAGGTTAGGTGAGTAAGGCGAAGCTTCCAAACACAGTTGTTACATCGCGGAGATCGTCTGTTATGCAGTGTCAGATCCCGCGTTTTCGTACAGGAGCAGCGGAGAGGAGCGATTGACCAATGCTGGTTTTAGATGTGCCAGCTTTTACATCATTGTATTCAGTTCTTCACAGTACACATCTTAATCTATGTATGCGACTAAAGACTTTGAGTGACTGCGAGGTTTAGTTATCAGGTCGAAATTCCCAGAACGGAAGCGAGCAGACCAATAGGTAACAGCTGGTGCGTTGGCTTGTAGTGTTAGGTCCGTAAACGTCGTTGATGTTGCGTGCAGCTTCTGCCGCGTTGTTGCCACGACGGTACTCATATTCCATAACTGAATTTCGATTTCTAAAAATTTGAGGGGCCTAGTGGCGCATTGGTAACCTACCGGCTGCAGCAATGAGGTCGGGGGTTCGATTCCCACCCCAGCACAAATATTTGTGACAAACATGATTATTTGTGTGGCGTCTGGGTGTTTTTCTATGTATTATAAGTATGTATTTACAAAAGAAAAGTATATATGTATTAATAACCGTTATCTAGTATCCATAATACAAGCATTTAGTTGCTTAGCTTGGAACTAGAGGGCGCTGTGTGTATTGTGTCCAAGATATTATTATTATAATTTTTAACATATTCATGACAAAAAAGTTTGAAATACGAACGAAAAGAATTCCATGTTCTTTAAATAAAATTAATTTGGAATTACAATTTTAAACCAAACAAAAATATTTTAATGTGAAACGGCCAGTATTTATTATTAAATCAGTGTTTGATATGAAGAGACGATAATATACCATTCCTTTTCTTCTGTTGTATTCATGTATTCAGTTCCTTTTGTCTGTTTATTTAATAAATCTAAGTCTTATTACGATTGAATAAAACGCTTCCAGATTATGATAAATTAAAGTTTCGATTTTTAATAATACTAGATTTATTTGTAAATAAAAATCCGGAATGTGTAGCGAATTTAAATATCTAAATATGTATATATAGAGACACAGACGAAGAGCATCTTTCATCGCGTGTTCTCAAATTACCAATTTACATATAATTGAAAAAAAAAAATGAAAGCTCTAGAGAACCTCGCTGTGTATGATGTAATCATTTAGATAATATAACAAGGCTTTTGTTATTTTTACTTTAGCCACGCATTTTTTTTTTAATATAATGTGTATTTTCAGACAGTTAATATTTTAAGGTGTAGGCAGCGCCACCTCGCTTTACCCCTTTACACCTCACGGAATAAGTAGCAAACTCATTACTTTATAGCGAGCACAATTTTTCACAAGAATTTGTGACCTAAATCTGATATGAAGTTTACACGAGTGCAAGTAATATTTAGTGGTTTTGAAGTAATATCTCCATATTGGAGGATACCAGGTCATTTAACTTCGGCCCGTTTGGATATGAAGAGATGTTTCATTCATCAAACTGGGTTATATTTGAAAAAAAAAATTGAAGAATTTTTATAAAAAGTATAGTGTTTGAACTTTGTTTTAACTTCGTTAGTTTAATAAACCATTCACATTTAAATTTTAACTCATAACGGTTCTAATTCTTTTCTTAGGTTTGTGAAGTACCTAATTCCTCTAATTCACTGGCTGAAGTATTTTGACTATAGGCATCTTTCAAGTAAATATATCTGTTGGTCTCACTCTGTCGAAGTACATTTAGCAAATGTGTGTTTAGAATGGGTTTGTCGCGAATACGCTTGTACACCAACCAATTCCATAACTGCTACTGTAATTATTTAGTTAATTGAATATTAGTGTGATTTATTAGAGAGACTGGTTTTCATCAAAGAATTTCATCAAAATCTTTCATTTGCCTATGTTACTGTTATGAACTGAAGTGCGCCACAAATATGAGATGCATAAAGATTAATTAATTCATTCATTCCAAAGAGAAGATTCACCCTAAAGAGTGAAGGCAGTAAAGAAAGATTTATCAAAGAGGGGTAAAAAGAAGAAAAAATAGGGGGTAAAAAGGTAAGTATAAAGTAGAGTTCGCTGTTATCTGTCTCAATATTTTAACCTAAGAATTAATAAGGAATTGGGTAATTTATTGTTGTTTAATAAAAGTTTCTCCACAAACAAATACCACGGGAAATTCTTCAAGCACTATATTAAGAAAATGTAACCTAAAACACCTGTGTGTGTATGTATGTAGTAGTAGTAAGTCTTGTTGGTTTAATGGCACCCCGCTTCTGAATCGAAAAGTCGCGGGTTCGAATCCCGCCTCCAAACGATTACTTTTCGAAATTAGTTTCGGAAGTTATGTGTGATTAAATATCGATGACTGAACACTTTGTGCCCGATATGGCAATAGGTTCGCCACCAATTCTATTTAGGACGTAAACATAACGGAGAGATGAGGCTTAACAGCCGCTGCCTACACCTAGAAAAAAGAAGGTGGGTAGAAAAAGGCGCAGAACGAGTCCTGGAGGTAGGTGATGTCGGGAGCTTTAGAAATCGTCGCGCGAGTCTGACAAAAGCGAGTGAGGCGTATATGTATCGTGCCTTGTAGCGCTCTGTTCTCTCTACCTACTCCACATGGGACTGGGCGTGCAGTTACGTTTTATTGACAAAAGAAAATTAGCACAAGAATATAACAGAAAATTTGTCAGACTTAAGTGCTTATCGCGCCAACGATTACCGCTGATAAGGTATTTTGAACGGATTAAAAGCGGAGCTTAAATCTAGGATTAAACAGTAAATAGATTAGCTGTGGCGGAGGTGTATATAATATGGGTCGCTTGCAGGTTGAGTTACGTCTTGGTTTTTATTGTGCTTGTGTATTTTTAATAAGTTCCAGTTTTTGTTAATTTAAATTTATACCTTGATTTTCAAACACGTCAAAATCTGACAATATTTTTTTGGCAACATTGAGAAAATCTGGCTTATGAATCCTGGCTCACCACTTGACTTTTCGAAATTCTTTTAGAAAAGTTATGTGTGATAAATATCGATGAACGAAAACTTTGTGCCCGGTATGGCAATAGGTTCACCACCTATTCCATTTGGGACGAAAACATAACGGCGAGTCGAGGACTTAACAGCCACTGTCTACATCTTCGGGTAGAAAAAGGCGTGAATATATTTATAATTTGTTCTGTCTGTCTGTTTGTTCCGGGTAATCTCTGAAATGACTGGACCGATTTTGACGGGACTTTTATTGGCAGTTAGCTGGTATGATAAAAACTAATTTAGGCTATTCATTTTTAGAAAAAATAATTTATTTATTGTTTCCCAGGCTAAACAAAGTTCGCCGGGTCAGCTAGTATAATCATAAAAGTATTTTTTTATATTATAAATTTTATGAGTACGGTAGTGAATGTATTTGAATAGGTTTAATTTTATTCAGTGAGTAATTAATATAGAATAATCTTATCCATTTCAATTAATATTGTTTTATTAAATTCCTGCTGTTTATACGTAGGTGTTCGGAACTGTCATATTTTATAATATGACAATAACAGGGTTGACAAATATAGATTTCGTTAGAAAATAATTTATTTCAATTATTCATTTTCACATATTAATTTACACAGAGCCTCCTTATATTTTTACATCTGCAGCTATAGCTACAGCATGTCCTGGAAATAAACACCATAACTATGAACTTACGTGGTGATTCATACAAATATACTGCTTTATCAAAAGCATTCAATTTATGGATCAAAAATTGAATAGGGTTTTATTGTGGCTTTCTAAATTATATAAGATGTCGGAACATAACATAACTTCATGCTTATTTCTACTCGAAGGTGTAGGCAGCGGCTGTTAAGCCTCGTCTTGCCGTTATGTTATGTCCCAAATGGAATAGATGGGGAACTTATTGCCATACCGGGCACAACGTTTTTAGTCAACTTTTGACAAAGTTAAGTAAGTAAGGTTAAGTTATTCGAGTATTATGGGCGTGCGGTCACAGGCATTTTCAGTAGCAGCTGAAAGCCCATAACCTGGACAAAATTTCAATAAAATACTTTTTTGGAAACTTCACCTTTATAAAAAGTAATCAATTCATATTATTGTAGGTCAATAAATAAAACCTGTTTTTATTTTGATATGTTTTGATAATTACAGCAATTAACTTCGATTCTAAACGATATGAAAACGTAAAATTTGTAAAATTACTCAATAAAAATATTTCATTTTGGATACAATTGAACGTAAAAATAATACTATTGATGAAATAACATTTGTATGGAACAAATAACCAATCTAAGTACATGTTATTGACGGCCCAAAAATTGGTTGCAAACTATTCAACTATCCAATTGTCAAATCAAAAGCTCTACGTTCCAATCAATTCGGTTTTCAATCGGGCCCGTCGACACTGTCAACAAGTTTGTGACAACCCTAGCGTCTCATATACGACAATTAAGGCGTATTTTAGCATACAATAGACTTGTCTGCCTAGTGTGCAGCTACGATTAGCTTACCGGTTGGATTGCTAGTTTGCCTGATTTCTTATGTGTTACAATATCAATTGATATGATCTAAATATAACAATGGTAGAGCCACGCAGTATGAATGGGCCGGCTCGACTGGTAAAATACAAAATACAACGAACTCTCGAAAAATAGATGTATGTTGGCTGATGTCGTGTTTCATCCGTAGAAACAGTTCCTATCGTATTTGAAAGCTAGCAATGCAACCGTTACCCGCTTGTTCGTTCCCATTCTGTTCCCTTGAAAAATATATCTTCCATCAATCTAAAAAAAACCACAGTAAACATTTATAATTAACTTGTGTGTTACTAAATATGGTCAAAAGTTTTTTTTACATTTCTAAATTCCTTTCTTCTGTTGTACAACCTGTTTGTAATGTGAAATGTGCGTTTGATTATATAATACACTTGTAATCTATGATAATTAAACAAATAGAGTGTTGTGGAATGGATAGAGTGGTAGAGTCAAGTAGTTCGGTGCATGAATGGACTGGTTCGACCGGTGAAATACCACCACGACCTCTCAGAATATCGACGTAAAGTTGCTTATGCCGCATTTAGTTCGGCGAGACAGGTACGCGAAGGCCCACCCTGCTTCGCCACCCTTTCATATTCTACTCCCTTAAAGGTTGGCAGCGCAACTGTATCACTATATGTGTGTTGTAGGTGTCCGTTGGTCACTTGCCATCATATAGCCCGCCTGCTCGTTTGCCCTGAATTGCCAAAAAAAATTAACCTAAAATTGTTTTTAAAGAGAACTTCTGCCTTTCCTGATATTAATCATTCGCTTTCTAGACTCCAGTCTCTTCATAAACAGACTTCAGAAAACCTGGAGTTTGTCAATTCAACTTTATGATATTTTGAGGATAATAATACCTCATATCTCAGCTGTTTTTGAAACAATCAGATATTAAACACAGAGATTGTGTAGCGCGAGAAAAACGAGTTGCTAGAGAAGTACCATGTCCGTAAAATAATTTAGCCCAAGGTTTTAGAGTTCTACATTCATATGTTGAACCTAGGAGTACCTAGGTGTCTATTTATTGACCAATTGGACGCGGTTTAGGAAGCATTGTCAGGCACGAGCCGTGAAAACTGCTGAATTATCACAGAACATTTGTCTGTCCGAGTCGTCGTGACAAATTTGTTAATAGAAATAATATATTGGTACGAATATTGTTGTGTACTCTTTTGTGCGACACATACAGTCGTGATCGACAACTTGTAATAATATCTTCACTTTCAATATATTTTTTAAGCAATAGTTTTACTACTATGCCTAATAAAATTTATTGTGCAGAAATATCTAAGGGTGATTATATACCTGACTACTGAGACCATTCCTGTGGTTAATTTCGTTCACTCACTCACAATCGCATCCACAAAAAAAGTTGCTTTTAAATTTCGATAGTCTAAATATTTTCTCGATCATTTTTACAATTTTAAGTGTATCGATGGTGAATCAATTTGATATTCACTGGCGTATGTAGAAAAAAAAAACTGATGTACTTTTTTCAAAAATCTTTCCTTTTTAAAAATCTTTTTTATATATATCTAAACGGCCAGTACCAAAATAGACTAAAACCAGATCTATATGGCCAAAAGACTTACTCTATTGAATTACACGTCAACTTTAATAAATAATAGTTAAAAAAAACTAAAAAACACGCTTTTTATAGAAAACCGAACTAAAAAATAGAAAAATAAAAAAAAAACATTTTATTTTAAAAAAAGCGTGGGGTGTTTTTCCAAGATATTATCGAAATGATAATCACTCTACTCATATCTGTCAATAAAATATTTATAACTATTGACACCATGCACCCCACGCTTTTTTTAAATTTTTTTTTTTTTTTTTCTATTTTTTAGTTCGGTTTTCTATAAAAAGCGTGTTTTTTAGTTTTTTTAAACTATTATTTATTTTATATTTTTTAGTTCGGTTTTCTATAACAAGCGCGTTAATAGCGCCATCTGTGACTTATACAAGGAACTCGTTTCAAGTTGATAACGTAGACTTTCCGCTGATTGCCACTAGATGGTGGTGCGAGAAGTGAACTATGAACACTAAAAAGAAGTCGGTTACAAACAAACATACAAACATACAGGTGAAGCTAATAAAAAGCTAATAAAAAAAATAGAAGCGGAATATGATTCTTTTAAAAAAAAGTAATGCCTTGTAAGAGTTGTAAGGTATATTCTCGTTTTTATCTCTGTGTATAAAGTAGTATGTATATGATAGATGTGTGACGGAAGGCGTGTAGAAAAGTTAGGTAGCACAAATGAGGCCATTTGGCGTAGTGAGGGGAAGCAATCAATTTATAGCGGTTCGCGCCGTGTAGTAATTGATGTGCGGTCTGTGTTCACTTGACGCACTCTACCTACCCACATATACCTACCTACGTGCGCTTGAATTTATTAAACTACTACCTTGTAATAAGGCTATCAAAAACTACAAGACATATTTTGTTTCGTTTAAAATAAAGAAGTTCTGAACTGGGAGTTCATTGCTTCATTGCTATTAAAACAGCTTAATGTCTAAAAAGTTACTACACTACTCTTCTGAATTGAAAGCAGATTGAAGTCGATAGAGGAATGATCTTTGTTTATATATGAAATTCTCGAAATCGTGAAAATTATCGTATTCTTGATATCGACAAATTCAAAACATACATAGGGGGGAGAACAGAGAACCATAAGGCACGATTTTTACACACCTCACTAGCTTCGTTGAGTTTCATAACTCTTTTCAAGCACGCGCGTCGTTTTATTAGGCTCCTAATATTACCTTTCTGCAGAACACGTTCTATTTGGTCATGGAATGTGTGTCTTGGCCGTACTCGACTCATACATCCATCCGCTTTTACATTGTATATCTGCTTAGCCAATCTTGCATCATCCATTCTTACTACATGTCCAAACCATAGGAGCATGCCGTTTCTTACTTTTACACCGACACTCTCTTTCAAATCAATAACTATCTAGAGAAGCATATAATCATTATACTCTAGTAATTTTAACTCGAGCGATTTACTGGCTAATACTGAACACAGCATCGGCGAAACCTAAGTGGCTCAGCGGTCAGCTGATCGATGTTTTTGTCCCGTCAATGCGAGTTCCCGATACAGTCTGTCGTCGCTCAACTGTCACACTTGATTTATAGGACACTGACTATAGCAGAGTCTCGTTTACATGCCTCCCTCTCAAACTCTGAGCATTTTTTCATCACATATATTTCGTATAATTGCTTTCTATATGAGGTATAAATAGTTAAATCTTGCTATGAATTAGGGAAAGACAAATAAAACTCTAAAAACCTGCTATCACAAAAGAATGCCAAAATCATTAAATTTGTTTGTTATTCATGCAGTAAATTTTTCATCTTTACAAGAATAATATAAGTGATATTTAATTAATTATTCTCATAACGTTTTGACTGTTGTCTACCTTCCAAGCAAGAGTATGGCAGGATCTAACTTGACGAGAATAAAAACATTTGCGTGATGAGAAAACGTATTCCAAACCTCCGTATCATGAGCAACGCATATACGCTCGGGCATACCGAACCAATGGGTCACAAATATGAATGGGGCTGGCCAGCATCCGCGTAGATAGAGAAAGTATACGTGGTATCAATTATATAGTAAAACGTCTCTCGTACTGGTACCGGTGTACTATCGAACACGTGGGCACTTTCCATACATTGGAACTAGGTCGCCTCTGAGCCCGGTGTGAACGGCACTTATTATTATTGTTCGCATTGTCCTACTTGCGATGAAGGTATGTTATGATATTGCACTTCTTGTAGTGCCGTAGTACGGTTGTTAATTACTTCTCTACCGACATGTCTGAACAGGCTTCGTGGCATAGTGGATAATGGTACTGGTTTCTGTTTAGAGATTCGGAATCGATCACAACTAACAGCTTCACTTTTATTTTCTGTGCAAATCTGTAAACAGCTTTTTAAGTTTTGTCTCACCGAATTTATATGTCTCAAATAAAATGTGGCAGAAACTACCATACACCGGACGTCATGTCGTCAGTCATCGATATTTAGCACACAGAAATTCCGAAAAGAATTCCGAGATCTCATTGCCCGATATCGATGTTATCAAATATTTGAGACCGCCTCGCTAGTCTTTCGCATCACCACCCACACACACAAGACACATTCCATGACCAAATAGAACGTATTTTGGAGGAAGGTGCTGTTAGGAGCCTCAAAAATCGACGCGCGTGCATAAAAAGAGTTATGAAAGTCAACGAAGCGAGTGAGGCGTGTAAGAATCGTGCCTTATGGCGCTCCCTTCTCTCTGCCTACCCCGCAAGCGATTTGGCGTGAAGTTATTTATGTATAATAAGGCCCCAGGACTGATAAGACTGACGTGGCGTTATGGGTCATTCATTACTTGACGTAATTATTTGAACTAAATAAATATCTAGATGAATGTCACTTCCTGTTCATATTCCTGTCTACCCACATATTGGACAGAGTACTTTTAAATTACTGACCGGCTTACACAAATCACACGCCTACTTACTTTGTTCGTAAATACATAATTATTTAATCTGACATATTAAAGAGCATGACTGTTAAAATCATTACATTAGGTATAAGTATTTAATAGTGAGATTAGTTCGCCAAATGACAAGCCACCTTGGAATGGACATACAAGAACCTTGTGGGTTATATGGTCAATTTTCAATTGAAATTAAATAAAAATCTTTATAAAGGATCAGCTTATTGTTGCTATGCTGAGCTCAATATATTCAGGCATCGAGAAGTTATCATATGTAACTTTAAGAGGTTTATAGTTTATTAGTTGACCCGGCGAACTTTGTTCCGCATCAAAAGTAATAAATGAGTAAATTTTGGATTTGTCACTTTTATTTAATACATAGTAAATGAATAATTATAGATGAACCACCCCGTTAATACCCTCTATCAATTAAAGAAAACCGCATCAAAATCCGTTTCGTACTTTTAAAGATATAAGCAAATAAGGGGACAGACAGCGGAAAGCGACTTTGTTTTATACTATGTAAAGATTTGAAATGGGTAAGAGAAACACCTGATGGTTAGTTAGTGGCATAAGTTACTATTGATAGTAGACAAGCGTAATTTAGCGTGGTTTTTGCAAACAGGTGTACGAGAAAGGATATACGCACGGATGTCGGTAGGCAAAGAATTGAGGGCTGTGGGCAGAGTAATTCGATATAATACTCTTTGTTCAATCGCTAAAAAAAATCACAAAAATATCTCAATTATGTACAAGTTAAAGCTAAAATATTTCGTAACGAAATTGGTCAATTACACTTTATTTTAAAGTTATTAACGATTCACGTCGTTATATTTTAGTGATAACGACATACCTTTTGCCGGTGGATCTGTGTTTAAACGGACTGAACTGATTTGAATTGGTAAGAAAGTAAAGCGTGATAAAATTTTATAGGCATTCTTGGTTAACTTCTAAACGATCGCATTCCAAACTTTTGTATTAAATAGCTTGAATTTTTCAGAATCGCAGTATTTACGTGTTGTATCATAACATAACTTCACGCCATTGTTACCTGAAGGTGTAGGCGGCGGCTGTTAAGCCTCGTCTCGCCGTTATGTTTACGTCCCAAATGGAATAGGTGGTGAACCTATTGCCATACCGGGCACAAAGTTTTCAGTCATCGATATTTATAACACATAACTTTCCGAAAACAATTTTGAAAAGTCATTGGTGTGAGCTAGTGTCAGGATTCGAACCACGACCTCTGGATTCAGAATCCGTGTGCTCGACCACTAGGCCACCGAGACTTTAATGTCATGTCATTGTATCATATTTTAAAATATAATACTTAATTTTACATAATTTCCATTTCCTGAGTTTGAAGTTTAAACTCTACAAAGTTAAACTCAATAAGTTCTTAATACACAGCTATGTGAACATCGCGCATACTACGGTGGACATTCAAGTTAATTTTTTTAATAAGTTAACTAAAATATGCACAGGAAAAAAGAAATTAATTATTATGTACTCAATTTAAATTATTTTGTTTTTGTATTACGAGTTGTATATACTATGACAGTGACAAGATTTCTTAAGTAGCGGAGCTGCGTGTTAGCTGCTTAAATGGCAAATCGACTGGTGATATACCACGACTTTTCAGAAAAAAAATATAGGTCTCTTGTTCATTGTTATAGAACGACATGTACACTTTTATAATTAACTTTTTAATTCTGTTAATATATCACTTATTCACTTTAAACCAAGAGAAAGCAAAATTACAAGGTAATTTTATTGGACCAAGTATGGGAAAAATTAAAAGAAAAAATATATATGGAAGAACGTAAATTGGCATGAAAAAGAATAATTGAGAGTGCATCGGCACGGGACAGTAATGGTGGAAGTGCATCGTGGGTAATATACGATAATCACGCCCCGGGGGGGACACCGGCCATCAGCGCAGATATCAAGCCCAGTTTTATCACTGGATGGGCTTGCGATACATCTTTTATGTGGTACTTACTGAAATTATCTAGACATGTTCACGAGCTCTTAGACTATTACGTCGGTATGCAATAATGCTAGTGAAAAATACTATTTTTAGATTGAACAACATAAATAGTGAATTTTGTTTTGTTAGGTAAGTTTGCAACGCAGTTTATAAGAAAAATATGTCGGTCTACTTGATTGTATTAATTTATTGAAAATTTAAATAAAATAAACATAACATAACTTCACACCTTTTGTTACCTGAAGGTGTAGGCAGCAGCTGTTAAGCCTCGTCTCGCCCTTATGTTTACGTCCCAAATAGAAAATATTTTGTTTATAAATAATAGATGTCCTGTATAATATATTAAAATAATATCGTATATTTATTTAGATATTTAATCAATAGGTACCTACAAGCTTTCGCCTCGCGGTGTTATCAATCTATGGCTATGTTACTATGAATTTTTGAAATCGGTCCACTAGTTTTTGAGCTTATTCGTTACATACCAAAATCTTTTATTTTTATAATATTAGTTTATTATATATTATTCTTTTTTTAATTTAATGATAGCAGAACTCATCGGGATATTATAATATATTTTTTTGTTGAGGAAAAACATACTTACTCTATAGCAATAATAACCAGGACTCAAAGAGACTTTAAACAAGGGTATCAGGACTTACAATGAGTGTACAGTTCGTTTCTGGTCTAAAATAACTCCTTAGACCAAATATCATGTTATTAGAGTATTAAAATAAAAGTGTCTCCATTTTTTCCTTCACATCTTTGTTGTGGAACGTGAGGCCCGCGCATGTCAGCCTCGTGCCAGAAATTTACTGATGGACATTAAACGTCCGCACCTCGGGGTATGCCATTACGACATTACCGGGCACAGAACACTCCACTCCACGACAAAGCTGGATGGCGTGCAATTGTTGTACGTCATTATAGGCACCACTATTACTAAGGTAAATGATCCCGTCTATCCTCCACGGAAAAAATATTTGCACAAGAGTTTCCAAAACGTCATAAAAGAGAAGTCAGGATATGTTCACACTTCGGCACCCGATTCTCTATACAATTCAGTTTCGCGAAATCTCACGTGGATTTTATTTTTGTGCATTGATATTCGGTCCATCTGTTTCAAAGAATATTCTTCATAATAAGCAGTTTAGAAAGAATAAATAATATAGAAAAAATATGTATTTAATCGTACATATTATTCGTACCGTCCAGTGGTCGAGCATCCCGCTTCTGCGATCAACAAGTCGTGGCTTCAAATCCGGGCTCACACCAATGACTATTCGAAATTATTTTCGGAAGTTACGTGTGATAAATATCGATGAATAACACTTAGTGATCGGTGTATAGCAATAAGTTCGCCATCAATTCCATTTGGGAATTAATTCAAGTTTCATAATAAAAGATCTATTTCTCCATATCGGTTCACATGATTATACATTTCCAATATAAACTTTCAAGAATTGGTAATATAAACAGTTCAACGGGTGTTTTTTTCATATCTTCTATTCGTTTCCTCATCATCATTGCATCTGGTTATCAGAAAAAAAGCACCTGCACGTCTATTGCTCAGATTCCCACGAACACTGAACAGTACCAATATTAATTACAGCTTACCGTTGAGTGATTATTACATTTGCAATTTGTAATGGGAGCATAATTTTCTTGTCAGTTTTATATGACTGCAGACTGAATCGAGTTACGTTACATCTGAATTCATAGATATAAAAATATTTGTGCGTTGCTCCCTTTTAAGATGAGAGATTGCCTTAAAAAGTGTGGGCTTCCGGATACTTTTCTCACTAACTAAAATGGACATAAGGATAAGCCACTTTAAGTCAAATTTCTGAGTATAGCACCGGTCACGCCCGCCTGTTCATGCAGCATACTCTCATAGTACTGTGAGGATGATGCGAGCGAACTCTTTGGTATTTTTAAATATAAACTCTTTTGCACATTTCTAAATTTGTATTTTTGAATTTTTAAGAAAACATTTTTGAATAATGTAATATTAGTATGTCAATAAATAAGAAAAGTCAGTTTATTATTGAGCTCCAATGGAGTAGCAAAATTAGCATCGCGACGCCGCGTATATACCAAATGAGTTCAAGTGTTAAAGTACTAAGCGCTTAATTAAAAAAAAGTAAAATAATTCAAGTGGACGTGGTGCCGAGGGCAGCGCAACGAAGGAGTTGATGCGGAGCAACACTTCAAATTTATTATAATGGCATGTATTCTTACAATTATAGTAGTACTCTGAATAATTTAATATATTGAAATATATACTAGTGTTCTTATTTCATCACACACATGCACTGAGCTTATAATACCCCTACAACAGATTAACCTGACAAGTTACATTGTCATATAAGAGGAGGATCTCAATGCAGTATTCCTTGTATTCAATAAATTGAGGAGCTGAGAGATGAACCCTATATATATATAAGAGACTCGATATTCCGAGCTCGTTACAGTACCTATATGATCTTTCCAAAATTCAACCTCAGTTTACTTGAATTTATTCAAATAATAGGACGCGTGTATGTGGGGTAATCTCTGATAATCCAAATATCTCTATAATTTTATATATCTATATAATTTTGACCGACAGACAGCCAAGCAGTTCGCTGCACGAGCTCTCAGAAGATCGACTCAAAGTGGTTCATGCCGCGTTTCATACGGTGAGAGATGTACGCGGAGGCCCATCTCCCTTCCCAATACTACTCCCTTAAGGGTCGGCAACGCAACTGTAACACTATAAGTGTTGTAGGTGTCTTTGGGCGGCTCTGGTCACTTACCATCAGGTGACACACATGCTCGTTTGCCCATCTATCCCATAAAAAAACTGCAAACTCTGTTTTACAATCTATATGTGGTTAAGTGAATCACGGACGAAGTCTTATCGGTGACTATTTAGAAACAAACCTTTTTGTTTTTATTATAATCACAATAAAATCCTCGAAGATGGTAACACCGTTTGTGTTTATGTCACGCGTTATCTCCCAATAAAGCCACACTTTACGATAATGATCGGGATCATTGAACACGTCGGAACATTTTCAAGTATCGCGGCGCAATTACCATAAAATTAAGGTCATCACGGATTTTACAAGTTTGATGTTTATTATGTCTGGTCCAATGGTTGCCCGCAGTTTTCAATACTGCTTTCGGATCTTACCGTGGCACATGTGGTTGATGTATAGTTTCGCAGAAATATCAAAATATCTAGATTTATTTAAAAAATGATTATATTTCCGTTTTGATAAACAAAATAATCTAATCTAAGATTATAGCGTCAAATATTTACTAGGAAAGGTTCCAAAATAAGACGTAGAGTTCTTTTGGAGTTTAAAAATTTACTTGTAACTAGCTGACCCGGCGAACTTTGTTCCGCATCAAAAGTAATAAATAAAAGTATGAGGATATCATGAGGTTCAATTTGTGCTATTTATCGGCTTTAACTGCTGTCCCGCTATTTAATGTTAATACTGCAATATCTTCGAAAATATTCGTTTATATTGCATGCTGTAGAGGGCCAGGATAATCTATATTACATGCATAATCTATTTAAGACACTTAATTGGATGAAAAATAATGCTGTAATGATTAAAATCGCTTCGCAAATAACCCATTATTTCTCGTAAAAAATAAAAAAATAAAAACGGTCATTGTGGGTTATCCCTAAGAGATAGACATATGCTCTCGCGGACTTTTTTGTAGACCTTCTAAAGGTTTTTAATAATATAGAACATTGTTTTGATCTATCACTTAGAGTTCAATCAGCGTTTGCAATTAAAGTGCTAAATCTCGAAAATTATCATTTTTTCTTTACAACATCATACATGAAATATAGATCAAAACCACCCCGTTAACACCCTCTAACTATTAAAAAAAAACCGCATCAAAATCCGTTGCGTATTTTTAAAAATATGAGCATATAAGAGGACAGACAGCGGAAAGTGATTTTGTTTTATACTATGTAATGATAAACGGCCGTACATACAAACACACTCACATACAAAATTTAAAATGTATATTCTGTTTTTATGTTCATCATCATTACATAGTATAAAACAAATATACTTAGATCTTAGATATGCTTAGATCTTTAAAACTACGCGACGGATTTTTATGCCTTTTTTTTTAAATAGAGATAGAAGGTGTCAAAGGTGTCAATTTGTATGTTTAATACAAATTGACACCTTTGACCATTCATGTTTATTGTAGTAAAGAAAATGTAATAATTTTCAAAATTTATCAGTTTAATTGAAAACGTTGTAGAAAATACTTTTGATGCGGAACAAAGTTCGCCGGGTTAGCTAGTGTTTAATGAATGTGAAGTACATTTATTGGAAACAGAACCAGACATACCAATTATATTTAATATTTATGTTCTCTCTGCCTACCCCGCAAGGGATTTGGCGTGAAGTTGTGTATGTATGTATAGAGTGGTCGAGGTAAGCAATTTCATTATTATTATTTCATAATACATGATTGTTAATTGTATTTATAATTAAGTGAATAAATTAAAATTAAGTTGTCACATAACTTGGCAACGAGAGGGACAAGAAGTTTTTTTTCTGGAATAATAAGTATTTAAGTAAAGGTAGTACCTAATACATTTTTTATTTTTAATGTGAAATTTGGTCGGACTGTCTTACATTAATAAAAAACCTATTAACTTTAATTGGAGCGTCCAAATTATAGCGGAGTGCTCGGAAAAAGTTCCTCGTGCGACTTCGAGAAAGTTCGAAGTGGCTCTCCACATTCTCGTACAACTTCCGAAAGTTCTCAGTCGCTCTACGGTGCCCATCGCTTGCGCACGCATGTTATGGATGCTCAAGTAGCAGCTGCCGTAGTTCGCGTATTTTAATTACGTGAATATTAATCTTCTTATTAAAATTTTTATAGTAACTGATGGTTTCTTTAGTAATCTTAAGATAAATATTTAAATTATTTGAATAAATATTTGTCCTACAAATTAAATGGTCTGATCAAAGAGTCCCCTTTTTCCAACATTTATCGAATTAATTTAGCTCTTTATTTAATAGATTAGTATTTATATAGTCTTCTGATACAGAAGCCGTGGGTTCGATTCCAGACTCATACCAATCATTTTTCGGACTTTTTTGGAAAATTATTAATATCGAGGACTGACAACTTTGTGTCCGGCGAGTCGAGGCTTTAACAGCCACTGCCTACACCTTCTGGTAGAAAAAGGCGTGAATTTATGTTTTTTTAGCATTATTATAACTTAACTTTCATATTATCAAATCAAGCGGTGCATTTGTGCATTCTTGTACAACTTCCGAAAGTTCTCAGTCGCTCTACGATGCCCATCGCTTGCGCACGTATGTTATGGACGCTCAAGTAGCAGCTGCCGTTGTTCGCGTATTTTAATTACGTGAATATATATCACACTAAGATGTGATTAATTTGATCTTTTTACAAAAAAAAATTATAGTAACTGATAGTTCTCTAGTAATCTTAAGATAAATATTTAAATTATTTGAATAAATATTTGTCCTAAAAATTTAAATGGTCTGATCAAAGAGTCCCCTTTTTCCAACATGTATCGAATTAATTTTGCTCTTTTTTAATTGATTTATATAGTCTTTTGATACAGAAGCCGTGGGTTCGATTCCAGACGTATACCAATTATTTTTGTGTCCGGCGAGTCAAGGCTTTAACAGCCACTGCCTACACCTTTTCTGGTAGAAAAGGGCGTGAAGTTATGTTTTTAGTATTATTATAACTTAACTTTCATATTATCAAACCAAGCGGTGCATTATGCTCGACAGAAGTAGTACCTAAAGATATAAAATTAATAAACTGAATTTTTATGATTAGCTTCTTTCGATGAGACGCTCAAAAATTTCCTTTGCGAAAACTATCTATAGTCGTAGGTAATATGGGTAGCCGGAATAAAATATTGATTGATTAATTAAATTGATAATTCTCAAAAAACCATTACTATTTTTACCAGGTACTAGCTGACCCGGAGAAATAGTAATAATAATAATTCGCCTAAGTTACTCGTTGTTACACCAGCAAATAAAAGTTTCGTCAAGATAGGTCCACGCATTTCAGAGATTACCCGGAACAAACAGGCGGACGGACAAAATTGAAAAAGACTATTCATATGAAAACATATGATATATACATACATTATGATACATAGGAAAAATGTAGTAGAATGCAGTTATTTCAATATTACAAACACGCATTTCAATGTTATATAAATGTTTAGATTTGTGATGATATTAACTTGATAGTAATCAAGTGCAAAAATTGCCTTATATATACTTACTAGTAAGTACCTACAAATAGAAGACATTAACGTCAACTGATACAAATATCTGTCAAATTTCTTTTAATGATTAATCGATTGATGAAATTTTACAGATCTGCTTAACACAACGTGCCCAGACGACGTCTGATTTACTACTGAATTGTAGTCATTTAGTTCGTGAACGCACTATGTGCAATAACTATACATAAATAATAATAAATATACAAAAAACTATGTAGGTAAATTATGAATGAGACACCCAAAAGTTCCTTTACGAAAACTATCTCTAGTGGTAGGTAATATAGTAGCAGGAATAAAATATGTTGATTTGATAATTCTTTAAAAATAATTGCTGTAACTTTATTATGTACTGCCTGAACCGGCTGAACTTTGTTTCGGCTCGGGAACAATAAATATTATTTTTTTCTCTAAAATAAGTCGCAAATAAAAGTTCCGTCAAAATAGCCATTTCAGAGATTACCCGAAACAAACAGACGGATACGTAAAAAATTTAGTCTTTTTATGTTCATATGAATGTAGTAGAATGCAGTTATTTCAATATTACAAACACACACTTTAATTTTATTTATATGTTTATATTTACATTGTGACGATAATAACTTGATAGTAATCAAGTGCAAAAATTGTCTTATATACACCTACTATTTTGTACCTACAATTAGAAGACATTAACTATACATTCATGCCACACGTCGACTTATACAAATATCTGTCAAATTTCGTCAAATGATTTATTCGATTGAAGAAATTTTACAGATCTGCATAACACAACGTGCTCAGACGACGTCTGATTTACTACTGAATTGTAGTCATTTATTTCGTGAACGCACTATGTGCAATAACTATAAATAAATATACAAAAAACTATGTAGGTAAATTATGAATGAGACGACCAAAAGTTCCTTTACAAAAACTATTTCTAGTGGTAGGTAATATAGTAGCAGGAATAAAATATGTTGATTTGATAATTCTTTAAAAAATAATTGCTGTAACTTTATTAGGTAAAGGCTGAACCGGCTGAACTTTGTTTCGCCTCGGAAGTAATATATAAATATTTTTTCTCTAAAATAACTCGCAAATAAATGTTCCGTCAAAATAGGTCCAGCCATTTCAGAGATTACCCGAAACAATCAGACGGATACGTAAAAATTGAAAAAAAAAATTCATGTTTATATGTATTACAATCACACACTTTAATAGTAATCAAGTGCAAAAATTGCGTTATAATATATACTTACTAATAAGTACCTACAATTAGAAGACAATAACTATACATTCATACCACACATCGACTTATACAAATATCTGTCAAATTTCTTCAAATGGTTTATTCGTTTAAAGAAATTTTACAGATCTGCATAACACAACGTGCTCAGACGACGTCTGATTTACTACTGAAGTGTAGTCATTCATTTCGTGTACGCACATGTGCAATAACTATATATAAATATACAAAAAACTATGTAGGTAATAGGTATCTATGCTCGGGCCCTTTGACTCGGGCTAAAAAACCGACAACAAATGGAAGTCGAGCGAGGCGAGGCAAAGTTGGACGAGGTAGGGCGAAGTGCGTTCCCACACGACAAGCACTTCCACTCCGTACAACTTTTCCTAGCCGTGTGGACGGTCGGATCAACTTCCGAAAGTAGTCCGAGGCGAGGCAAAGTTGCACGAAGTTGGGCGAAGTGCCTTCCCACATGCTCGTGTTCGCCCAACTCCGTACAACTTTCCTAGCCGTTTGGAGGCCCGGTAATAGGTTTTTTTTAGTAAGTTCTGTAGTAAGTTATAATAATAATAGTATAATTATCTTAATCAATTGTGTCTCGTTGGTCTGGAGGTGGAGCATTCCGCATCTGAATCAAGAAGTCGTGGGATCAAATCTGGGTTCACATCAACGATTCCTAGGTATTATTTTTGTGTAAGATAAATATCGATAACTGACAACATTGCGCCCGCCGCTATATATAGCAATAGGTTCTGTCATTTTGAACGTTAAAAAATTACGAGTCGTGGCTTATCAGCTGCTGCTTACATGAGAAAAAAAGGCGTGAAGTTAGGCATAAAAAATAAAAGAAAAATCAAGAAATAGTCCAACATTTAGTTATACTTACAATGGTGCATCTAATTTAGATAAAAAGAGATTTCGTATCCAGTTTCTGCTCTTGGAAGGGTGATTATATATCTTGCAGCACAGCTGGAGAGGATCAGAATAAAAGGGAAAATACATGTATAAAAGCTGTTTACTGGGAAGCTTCGTGACGAGGACAGTTTAAATAAAACAAGATGGAGTCAGTGTTGCCAGATATTTATGAGCGTGCAGCCGACGATGTACATTGTTCGTCGTCCAGACACCTTAGTGGTTTAGTACGTGGACGTGGTAGAGAGATCCCGGATTCGACGATTTGGTAACCTTTCCGAAAACCTGTTCCTCGCTATATATACACCTGAAACCGGCAGATTTTTGACGGTCACTGATTTTTAGCACATATAACTACCAACTAAGTAATTGTTTACTATTTTGTATTTGCAAAGTTCACATACAACTTTTGCATTGACTTAGAAAGGACAATTATGTTTTTTTATGGGAGAAGAGGGCAAACGAGCAGGCGTTTCATCTGATGATAAGTGACCAGTGCCGCCCATGGACACCTGCAACACATATAGTGTTACAGTTGCGTTGCCGACCTTTAAGGGATTACTCCCTTAAAGGTCGGTATCCTACGATAGGAAAGGATGGGGAAGGGGGTGGGCCTCCGGGTACCTATCTCACGGAACGAAACGCGGCATTAGTCACTTTACGTCGATCTTCTGAGAGGTATATCACCGGTCGAGCCGGCCCATTCATGCAGCGAACTGCTTGGCTCCACCACTGTTAGTGTCAATTGTGCTTGATTTCTAAAAATAAATCGCGAGATATTCATATGCGGAACATTCCATTATAAAATTGACAACGTTTCAATTTCGTCAGAGTTCGTTTCAATGCACTAATTCTAATAACGGAACGAAATCTCTTGATGCGGTAGTCGTCGTATAAAATTGTGTATTACATTACTTCTGCTCATGTTCCATGTAATATTCATTTGCATATTGGACTGGAGTTATTTGCATATGCGAGATTAATACATGTACATATCATATTTATAGGCTTGTTAATGCATAAGTAGCTACCTACGCAGTTGCAAGTATCTCCTATCAAATAGTATCTTATACATAAGTATAATTCGTTTGGGTTGAGATTTGTAGGTAAATTATAAAGATCTTGCAAAGAAACTGATCGAGGCCTCTCGCGACCAGAGGGCTGGTCTATTCTTCGCACAGAGGATTAGCATTGCCATTCAGCGTGGTAATGGCGCTATTCTTTTGGGCACGCTACCAGTAGACCGAGTTGCGGAAAAATTTGATTCCAGCTAGTTTTTTAATTGTTATTATTGTAAATAATGTATTTAATTTATTATTTATTGTAAATAAATTTAACTATTAATATTATGAATGTTTGTAATAAAGGTATTATTAATATATTTTTTCAATAACCTGATTGAGTAATATCTCGTATAGTTGACGAGGTCGAGTGGTCAGTATACCACTTGTTGTCTGTTGCAAGAGTATTGTGAGTTCATCGTCAATCAATTGTAAACATGTTGGCGTTCGGTTCTCAGTCAATTAATTAATATCTGGATGACCGAGCTTTGCTCGGTATTTTCTTTTTTTTTATAAACAACGCCATCTGCTGGAATAGCTTTAGTGTTGTTGTCGTTAAAGCAAGTTAGTTGCTCACAATTTAAAATAATTATAGCATTCGCCAATAGATGTCAGGAATTCCAAAAAGTAAGTTGATGTTTAAGTTGATTATCGATAAAACACGATAAAATGAAATTTTCTAAAAATTATTCCTAGCTAGATCGATTTATCGCCCCCGAAACCCCCTATATACTAAATTTCATGAAAATCGTTGGAGCCGATTCCGAGTTCCAATTAATATACATATATATATACATATATATATACAAGAATTGCTCGTTTAAAGATATAAGATATAAGCTTCTGATGATGTGATGTTGCTCTGAACTTATAGTTGTCGTTAATGTCTTAACAGATGTGGTGATAGAACCATCATAACTATTATACATTGTAACAACTAAACTTAAATTCTAAAAATTTTAACAAGCATTTTGAATAATAAAATCTGCGGAGTGACCCTCGCTGGCCACACCAAAAACAAGGTTGTAAGGAACGAAATTGGATTGAAAAAGAGTGTCGGTGTAAATGTAAGAAAAGGCATGCTGCGATGGTTCGGGCATGTAGAAAGAATGGATGATGCAAGATTGACTAAGCATGATATACAATACAGAAGTGGATGGATGTAGGAGTCGAAGAAGGCCAAGACACACATTCCAGACCAAATAGAACGTGTCCCGGAGGAAGTAAGTAATGTAAGGAGCCTCAAAAATCGACGCGAGTGCACGAAAAGAGTTACGAAAGTCAAAGAAGCGAGTGAGGTGGCGCTTATGGTCGAAATTTCTCGTCTCTCATGCATGAGCCTGAGAGTAGGTTCCGACAGTTTTTGAGTTCTGTTTGCACGTCGCTTACTAAAAAATTTAGCACCGACGGCATGCACAACTTCCACTATCCTGAGAATAATAATAATAATTGACACAAATTTTCAATGCTTTTTGAAAGTTTTTTTTTTGTGGTAATATCTATGTCACACAGCAGGTGTAATATATTCGACACATCGATTTTGTCATACATAATTTCCCCAAAACATTTCTTCTTCTCGAGATATCTTTTCTTGAGACTTTTGAAGAGCTGTAGTGTTTTGAAGCTATCATCCCTGCGGAATTGTCTTCGTTAACCAAATCATTATAACGAACGAAATATACTCATCGAGTTAAAACAATGTATCTATCTATATCCTATCTATATTAAAATTAAATAGGTCGATATGTCCATCCTTATAGACAGTGTAGCTATAAATATTCTTAATTGTCTTGTGGGGCGGTGTAACACAGACAAATTATCGACATACAAACCCAGGCTATATAATTAGTTCATTATTCTTTAATAATAATGGACAAAGGAGGCTTTTACTGATATTTAATTCAGTGGAGTCATTGAAATTGTTATATTAGTGAACAGGAGGATTTGGTGAAAAAAGTACTATATATTTTATTCTAAAAATAGAAATATATATCGGGGATGTCACCTGATGGTAAGCAACTACCGCCGCCCTTGGATTCCTGGAACAAAGTGCTACAGTTACTTTGCCGGCCTTAAAGGACTTCCGGATACCTAACTCACCGAACGAAACGCGACATGTGCCATTTTTCATCGATATTTTGATAGGTGGTATTTCATCGGCCAAGCTGGCCCATTTATTTACCACTATAAAAATGGCAATAACTTATAATAAGATTATTTATCCTTGTGTGACGTTCTTTTTCCATGCATACATTGTCATGTCATGTCATATGAATACGATCAGAGGAAACTGTCAATTAATTCAATAAAACGTATTAAAGTTGCCCGCGGAGAATTAACTGAATTGTTACAAATAACTTTCTATATAAATATATTTATACAGTAGTAGAGCCTTGTAGTTCGCTGCATGAATGGGCCGGCTCGACCGGTGAAATACCACGACCTGTCGGAATATCGGCGTGAAGCGGCTCGTGCCGCGTTTCATTCGGCGAGACGGGTATCCAAAGACCCGATCACTTTTCCCTTATAGGATAGCAACGCACCACGGTGTTCATGGGCAGTGGGTAGTTGCTTACCATCAGGTGACCTACTTGCTCGTTTACCCTCTTATCCAAGAGAAAAAAAACGTTCGAGTATATTTGTAGTTCTTAGTTAATTTTTAGTTTTCCTGTTTTGGTAATATAAGCAGTGTTAGAATACAGTCCATCACGTCTCGTAGTACAGTGGAGGCCTGTGTTATTCTCTATGCAAGAGTCTCGGGTTCGATTCAAATTAATAACAAACAATTATTTTCATTTCGCCATGCCCCTGAGATTGTATTTTGCCTCCCTCGAAAGAGGAAAGAGTATTTACAAGAACCGGTTTTTTTATGACAAAAAAAAAATAGACGGTCCTAAAAGTTTGAAGTTACATTTCGGTGACTGTCGAGAATATTTATTTAGACCGATACAAATATTGAGAATCGATAAATTTTTTATTTGACATATCATTACAAAGTATAAAACAAAGTCACTTTTCGCTGTCTGTCCCCTAACGATATATGCTTATATCATTAAAACTACGCAACGGATTTCGATGCGGTTTTTTTCAATAGTTAGAGGATGTCAGCGGGGTGGTTTTGATCTATAATTCATACATGATGTTGCAAAGAAAAAATGATAATTTTCGACATTTAGCACTTCAATTCCAAACGCTGGCTAAACCCTAAGTTAGAAATCAAAACAACGTTCTACATTATTAAACACCTATAGAAGGTCTACAAAAAAGTCCGCGAGTGCATATGTCTATCTCTTAGTGATAACCCACAATGTCCATTTTCCAATTGCGTGTCTTAAATAGATTGTGCATGTAATATAAAAGATCCGGGCCCTTTACAGCATGCAATTTCAAAGTATATTTTCGAAGATATTGCAGTATTACCATAGCGGGACAGCAGCTAAAGCCGATAAATAGTACAAATTGAAATCATGATATCCAAAATTTACTTATTTATTATTTTTGATGCGGAACCAAGTTCGCTGGGTCAGCTAGTAATTTATATAAAAGAAAAAATCTGATGTGACTTCAACGACTTGTGAATGTGTGCATGAGTATATATATTTGTTAGCATAAACAGGACGAAAAGGGACTGTTATTTTATTACTCAGCGGATATAATATGCGCATAATATCCTCAGATTTTTTACCTAGAATATGAGAGGGCGAGGGAATAATGTAAATGTGTGTATAATATTTGCTTAATATTCTTACGGCATTTTTTCTTCGTCACAATTACTAATTCGGATTCAATGTGTTAAAGTGTTAAAAGACAATTTCAATAAAGGTTCGGCTCAAACGGTGAAATATCACAGCCTCAAAGAATATCGACGTGAAGTGGCTCTTGCCGAGCTCTGTTCAGTGAGAGAGGTATCCGGGGGCTCACCCTCCTTTACCTTTCCCATCCTAGTCCCTAATTGGCCAGCAATCCAACTATCTGTTGAAGGTGCCCATGGCCGGCGTTGGTTGCTTACCGGCAGGTGCTCCGCTTGCTTGTTTTACCACCTATTTCATAAAATAATCGAAATTACTTTAGTATTTCGTCGAAGCTCTAGCCGCCGTCTTTCCGGGCCATAGCACAGTGATAAGAACTTATAACTCGACATCTAATTCAAAAGAGCGACATATAGGTGTCACCATGAGAAGCACTGAATGCAAATTGTATTTATAACTTCACACGCACACAAACCATTACGGAACTCTAATAACATTGCGAGTGTCGGCGACTAACAACTAATGGTTCTGTCACCACATCGATTTATGTATTTATTGTTGTATATTTCCTCTATATAAATAACTGAGTGCCATTTTATACGCTAGTTATAATATACGGCTTCGTTCGCGTGGGAAGTATCATCATTTTCCGTTTATTGTCATCACCCATTACGATTGAAGGTGTTTAATTTTTTTGGGCGACATTATACACATTTAGTACAAAACGTTTTTTATTTATTCATATGCCCATATATTTACAATCAATAATACATAATAATATAGGTTTATCTGTTGGATGAAAAAAAATATTAGTCCAGTATGTCCACAACACAACAGCTTAAAATTGAATGCATTTAAATTATTAAAATTATATAAGGTTAAGCTGTTAGTTGGCGGAAATAAATTTCCAATTTATTCCATATATATATTTGTATAGAACGTGTCGTATATCACGTGTAATTGGCTGTCCTGAAACCATTGTCAGATAAAGCCTCCTTCCGGTTCGGAATGTTCTATCAATTATTAGTTATACATAAACGCTTCAATATAGGCGAGCAAATTCACATAATCATAATAAATTAGTGGCCAGTCTGTTTGTAAAAAATAATAATTGAACGCTTATAATAGTTAACATTATTGTTTAGAGAATGTGTTTTACTCCCGCTTTACTTTACTAAAATAAGATCATTCTTTGTGGTAGAGTCCTGCAGTTCGCTGCATGACTGGGCTGGCTCGACCAGTGAAATACCATGACCTCTCGGAATATCGGCGTGAAGTGGCTCGTGCCGCGTTTCGTTCGGTGAGAGAGGTGTCCGGAGGCCCGATCCCTTTTCGTCTTCCTGTCCTCTCCTACTCCCTTAAAGGACGGCAACGCACTACAGGTGACCCACTTGCTCGTTTGCCCTCCTATTCCATAATATTAGGGTAGCCCGTACCGCTTAATTTTCAGTTACTAAAGCGTCATGATAACCAATTAGATTGTGAAGATTTGGGCCTAGTTCATTTTGCCATTTTAGTGAGGAGGGAAGCAATAATTTTCAAAAATGTTAAAAAAAATATAATTCACATAAAAATACTCGAGCGCCTCAGACATTCACGTAGTTTACCCGCTTTGTTTTTCTCGCAACCGAGAGATATTATTCTGACGAGTAATTAGGGGAGGATAGCTGTAAAAAAGGGTAGAAAAAAATAATATTCGAAAGTTATTCGAGCGTGTCAGATGTTCTAAAGGAAAATTTAGAAAACTCTAAAAAGTGTCCTATTGAAATATCTGACTATTTGGATTTGGAAACAGGGGCGCGGAGTTTCAACCCAGTTCACAGCAGCTGTACGCACCACACTTTATTTATGGTTTATGCTACATCGCCCCATGAAATTCGTCAGATTATTGAAATGTATTCTGTTCTGTATGTATTTAACTTATCTGGCCTTAATCTGACGCGCTCGAGTTATTCTGAGGATTGATTTTTTTTACTAATCTGACGAGCTGTCCTTGGAGAACGCCCTTATATGAAGTGTTTATATTTGGTCGGAGTACATTACAAGGAATAAGGTTTCTCCTTATATAGTTTTCTGACGCGCTCGAGTAACTCTTCAAATCCCCACTTGGGCTACTATAACAATAACTATAAAACTATAAAAAAAAAAATTAAGATGTCGGCAAAAGGACGACTCGGAGTTATAATCTTATATATAAAATTCACGTGTCACAGTTTTCGTTCCCATACTCCTCCGAAACGGCTTGACCGATTCTCATGAAATTTTGTGAGCATATTGAGTAGGTCTGAGAATCGGCCTACATCAATTTTTTATCCCCCTAAATGTTAAGGGTAGCCCACCACTAAATTTTTTTTAAAATTTTTCGATATTCTATTTTTTATTTTTTTTTTATAAAACGGTATACAAAAATACATACGACCCTAAATTTTCATCCCCCTACGATCAACGCCTATTGTTTAAATTTTATTTTTCGGCAAGGCAACGTTTGCCGGGTCAGCTAGTATTATATATACATATATAAGCTTTTAATTGATTTGTATTTAATAAAAAAATCTACTTGAGGAAAATAGATAGTATTATATGTATTATGTTTAAATAAGTTTATTTCTATACACATTTCAGGAAACATAGTCAAGAAATAAAAAAAAAATTTGCGTGGAGTCCCGCCGCGCTATAGAAGTGGAACTTTGTGACATGTATTCCAGGCTTGCGCATAGTAGTTCGCGACGGATATCGCTCAGTTTAGGTCGCCGTTTCTCAACAACCTAGTTCGCTCTTTCAGTTCGCCCGCTCCCTCAGCTCCTAGTTCAAAATGTAAAGGAACACAGACAAATCGTTTCTTAGTTCGTTCGCACGCGACAAAATCTTGTTCTTCGTTAATAATATGTAAGAAAATAATACAACCAGTTTTTAGAAAAAAATAAATGGTATTTAATTTTTTCACTTGTACTTGCTTTTAATAATTAAGAATAACTTACATATACGAGTAAGTAGGTATATATATACATTTACTTACACAAAGTAACAAATTACACACTAAGTATAATTTAGTCTTGGTGGTCCAGTGGTCGAGCACACGGCTTTTGAAACCAGAGATCGTGGGTGCGAATCCTGGCCAATGAACCTTTCCAATTTCGAAAGATAAGTGTGATAAATATCGATGACTTAAAAACTTTGTGTCCGGTATGGCAATAGGTTCGCCACCTATTCCACTTAAGACGTAAACATAACGGGGCTTAATAGCCACTGCTTACACCTTCGGGTAGACAAAAGCGTGAAGTTATGTTATGTTACACAAATAAGACAAATCATACGGTTCCTTAGGTTTAATAATTAACATTTAGTAATAGTTATTCATACATACATATCTTCACGCCAAATCCCTTGCGGGGTAAGCAGAGAGAACGGAGCGTCATAAGGCACGCCTCACTCACTTCGTTGACTTTCATAACTCTTTTTATGCATGCGCGTCGATTTTTCTAAATAGTTATATAATATTTTCTATGCGCGCATAAGTTATACGCGTAATGTACGTCGAATCGAACAAAATACACAATACACCTGGCACTCCATGTATCGTTGAGTCTTAGGACTTATCGATAAATTAATTCAATAATAATTCGAGTATCAGCTCATGTCTTGCTTTGTCCCTACTTTATTCTAACACCACACATTTCAACCAAAGTGCTTCGTAATTACATTGGCAGCAGTTTATTTGACAGTATAAGTTTTCACCAATTTGACCAATCGCCGATGGAAAATCATCTCGTTCTTCTCAAACGGGCAGTAACCGAGGTATATGTCGACGTTCGGCTTCGTTATTTAACCAGGACTGTGAGGCCAACCCTTACAAAAAGGCAAATATTTAATAAATATGTATAGTTTCGAGGACAGTAAAATATTTATAATTAAATTTTATATGCTGTTGGAAAAATATGTTTTAGGTATTAATAGGTCGGATTAAAGTATTTAACATGTTTTACTTTCTATGATTATCCTTACACAAAATCAATAAAGTTGGTACAATATAAAAATAATAAATTTAACACACGTTGCAGATATTAATATCGATAATCTAATGAGTGTGTCTCCTAACTAGTCGCCCCGCTCACAATGAAAATGACGTCACGCTGTGGGCGTGGTTTTTCAAAAAAGTGACACGCTCGAAATGTATGGAAATATGACATCGCAGCCGTTCTATCTTGTTCTATTTCTGTGCACCTGAACATACATATGTCGGCGCAGGACGCCATCTACCGGCATATCATGTCAACTATATATATATAATAATAACCCTATAAAACTTTGTTAGGTAAACTGATTTAATATGATTACATGTTATAACATATTTATGTCAAGATATTACTAAAATCTATTAGTTAGTTGAGTAAAATGCGCGAAATGTATAATTATGTGATTTAACAATTCATTCTATTTCGTACCTGTTTTGATATTTCCTTTTAGTGTTTAAATGTTTAAATCAATACTGATGCTGCATGAATATTCATAATAATTATTTTCATAATTAATATCTTAATACTAAATATTATCAACTCGTTCTATGTAATATTTGTAAAATAAGAAACTTAATCCTAGTAGCGCCATCCGCCGAAAGATAGTGAATTTATGATTATTAAAATAATTAACTTATATATTTACAAACTCTTTCGTACTAAAATTGGTCAAGATTTTACTAAAATCTATTATTTAGTTATGTAAAATGCGCAAAATTTATAATTATGTGATTTAACAATTCATTATGTAGCGTAACTGTTTTGATATTTCCTTTTATTGTTTAAATGTTTAAATCAATACTGATGCTGCATGAATGTTCATAATAATTATTTTCATAATTAATATCTTAATACTAAATATTATCAACTCGTTCTATGTATTATTTGTAAAATAAGAAACTTAATCCTAGTAGCGCCATCCGCCGAAAGATAGTGAATTTATGATTATTAAAATAATTAACTTATATATTTACAAACTCTTTCGTACTAAAATTGGTCAAGATATTACTAAAATCTATTATTTAGTTATGTAAAATGCGCAAAATTTATAATTATGTGATTTAACAATTCATTATGTAGCGTAACTGTTTTGATATTTCCTTTTATTGTTTCAATGTTTAAATCAATACTGATGCTGCATGAATATTCATAATAATTATTTTCATAATTAATATCTTAATACTAGATAATATCAACTCATTCTATGTAATCAATTCAAATAAGAGAACTCAATTTTAAAACATCCTAGTAATCCGCCGAAAGATAGTAAATTTTGATTGTTGAAATAAGTAATTTATTCATTTACAAACTATTTCGTACTAAAACTGCTGTTATAATTATTTAAAATTGTTATTTTGAATTTTAATTTGTTTTTCAAGTATGATTCTCGAGTAGATTCATTTGTTATGTAAAAAAAGGTTGTTAACTGATTTTATCATTTTTGTAATATCAATTATGACCTGCTAGTACCGCCATTCGCTACTAGATGTCTGTACTGGTAGTTTAAGAAGTCGCTATACCTTTTCGTCCTTGGTTTATATGGATCTTGGCTTTTTATCTTTTCAATATATTATAATATTAATAGCGGCCGCAAGGGGGCGTTAAAAGCGTTAAACGCTCTTGCACGAGACATTAGAAGTTCCACTTCAAAATAAAAAAACTGAATTTCATATTGCGCAACGGAAGTCATAGACTTTAGTAACATGCTGTTAACAAAAGGGCCGGGTCAGTAACCACAGACGAAATTGGTCTAAATTTTTAATTGATGTCTAACTAGGGTTTAGTGAATGAGGGTCGCTTGATAAGAATTGCTTGGAGACAAATGATAAAGTTAATCGTTAAGCAAGTGGTAAAGCACGTAGTTTGTGCGGCGCGCGGCGTGAATGGGCCGGCCCGACCGGTAAAATGCCACGACCTCTCAGAATATATCTAACGTGGCTAATTTCGCGTTTCGCTCGGTGAGATAAGTCTCCGGACGCCTAACTCTTCCCCTCCCTATCCCACTTCCGACCCCAAATTAGGTGAGAAATTATGTACCTACCGGTATTATTTATCTAACCACACTTGAACATGTGAATTTTCCCATAAACAATTACTTTTACAGCGGCATTTTTTTTACAGAATTTGCGAAAATATGTGAAAATAATATTGAAAAATGCTTGCAATTTTTTTTTGTGAAATAACACAACTTCACGCCTTTTACTACCCGAAGGTGTAGGCAGTGGCTGTTAAGCCTCGACTCGCCGTTATGTTTTAGTTCCAAATGGTGGCGAACCTATTGCCATACCGGGCACGAAGTAGTTAGTCGTCGATATTTATCACACATAACTTTCGAACTTAATTAATTTCGAAAAGTCATTGGTGTGTGCCAGGATTCGAACCCGCGACCTCAGGATTCCGAAACCATTTGATCGACCACTAGACCACCGACTCTAAATTGTAATATATGAAATATATAATGAAATCAACCCAGTTTCATAATAACTTTCCATCTCATCAAAGTTTTGCTGTAATCGTATTCGAGTGATCATCAAATTGAAACAGCGAAACAGAATCGAGTCTAATATTAGTTCGTCTGCCCCGCTTGTTTTGCAGAAAAGTTTCTGTTTTATTGTGGCGTTGGTCAGAATGCAACCCCATTTGCTGGGCTAACTTCATCTGTCAGTGAATCGATCTGCCAAGTTAAGTGGCTCAGTATCTGTGGTCTTCAAGTTAAATTCGACTTTTTTTGTGGCATTGTTGACATTTTTTCTTGTCTTTGTATACTCGAAGGTGTAGGCTGTGATAACACATTGCGTCGCTATATTTTTAATACGTGTCGTAACCAAATGCCATACATAGAATTCTTGATTCAGAAGCAGACCTACAAAACATCCCGACGACTTAGGTGTTATTTAAGTAGATTATAAAATTTATATAATTCATCGATCGGTTCGAAATACAGACTTGTAATTGCACACAACTTTAAAATTACTGACTATACGCAAATAACACTTTAAGATCTGCCTACCGCTGCCTATACTTTAGTCGTAAAGTTACAAAAACTAAAACACAATGATATAATGTGTTATGAGTAAGCGTATGTAATTTATTTGCGCAACACAGACGTGTGATTGTGAACTTCCCCACAGGAAGTGTTCATTCACGTTGATGCCGCCCGGTCCTCGTGCTCCCCGCGCGGAACCCTAACGCGAACAAATTGGGTGTCAAAATGTTTTAGATAAGATAATTTTGTATGGCAAATTGTAACAAATTGATAATGCGAATTGTATTGTATGATACACACTTGTATCCTTGCCAAATGTTCAGTAATTTTCACAATGCAGAACCGGGGTGCTAAACCACTGGACCACCGAGACTTTTTAAAATCGCGGTCGCGGGTTCGAATCCTGGCTCACACCAATGATTTTTCGAAATTAATCTCAGAAGTTATGTGTGAATATACATATGTATGATATTTGTATCCCGTAGAACAAGAGTTACAATGTGAGTCAAAGAGAGTTAGATGTTGTCTTTTAAGACAACTTAACTTCAATTCCACGGAGTGTAAAGCGTAAATGTGATGCGTACCTGTAACAAAAAATACGTCTGATAAGCTTTATTTATAACAAATATTTGTTAAATATTATCAATAGGAAATTTAGGATTATTGAATTAACAGATAATACCATTCGTCCGGTACATGGTATTTATAATCATACCCAAATATAATTATTTTATTGTCAATAAAATAATTTTATTTCATGACTAGTTTCTGTCTAAGACTTCACTCAGACTGATCCATGCTCAAGATCTGTTTAAATTCCATATCTGGCCGCGAGACAAAATGAGTCAAGTATTTTACTGTCATTTTGAGGCCATTCATATTATTACGCAGCTGGATCGATCTTGATTAAAATTACTATAGTAAATAGTAATTTTAATCAAGATCGATCCAGCTGTTTTTACTAATTATATAAAAACAATAAAATAATGGATAATTTTAAGTAAATAGAAGCAAATTTAAATATCAGAAAATAATAACGAGACGTTAAATAGAGTATCGTTTATAAACAAACAAACAGTACATTGTATCTATATGTATAAAGGTTATATTTTTTGTCGTTACGCAGATATAAAAATACGGCAATAAACTAGAATTGCCTACTAATAGTAGTTCACGTTGGCGTATCTTATCTAGTAAACACAATTTTTTTATAACCGTGTTATAACTTTTGTGTTTGTTAGATGAAACTATTATGATTTAATACATATTATAAACGTTAAATATTTTAACACATAACATAACTTCACGCCTTTTTCTACCCGAAGGTGTAGGCAGCGCCTGTTAACCCTCGTCTCGCCGTTATGTTTACGTCCCAAATGGAATAGGTGGCGAACCTATTCCAAATGGAATAGGTGGCGAACCTATTCCAAATGGAATAGGTGGCGAACCTATTGCCATACCGGGCACAAAGTTTTTAGTCAAAAATATTTATCACACATATCTTTCGAAAATAATTTCAATAAGTCATTGGTGTAAGCCAGGATTCGAACCCGCAACCTTTTGATTAAGAAGCGGGATGCTCGACCACTGGACCACCGAGACTATAATGATGAAAAAGTTTACCTCTGTACGGCGATAGGTTTCTTCACTAATGAAATTGGTTTCAAAATAGTCTATTCAGCATATCGAGGTAACAATTGCTGCTCCCTAACCCTAGACACTATAATGTTTCAATGTCTTAGAAAATTAGAGTCAAAGCGGATAGTTGCCAGGTAGAGTTAGTATTCAATAAGAATCGAATAGTAATCGAATCTTATATCTGAGTTGAAAATCGTATTCGTGGGCAAATACTAAATACGGTAAAACGAGATTTATCTCTCTCAAAGTAGAGCAGCTCGCCGTCCTAATCACTAAAGCTGTGCAGAAAACTGCACTGAATCACATAATTTTTTGTATTGTTTTCTTGGAATCGAGTAAGGTTTTCAGACTTCAAGAGAATTCGCTACGATAATAGTAATATCCTATTGTTCAAATAATGCATGATTTCGAAAACCGGTGTTTAGGTATATGTCATAGGGGTCCAGTCGCCGAGCACCCCGCTTCTCAATCTGGAAGTCGCGGGTTGGAATCCTGACACTGGCTTTTGACACACCATTGCTTTTTAGAAATGGTTTTCGGAAGTTGTGTGAAAAACATCGATGACTGAAAACTTCGTGCCCGGTATAGCGATAGGTTCGCCACCTGTTCCATTTGGAACGAAAACATAACGGCGAGACGAGGCTTAACTGCCACTGCCTATACCTTAGGGTAACAAAGGCGTTAAGTTATGTTATGTTTCGAAAACCTGCATACAACCCTACTTAAAAAAGTGGTCAATCAGTGGTCAGTCATACACCTGTTAAGTTAAGTAAAGAAAAAGTTAAGTGCTGGTTAAGTTTATTTTGTTATCTCATTTGAAATACCTATCTACTTACTTTCATGAACTTCAATTGCAAATAAACAAACACGTTTTACTATTTTATAGCACCGGTAAAGACAATATCAAATAACAATCGTTATTTAAATCGAGCAATCGATTCCGAAGCTTTATTTGGCGCCGGTGTATCGCATTCGAGGAATCGATTCTTATCGATTTCTGGAATCGGAGCGGCATCCTCCGCTGCATTACTGTAAGGTCGATAAAAGAAATGGCGAGGCTCTTGTACATAGTCGCCTCTGGTGATCGTGGCTTGATAATGAAGTTAAGACAGCTAGTTGGCCATGGTCACTGGTCAGCGTATGAATTAAGAGGAGACCATGTATATGTGTATCATAAATATGATCTAAGAATCCAACTCTACCCTGTAGCCTGGCGGGTGGCAATACAAGTACGATTTCTACGCGGGTTTTTTATGGATCATTATGTTTGCAGAATTTGCTTATATAATGTATGATAATCTCTGTGGAAGAAAGGAATGTCTGTTTCTTTTTCTAAACTTGATTCCTTATTTGGCAGGAATATACTACCAGGAATGACATTGACCTGTTTCAAAGACCTTTAAAATTAGAGCTTTAACTTATTTTTTTATGGGATTGGAGGGCAAACGAGCAGGCGTGTCACCTGATGGTAAGCGACCAACACCGCCCATGACAACCAGCAACACATATAGTGTTACAGTTGCGTTGCCGACCTTTAAGGGATAGGGGATAGGAAAGGATGGGGAAGGGGGGTAGGCCTCCGGGTACCTCTCTCACAGAACGAAACTCGGCATGAGCCACTTTACGTCGGTCTTCTGAGAGGTCGTGGTATTTCACCGGTCGAGCCGGCCCATTCATGCAGCGAACTTCTTGGCTCTACTACTGTAAACTGTTAACTATGTAAGAGGTTTGGTTAAATAGAGAACTACTAATCAAAGATGATGACAAAGATGTACCTATTCACATTCTTAATTAGGTAATGTAATGTAGATTTACAAAGGACCTTGTTAATGCTGTCTCTCCCCCCGTAGCTATTATCCAGGTAAAGCAACATGAAACCCCTATAAACAGCTTTACAAATTTTGCGAACGCAATCAATTATACAAACAAACGGTTATGTTTTCGTGCAAGACGTAAACAAATAATTCTCTTGTCCAGCAAGACAAGATAAATCTTTATAGCTATCAGAAATTCCTGGAACGTGAAACACATAAATAATAATTAAAAATAATTGCAACAATAAATATTGCACAATTCGTTAGTGTCTATGAATGAAATATGTACTTTTGTTCATTCTTCAGTTAAATATTGGCAAAGGGAACGAACGCTATACAGCAAATAATTTAAGTTAACCTATTTCTAGAAAATATAAAAGGTCTTACATGAAAGTAGATAAAAAAATTTAAATGATTTTGATTCTGATTGTCTGAGAACAAGCGTAGGTTGCATTATCTCCGACCTATATGAATAACTTTGGTGGCAACTCATGGACATAATCGGACATATTTCACAATGTACATACGATACATTTCGACCCATAACTTCCAAATACAGACAAAGTATTTAATTTCATATTTTAATTGATCATATGAAACCAAAGAGAAAAATATAACAAGCAGGATAAATACGTATGTAAGAAGTAAATATCATTCATTCATGAAATTGGTAAAGACATGTCATTCTCCCGTTGTCATTATTGTTATATTGAATGATATCGAACGCTGAACTAACCTGAAATACATACATTGCAATAAATCTGTAAGAAAATATTATAACAAATACGAAATACGTGCTTGTCGAGGGCTTCAATAATAACCACATCCAATTATTTCATAATAAGATTGTAGATTCTACCCCACTTAATAAGCGTTATTAAATAAAATATAAAATTTTTACAAATCAATATCTGCGGATATAAAGATTTGTACAAATTTTACATTATACAGAGTTTAGGGGTTCCGTTTCTTCATATAAATTTGTCAGAAGTTTAGAAGCCAGACACAATCTAGTAGACATACGCTCCAAATAGACGGTCAAGTGAATTATTGCCAAAGTCATACCAGCCAGATCATTATTGGATGTAATTTCACACATTATAAGCTTAAAGATATCGCAACGTTGGTACAAACATTTGATCTAAGCTTGTGGTCGGCATTATTACATAACACTCAACTAGTAGGTGCAGTTTGTATTTAGTAGGTAACTTCTTGAGTAATCTTGGCTCTGGTAATAATAAGCTTGCACTTGTAATCTTCAAGCTGTATTGGTTGCATGCAAGTGTCAAGCGACGGAGTCATGAGACGGGAATTATCTCTTGTCATCTAGTCGTTTGTGAAATAATATATGCAATTTTGAGCGCAATAAAAATAAACATTTACATTGTGGATTTTTACGAATTGGTTGTTAATTAGAGAGGAATTTTACGAATGAGGTCGCGTTAGTTAATTATTTTATTGATTTGGTTTTAAGTGGATATTTTGTGAAGTACATAATTACTGACCAGTTGGCATAAATAACACTTAATATTTTAAATAAACATAACATAACTTCACGCCTTTTTCTACCCGAAAGTGTAGGCTGTGGCTGTTAAGAATCGACTCGCCGTTATGTTTACGTCCCAAATGTATTAGGTGGCGAACCTATTGCCATACCGGGCACAACGTTTTTAGTCATCGATATTTATCACACAAAACTAATTTTAAATAATTTGAAACTATAGTTATAGGTACATTAGAAATTATATTTTAAGTAAACTTTAAAATAAATTCCATATTATGTTTCCAATTAAGACAAGTTTGTAAGTTTTAATGAACCAAGTGCCACAATAGTTTAAATATCTTATATATCTCGTTACAAATCTATTAGCTAAATGGAATTTCTAGTCTAAAATAATGTTCAACAACATTAAATACAATTTATCTCACGAATCAAAGTCTATATTTAACTAGTTATTTCAATTTTTTATCGTGAGTGAAAATATCGTTACGATACGTTGTTAATAAGAATAACAATTTCGGTTACATTAACAATAGCTTTTTTATGGAAAAGAGAGCGAAAGAGCAAGGGGCGGCATAAGCCATTTTACGTCGATTTTCTGAACTGCACCATTGGGAACATTTTAACAAAAGTAATTAGTTTAGCAGGATTCGAGTGTTTTACGGGATAGGAGGGCAAGCGAGCAGGCGTGTCACCTGATGGTAAGTGACCAGCGCCGCCCATGGACACCGGCAACACATAGTGTTACAGTTGCGTTGCCGACCTTTAAGGGAGTAGGATAGGAAAGGATGGGAAAGGGGGGTGGGTCTCCGGGTACCTCTCTCACCGAACGAAACGTGGCACGAGGCACTTTAAGTCGATCTTCCGACTCTGAGAGGTCGTGGTATTTCACCGGTCGAGCCAGCCCAAAAGAGCCGTGCTTTGTAAGATGCCGGAATTAATACAAACATTTTAAAGCCTACCAACTAGATAGGTAGATGTCTGTCAACCCCTACTGTGCGAGAACGTATAGAAGGACCTCCTGGAGTTTTATATTCCTATGGAGTCGGGAGGCATACATTATGAGTTTTTACTACCAATGGCATTTCACACTGCATCTAATGCAATAGCCTTCTTAATAACCAACTACTTTATTTCTCCGACTACCGTTGTAGAGGTTCCGCGTTCATATTCGGGTAAGACATCCAGATATATATCAAGCATATATAAGCATTCGTTACAGCAAGTATGCAAGCATTTATGCTAGCATCACGTTATTATGAGCGTGATTGTAGAAAAATAATGTAACGTAATATACAGTACAGACTAGCCTCGCGGTGCTTTGGTAAAACTGCCGACTCGAGGTTAGCGGGTTCGATACCTTAGTACATTTATGACAAACATTAATGTTTGTATGGCGTTTCGGTGTTTTTCTATGTAATAAGAGTAAAAAAAGTATATTTGTATTAATATCCGCTATCTAGTATCCATTAAACAAGCATTTAGTTGCTTAGTTTGGAACTAGATGGCGTATTGTGTCTAAGATATCATTATTATTATAGTTTGATATGTAATTTACTGAGAATAACTCAGAGATACGCGTTTTTGTAACTTATTATCTTTGTTTACTTTCAACTTGGACGAATACGGAGAAGGAAGTTTTGCTTGCCAAGACCTCTTGACAAATAAGGCTTATCCATTATCAGCATCACACGTAGTTAAACTCTGTTTTTATGATATGATGTCCACAAAAATAATGGAAGTAAAAGCCGTAAAAGCCTATTTAAGTATGTATATATATATTTATATCACCATTACATAGAATACAATAAAGTTGCTTTCCGCTATCTGTCCCCTTATATGCTTAGATCTTTGAAACTACGCAACGGATTTTGATGGTGTGTGTCTTTATTATTCAACGTAGCTTATAAAGAGGTTCCAGCTAGGGATGGCGATTCTTTACGAAAAAGATCGATTTTTAAATCGATTCGAATCGTAGTCTAATGAATCGATTCACGAAAAAATCGAGGCCTACAAAATCGATTCTTAAAAAATCGATCTTTTTTTCAAGTTTGCGTTTACAATGTAAATTTGTATCAATTTTACTAAAAACAAGATTAATATTGCAATTAACGATATCTTATCAATAAAATCAGGGAATTCAAAAATAACAATTATTGTTATTACCGTATCAAACTATAAGATCATCTATAAAAAAAAAATAAGTATTTATATACTGAATGTTTTTATTGATTGCAAAAAAGTAAAAAATAAGGTAAGAGTTAAAAGTTTAAATATTAAGCATTGGGAATTATAACTGGGAACTATAGTTTCCAATGCTCAATATCTAAACTTTTTAAAAACAACAGTCTGTCAAGCCTTTTGGGATCCAAGCGGTTACGCTCATCACTTGCGATGTTTCCAGCAATTGAAAACAGGCGCTCACAAGGAACGGATGATCCAACGATACTCATATACATCATGGCGATTGGGTGAACGTGATGATAAATGATAGTTAACTCTTTAACCGGCAGCACTCTTATAATTCAGGCACATTCAACTAAATGCAAATAATTGTATGGTTTATACCAAAACAGAAAAAATCGAATGTCGATTTTCAAGGGTGATATATCGATTCAGTGAATCGACACAGTACTTCATATCGATTTAAAAAATCGATATTTTCTGCTCGAAAAATCGATTCTTCGATTAATCGATCTCAGATCGCCATCCCTAGTTCCAGCTTTGTAGGTAGTCTCATATTGTTTATTTCTGACATGAAAAATGCAAAACACAAACAACATCAGTAAACTGTAGGCAATATAACAGACATTACTACAGGATGGAGATATCTATATTGGGGAATAAAACTTTTAAAAATATTTTGAAAAACATGTTATAATCTGATGGGCATGCTTAAATTTCAGTCAAAATGATCTTATGTTCAGTAGATTAAATGATACACCAATATTACCTAGACATATGGAATATCGCCTTCCTCTGGCTACCTTCTCAAAGAGGTTTAGTAGTAAACCTCAATTTAAATAAGTAGTGCTTAGTGCTAATTGGTTGTTCAAATGATGATGATGAAACTGCATGTTACAAGGAAAGTATTGATTAGTTAGGGTTAGCAATGCAGGAAACAGATCAAAATAAAGGAATGTGGTACCGAGGTACCCTAAAGAACTTACCGAACCAAACCATGCACACCCCCCGCCTGGGTGCGGCAGGGGGTAGTGTGGGACTCCTAAAACAGTACCCTGCAATCCGATCCTAGGGTTACCCACTAAAACCTCGCGCCGGCCTTCCTCCGGCGTTGGGGTGGTCCAGGATTCGGATAAACCCCTCTGGTCCACCCCGCCGTCGCCCCCCCTCCGTCACGAGGGGGTGCTCATCCTCGGGGAGCCTCGGAGAGGCTCCCCCGGGCGGGGCGGCTCCGACCGCGCGCTGTAAAGAGGCGCGCGGCCGGCGGCGACCCCGACGACCCGCCCCGGCCGCTCCGGGGGTCATCCGTCCCGGGCCGCGACCCGGGCGCACCCGCGGGGTGTGCGCCCTCGCGACCCGCCGGCGGCGGCGATCACTGAGCTCGCCGCCGCCGCCTTCGAGCGGGATCGGCTCTCTCCCGTACCGAACCAAACCTAGGTACTATCAAGTGGAAGATAGCAGTTTGAGATTTGGCCTTTAGCACTGATAATACTAATTTAAATTATATCTGTTTGTCACACTGTATAGATTTTGGTATTGTTGTTATTATTATATTGCGAAATAAGCGAGGGAATCATTGAACACGTGCGACTTGACATGATCTACAACTGTCAAACTTGTCTACTTGGCAATTGGTAATTGCTAGTGTTGCCCACCTACTACGTGCGTGCATCTACATTCCGGTCACCACCAATTGATTTATGGTGTTGTCTTACAGGATTTTACAGAATGCCAAAGTCTATAATGTAATGTTTCTTTGATCTAAACTTTTTAGATTGATATAATATATAGGTTTTAGGTTAAATTTAGTTGTACTGTGTCACCTATGATGAGGAAACTGTCAGCTGTAACACAGCCACGGCTAGCTCAGCTGACAGGGAACTTACCATTTTGTATGTACCATTCGAAACTAATAAAAAAAAATCATTCATTTCATTTCTTAGATACACGGTGTCAACGGGCTGGTTTGTGTGTAAAATTCATGTATACTGTTGCAAATAAAAAGTGTCAATTTGTGAGATTGTGTCACTTTCAATTGCAAACGCTGGCTAACCCTAAGTGATAGATCAAAACAATGTACTACATTATTATACACCTTTAGAAGGTCTACAAAAAAGTCTATTATAGTATATATCTATCTATTAAGGATTACGCACAACGAAATTTTTTATTTCTTTTCTGAGGCGAGACAGAGTTCGCTTGGTCAACTAGTATATGTTTAAAATAGAAAATCCCCATTCTTGGCACTTAATCTTACACAGGACTAAATTTTAAAAGAAAAATATTACACCTATGATTGTATTTATTGACATTCATTTTGATACAGATGAATAAGGGAAAATGGAACGATTTATTCTAGTTAAAATGAAATTAAAACGTACACAAAAGGTACTTATACGAAATGGTTTCGAAAATTATTAATATCAATATGACGTACAAATGGACATGGGAATATTCCCCCCTCCCCCCGTAGAGAAAGAGATCTAAGCTAAGTGTCTGGAATGACACCCTGTTCTGTTTAATCCAAGATCTTCGAAACTTCTAGATATCATCCATTGTGCTTAGTTTGTCTTTAAAGATTTTTACTTAGTACTATACTCGTATGGTGTCACTTGCTTGGCATATTTACAATACTGCCCAAGATTTCATATGAGGTAACACACAAACCACGGTATCTTAGATAATACTAATAAAACTGTTTAGTAATAATGGCTCTATCGTTTGCACCATCTCTCTACGAAGGCTATAATATATTATCGTATAACTAAGTATATTGTATAATCACTTGTAAGAGCTTTTATCTCGAATAATTATAATAACTTCTTATATTTATTTACGTAGTTAGCATAGTTATTTATTAATGACTTTACAGTGAAACAGCCGCACAGCTTGCTGCATGAATTGACCGGCTCGACCGGTGAAATACCACGAAATTTCAGAATATCCACGTAAAGTGGCACATGCCGAGTTTCATTTCGTTAGAGACCCAACCTCTGTCCTCTATCTTCCCTATCGCATTTACGATTCCCTTTCCATTTAATCTTAAAGTCCGGCAACCCTACTTTAACACTATCTGTATTGCAGCTGTCCATGGGCGGTGATAGTTGCATAACATCAGTTTGCCGTCATTGATCCCATAAAGAAAATAATAATACATACATACATAACTTCACGCCAAATCCCTTGCGGGGTAGGCAGAGAGAATAGAGCGCCATAAGGCACGATTTTTACACGCCTCACTCGCTTCGTTTCGTCACTTTCATAACTCTTTTCATGCAGGCGCGTCGGTTTTTGAGGCTCTTAACATCACCTTCCTCCAGAACACGTTCTATTTGGTCATGGAATGTGTGTCTTGGTCGTCCTCGACTCCTACATCCATCCGCTTTTGCATTGTATATCTGCTTAGTCAGTCTTGCATCAACCATTCTTTCTACATGTCCGAACCATCGGGGCATGCCCTTTCTTACTTTTACACCGACACTCTCTTTCAAACCAACTTCCTTCCTTACAACCTTGTTTCTACGCGGTCAGCGAGAGTCACTCCGCAGATTTTGCGTAGTGCCCTCATTTCTACTGCGTTTATTCTACTTTCATGCACACTCTGCCATACCCAGCTCTCGCTTCCATAAGTGAGCGTTGGGATCAGGACTGCATTGTGGATTGCTAGCTGGGCTTTTCTGCTAATGTTTTTCGCGCCCAGGAATCTGCCCAACGCTCCATTTACGCTATTTCCTATCGCCACTCGTCTTTCTACATCCGCGGTGTGTGTCTCTGCTAAAAGCGCATCCAAGATATACAATTTCAAAATAATAATAAGAATAACATTTTACATTTACAAGGGATAAGCCACAAACTGATTTATTTCGCTCAAAACAGAGCAGCACGTCTTGGTAGTTATCCTAGTTTTACAGAAAATCCCAGCTAAATAACAAAACTGTCTGGCGGTGCTGTGGATCTAACGTGGAAAAGGTTTTAAGGCTTCTTGAGGATTCGCTGTTGGTAATACATACTTTAAATTAAGGTCGTATACGTTTGGAATTATCTCCGGAAGTTATGTATGTTAAATGTCGATAACTGACTAAATTTGTGACAATCTAGGGCAACATAACATAACTTTACGCTTCTGTTACCCGAAGGTGTAAGCAGCGGCTGTTAAGAACCTATTGCCATACTGGGCACAAAGTTTGCAGTCATCGACATTTATCACACATAACTTCCGAAAACAATTTCGAAAAGTCATTGATGTGAGCCAGTGTCAGGATTCGAGCCCGCGACCTCTGGATTAGAAGCCCTGTGCTCGACCACTGGACCACCGAGACCACTGGTCGATCGACAGCAATATACTAGAAGTTTGTTAAATCGGATTGTGAATGTATGTGAAGGTGTTGAGAGGGGCTGTAAAGTCTCGTTACTTTGCTGAATCGTTACGTCCCAAATGGAATTTTCTTGTCATACACCAGGCACCAAGTTGTCAGTCATCGATATTTATCACACACATCTTCCGTAAAGAATTCTGAGATTTCATTAGTGTGACCCTGGAATCGATTGCACGACTTTTGAATTAGAAGCGGAGCACTCGACGACCGAAACTGTTTTTTCTTAGACAAACAACTTTTCTTATAACTATCCCAATTTAAATGGCCTCTGATCCAACGCGAATATTTTCTAGATCACTATGCCATAGAGACTGCTTACTGTTTAATTTAGAATTAAAAATATATTTAGTTTCCTGTAATTTCCTAACTAAAAAAATATGTTTAAAATGAACACAAATTGTTAGTCATTCTATGAATCGTTTGACTGAAGCTGATCATATAATATCCGAGAAAATAGTAATGTCTTGTGGTTTTCGCTTACGAAATATTAGAAATTTAACAACAGCAGGTATAAGCACTGTCTCTCTGTAATTGTTATTTTAGTTATAAGTTAATAATTTGTGGTGAAAATCCGTGGATGTAATATTGAACAAGCTAAACTACTATACTTTGGTGTATAGAAATAAAATTATAGTCTAAAAAAATAATAAAGACCAAGGTTGAAAGTCTCGGTAGCCCAATGGTTGAGCACACGGCTTTTGATCCAGAGCTCCGGGTTCGATTCCTGACACACAATGACTTTTCGTAACTTTGTGCCCGGTATGGCAATAGGTTCGCCACCTATTCCATTTGGGATGTAAACATAACGGCGAGACGAGGCTTAACAGCCGCTGCCTACACCTTCGGGTAACAAAAGGCGTGATGTTATGTTATGTAAAGACCAAGGTATTAGAAAAAAAATCAAAAATTTAAAATCGAAATATCTCAAATATCAGATAATTCTACAATATCATAAATGTTTTTTTTATCATACCGGTTTTCCGTGGACAGTTGATTATCATGAAATGAATACTGCTTAAAAGAGAGTAAGACTAATAAGACTAATAAAACATTTTTCATAAGATAGAAACAGTAGATGATTAGTTTACCTACACTCTAAATACCAAGAAACCACAAACTCTTCCAAAACATCAACTCCACATTCACCCCTTATACATTTCACAAAAATAATTAATTGTCAACAAAATAATGAAAATACATAATACACCTAACAAAACAAATATTTGGAGGTCATCCTTTTAAAATTTGTTAACAATAAATATTCAGAATAAATTTGTTGAAACAATAGCTTTTACAACAAATAATGTTCAAAAGGTGTTGTAGGCCTTCGGAAATATATATTGTTTAACGAACCATTTTCTGGGCTCTTCAAGGAATATTCTATCTATCATAATTCCCCCGAGGAGCGAAACCGTGTTACAATGAGGCTAATCAATTGTCTAACCAGAAGAGTATGTTCTTACAAGGTTCGCGGAAACCATGTTCAAATTTATTTTAGAGAAATAAAATTTATTACATACTAGTTGACCCGGCGAACTTTGTTTCGCCTCAGAAAATAAATAAAAATTGTCAATGTGGGTTATCTTTAAGAGATAGACATACATCATTGCAGACTTTTTTGTAGACCTTTTAAAAGTCTATAATAATGTAGTATATTGTTTTGATTAATTACTAAGGGTTCAGCCAGCGTTTGCAGTTAAAGTGTTAAATTTCGAAAATCATCACTTTTTCATCATTTCATTACATGAATTATATAAAAAAACCACCCCTTTGACACCCTCTATCTAGTAAAGCAAACCGCATCAAATTCCAATGCGTACTTTCAAAGATATAAGGGAACCGACAGCGGAAAGCGACTTTCTTTTACTCTATGTAATGATGATACTTGCTTCCACCCGCAGATCTACCCGAAATCCTTGCTTATCAATGCTCCGCCTGATAGTAAATGGTCACCGAGGACGCGTATAAAAAGAGGATCTACGACCCTTTGAGAACTTATCTAAAATACACTTTTCATAATGAATATGTAAAGGAACAATTTTTTCAAAATTATAAAATAGATTACGTGCAATTAAAATGTGATATGAATTTTGAATTCTATGTTTATATTTGTTGACGTGAAATGTGAAAATCTATCCAAAATAATTAAGATTTTGGAATTTATATGAAGGAATAAAATAATGAATATGATTTTAGTGAAGATTATTAATTGTTTTTTTTATTTTTTTTTATGGGATAGGAGGGCAAACGAGCAGGCGTGTCACCTGATGGTAAGCAACTAACGCCGCCCATGGACACCAGCAGCACATATAGTGTTATAATACTGTTGCGTTGCCGACCTTTAAGGGAAGGGGATAGGAAAGGATGGGGAAGGGGGTGGGCCTCCGGGTACCTCTCTCACCGAACGAAACGTGGCATGGGCCACTTTACGTCGCTCTTCTGAGAGGTCGTGGTATTTCACCGGTCGAGCCGGCCCATTTATGCAGTAAACTGCTTGGCTCTACCACTGTTTAGTACCACTGTTATGTACTCTGACTGGATAGAGAACCGAAATGATGAACTATTACGGCGAGTAATGATTGTATCATAATGCACCGAATGCACTTTCACCAGCAAACTAGATGTTTGTGTATTGACCGGAGTACTCAGGTCTATAATAACACCACTTTACGTAATAATGGAGACATAATTACCTTACCATTATCACCAAGATTATACTGTAAAAATATTTGGTAGATATTTTTTGGTTCGTGGAAACCGGGTCGCTTTGCATCATTAGTTTTATATTAAGCATGGATTTTCATGATTTCGGAAAATGTACGGAACATTTATTACGCCAAATAATATTAATTGGATGATCAAGATTTTGTGATATCGTAAAATGTTTATATTTTGAAGTATTATTTGTTCTGTGAAAATGTGTCGACTTTGAATCATTAGTTTCGGATCAGGGATCTTTTGTAGATGGATACATCCACACCATAATATTATGTGCAGAACATTTAAAAATTCTGATTGAGCAATTACTTTAGCCTATATATAAAAAGTGAATACAAAAAAAAAACCTCTCAGCAATCGACACACAATATTGTAGATTTGGCTTAAATAGGAAAATAAAATGATAGATAGCCTTTTCAGTTGATAGAAAAAATGAAATTTAAACCTAAATTCTTTATCGTTCTTGTAAAAAAAATATAAAAGATATTTCATTTCGAGGAAACTAAAAGACCAAGACAAAAAAAAATTACGACGATAGATAAAAAGAGGAAATCTGATTATTAAAAATAGATTATTCACGGATAAGGTCTTTCTTTTGACGACAATAAGCTGGAAAATGTATTCGAAATAAAATACTTTAATTGTATTTAAAAAGGTTTATTGAAATGATATAAAACATATTATATTTTATGACCATATTTTCCAGAACCTCATTAGGTGTTTAGATTGAGATAAATTCTAAAGACTAATTAATTAATTTAAAACAATAATAATAATTAATTATTTTTTTAATTGTTGCTGTGTGGCGCCTGCTTAGAATACCGCCGAATTTAATTTTAATTAAATGTTTCCACAACAGCATAACTATCGTCGATAATTTTATTATTAACTAAGAGTTTAATATCATCATCACGATTCCTAGTACGACCAGTCTCATTGTTGATGATATTCCAAGTTGCTTTAATCTTGTTCTGAGATTCTTGTATCCGCCTACTTAAATAAATTGATTTGGCAGTAAAGCAAACTTTTTTAAATATTTTAGAGTAATTTCTAACATATGTGTTGAAAACGGGATCAAGATTCCACTTCTTTAAACTGTACAAATCATACAACTTATTTCTACTTTTGTAAATACCGTTGGTGGCCCAATCACAAAAGGTTAAATTGTCATTTTTACACATAGTTTTGATTTTAAATTTTAATATAGATTTGTGTTCAGAGTCTATGGTTTTTAAGAGTGAGTTGTAATGGTCATCTGGATCACTCGACATGTCCGGCGAACTAACCCTTGCCGCTATAGCGTTACGGAATTGTTTGGTGCCTTTCTGGGTTATGGGTCTACAAGTGACTTTACGAACTAATTTAGGCCTATTAATCACAAAAACTGCCTTTTGACCACAATGATCCGATGGCAAGTGACATAAAATTTCTTTCTGTACAAAATTGCAGTTACAAAAAATATTGTCCAAGCAGGTAGCAGAGTGAGATGTAATTCTTCTAAGGGTTCTAAGAACAGATGATGTAGTCCAAACGAGGTAAATAACCTATTTACCTATTTATTATAAACGCTATTTATTTATTACTAATTTTATTTCCAAAAAGTGGGTGCTCTCTGTATCAATGAAAATAGCTTTTGAACAAATACCATCTTTTTTGTTCATCACTCGTGAAAATGATCTCTGAAAAGAGTTCGAAACGTCGGAAAATAAATAAAATTAGAAATAAATAAACGCGATATAATCCTAAAAGTTGTTTTAATGTCATGAACGTGATTCGCGAAAGTCTTAGAGATAAATACATATGTACTATTATGTACTTTGTTTCTTGTAAATACATTCTTATACTACATATAAAAAAAATATAAAAAAAATTATATAGTCTCGGTGGCGCAGTGGGCGAGCGCACGGCCTCTGATCCAGAGGTCCGGAGTTCGATTCCAGACACTGGCTCACACCAATGACTTTTCGGAATTGTTTTCGGAAGTTATGTGTGATAAATACCGATGACTGACAAACTTTGTGCCCGGTATGGCAATAGGTTCGCCACCGGCTTAACAGCCGCTGCCTACACCTTCGGGTAACAAAAGGCGTGAAGTTATGTTATGTTATATAAAAAAAACACCCAGACGCCATACAAACATTCATGCTTGTCACAAGTATTTGTACTCGGGTGGGGATCGAGCCCGCCAACCTCGATTCCGCAGTCGGTAGCTTTACCAATGCACCACGGGGCTCGTCAAATTGTTGTATTAGAAGTAGATTGTGGTAAGAATTGTAGATGACTAATGATGATAATTACCTTTGATACAAGTTGTGAGACACTAGAATTAGACTCGGTCTGACTAAGCAGATATGCAGCAGGATGATAGGGGCTGTGGAACAACATATCCCTTCGGACCAATATTAATATATAGTTTCCTTTTATTTACTAGTTTAAACAGTAGTTATATCCTCATAGCCTTGGGGCCTAGGTGAGTTTTTTTGCGTAAGCTCTCGAGATTTGATACTTTGGCCCATTGAAGAGTTATGGGACTTAATGCTCTTAAATTATAAATAACAAAAAGCTTTACTTAATTAAATGTGATCCTCTGGCCTCGGGCTGTTTCAGCCCTTATTTCTGTGTAACATATATTTATTATAAGTATCGTATCCGCTTTGTTTCAAAATCCCATACAGCATTACATTTGTAATACGTTTACAATCAAGACATAAATGTTTTTATACGCGGCTAAAATTAATATTTGAGAAAATTGAATTTCTGAATTTTCCAGTCGTAAGCTCTCGTCAGCTCTCGTTTTGGAAACCATTTCCAAAAGAAATTTGCATATTATAATTTTACGCTGTTGACGTACGTATCAGGTACCTAAATATGGGTCCAGCTATTATTAATTTAAATATATATTCACACTGGATTGTTTGAAAAACAATAATAAATAAATAATTGAATAAAATTACGTGTTTGTTTGATTGTGTAGATTAAAGTCGACGCATATTTGTCGCTGTTAACTCTCAGAATAGTAATATCGTGAAATTATAGACACAGGTATGAATATACAATATTTAAAAAAAAACACAATTTTATCAGTGTACCAAAACTCCTCTCCTTTCCAGTGTGTTGTACGAGGGTTAGAATTCAAGACCAATTTTTCCCACATTAAATCCAATTTATACATTTTACATATTATTATACGATTATTAGTTAAATCTAAAAATAATCAATGTTTTCGTAAAAAAAAAACCAAGTAAGTTACAATTTGTTGATTGTGAGTTCAGTGTGTAGTTATTTAAATCTTAAACCTTTTCTTACGTTTTTCAGTTACGTTGTCTGCAAGTTTAAGACTTTTTTATTAGCAAGTAAAAGTGATTGCTATCGTTCTGGAGATGAGTTATTTAATTTTATTAGTCTCTGTGGTCTCGTAACTTGTACGCAATTTTTGTGGCCTTACGATTTGAGAGGAAACTTTTTTAAATTTGTATTCTGACTTTAAATTGTTAAGTTGTCTTTGCAGTCATGAATAAATGAATAGGTAAACCTTTTTACAATGTTATGTTCTGCAAGCTAGCAAATAGTCAGGAGAGAGAAAGATAGATCAGTGTTACCTGTAGCTGTGAAATTGTTCTGATGGAACTTAGAACAATTTCAGAAACAATTTTAGACAGTCTCGCATTAAGGTTTATAATTTTAATCAAAGTATGCAAATAACAGCATACTTGGGAAATGTGAACTTGAATTACAGACTGAGGTATTCTATTCTTCAGAGAATTAAACTATTATTAACGCCCGAGTGGGAGTTGAGGTAGGCACTGAAATAGTGTGGGTAAAACTATAGATATGAGACCAAATACGACTGGAACTACGTTTGAAGATTTCAAAACAAATTTTATTGTTACAAAGTAGAAGATATCAATATAAACAAAAAGAAAAGATTTTTTTCTTGTTGACGAACCCTAATTGTGATGGCAGTGAGATAACAAAACCATAACCAATGTTAGTCTCAAATAGAATCAATAAATAACTTTATAGTAAATGAAATGATTATTGATTGATAAATTATTAAAAGCAAAAAATAAATATTTCTTTTTCACAAACCAAAAAAATATTTAAGCAGATGAAAGCGATAAATAACGTAACCATAACGTAATTTGTATACTTAATAAAATATACAAAACGTAAAACTTTAATAAAGTCAGCGTTAACTATTAAAATATTTACAATTGATAATACGAGTATTTTAACAAATCCGTGAAATCGGTCCATATCATTTTCCTGCCCTTGTCCCTGTGTGTCTCTATGTGGGGTCGGCACAACATGTCATTCTTTTCCATTTTCTCCTGTCACTCGTCGTTTTCACACTTACTCCCTTCATATTCATATCAACTTTTACACAGTCCATCCATCTCTTTTTCGGCCTTCCTCTGCTAATGTGTCCATCCACAGTCATTCTCATCGTTCTCCTTGTGACATGGCTTTCGTCCCTTCTCATAATGTGGCCATACCACGAAATCGGTCCATAATTTACGAAAATATCGACGAACAGACATATATAATATATGCTATACATGAAGACGAATTGAGAACTTCCTCCTTTTTTCGAAGTCGGATTCTAAACGTGCCTTATGTCAAGTTATAACTATGTATTTGTGTTTAACCTTTTGGGTATGAAAAGATGAATATTTATCAGTTACAAATTACAAAAACATCGAATTTAAAGTTAATTATTACAATAATGTCTATTAATATTAATAGTTCCCTAAAAATGAACTTATTAAATTCTATCAAACCATTAATAAATTTATTCAAACGCTTGTGTAACTGCGACAAAAGTTTCCATAAGGCAAATCAACTTTGAAGGTCAATACTCACAAGTCACAGTGAGGAAAAAAAACCTCTTCAACAAAAAAATCTGAGAATCACTTTTTGATTAAATAAGTTTTTTAAAGCTCAATGACCCCTCAATCAAACATTTTCAATAGTGAATGATTGATTGATACTTAACATATAGAATGTGAGTTGCTATTTTAATACACGCAGTAAAAATTATCTTTTAGTGTTAAAATAAGCTATACCCAGACCTTTTTAAATTGTTTGCTACTACTAGTAGATTAAACAGTTTATGAAGGTCTGGGTTCACGTCAGCTACGCAGTTCGCTGCGTCCGTGGTCCTGCTCGACCGGTGAAAGGTAAAGAAACTTTTTTTATATGATACCGTGTCACTTGACGGCAAACAACCACCGCCGTTCACGGACACCTGAACACAGATCGTGTAATAGTTGCGTTAACGGCCTTATCAATGGGATATGAAAGGGGTCAGAAGCGGGATAGTATAGGGGCAGGGGAAGGGGTTGGTCCTCACTCCGTATACCTCTTCAACCGAGCGAAACGCTGAATGAATGACTTTACGTCGATATTCTGAAAAGTCGTGGTATATTCTTAGACCACCCGTAGAGCACACGCCTTGAGACGTCCCTTATTTTAGTTGTCTTTTTATGGAAAAAATCTATTCGCGGGACTTAGCATTAAAATCGTCTGGTTCGCGGTCACGACAAACGACGTGACGTTCTGATGCCATCCTCCTTTTGCCCACTCCTTACCGCCAATCTTGACTCTCTTGTAAATGTATGTGCCCACATATACAGTCACGTAGATTTTCTTTTTATTAATTGCCAACCATTTTTATTAATTAATAATACTGTTTGTTACATTTGAATATTCATATTGAATATTCAAATGTAACAAACAGTATTATTAATGTTCCTCAACTTGTCCGCTAATTAGATTTTAAAATAAATGTCCACGCAAATTTATCAATTTACCGGTTTTTAATTAGGTATCTAAAATCTTAATAGTAATAGTCTTTACTCAAAATCGTTTTATTACGATCGACATATTATAATTAAAATTAAAACACTACTTGAGGTCCTTAACATTTCTGTGCGATTGCCTCTGTGACACATATTTTAAGTAATACATATATCCTTGAAATTAGAATTTGTCTAATTTAATAGGTATGTACTTGTATATTGACATTAATATATACCGAGGTATTGACTTGCGATGTCGGTATCAGATTTTAAAGTATTTTTGATTGGGTGTAAACATTTAAAAAAATACATTATACGTTTATTTATATATAGAAAGTACAAAACTACAAATTAATTTCGTAAGTTAAGTGTGATAAATATCAATGACTAGAGTACATATTTTATAGTATTTCCATAATATTTAAGAATTTGTCAAGTTAAGTCGAACGAGTTGAATGTTGAACGCGCTGGGTTAATACTGATGTTGACAAGTTGTACTCAGCAATGTTTTATAGAGACCACGTCGACCCAATTCTGTCTGCGAATAATGAATATTGTGTTGTTGCGCTTGCGCAATTAATCGAAGCTGTAAGAAAAAATCGTTCAATTGCGTTTGCTTCAAGTTTATTTGTTTTCTATCAGAAGTTCTGACGGTCCTCGTGGTGCATAGGTAAAATAACAGACTGCTGAATTGGTGTGTTTATTTATGATAAGCGTACATGTTTGTATGGCGTCGGTGTGTTTTTCTTCGTAATTTAAGTACAAAGAATATATTTAAGTATTAATATTCGTAATCTAGTTTCCATAACACAAGCATTTGTTTGCTTAGATTGGATAACCAAAGGGCTTTGAGAATTAACAACTATATATGGATTATTTGGCCGCCCGCTATGACTTCCGTTTGACAGAATCTGTTAAGTCATTATCACATATAACTTCTGACAAGTATTATGTGCCAGGTTTTAAATCAAGTGATATTGAGGCTAAAGGCTTGCATTTTAAATAGAAGTACAATAATAAATAAAGAAAGAAGAAGAAAGAAGAAAGAAAGAATAAATGTATATAGAAGTAATAAATAATAGTTTAAAAAAACTAAAAAACACGCTTTTTATTGAAAACCGAACTAAAAAATAGAAAAATAAAAAAAAAACTTTATTTAAAAAAAAGCGTGGGGTGCTTTTTAAGATATTATCGAAATGATAATCACTCTACTCATATCTGTCAGTAAAATATTTATAACTATTGACACCATGCACCCCACGCTTTTTTTAAAATAAAGTTTTTTTTTTTATTTTTCTATTTTCTAGTTCGGTTTTCAATAAAAAGCGTGTTTTTTAGTTTTTTTAAACTATTATTTATTTTAAATTTTTTAGTTCGGTTTTGTATGACAGCGCGTTTCTTAGTTTTGAATTTGAGGAATAGCGCCATCTGTGACTTATACAAGGAACTCGTTTCAAGTTGATAACGTAAACTTTCCGCTTATTGCCACTAGATGGTGCGATTTATGAACTTTCATAGTTCACAAATCGCACCATCTATCGTTCAAAAAAGCGTGGGGTGCATGGTGTCAATAGTTATAAATATTTTATTGACAGATATCAGTAGAGTGATTATCATTTCGATAATATCTTAAAAAGCACCCCACGCTTTTTTTAATTTATATTCATTGAAATTTTTAACACTATTTTCTTAATTTAAATTCATTAAAATTTATTTTCTATTTTTTAGTTCGGTTTTCTAGTCTAGAACTTTCATAGTTCACAAATCGCACCATCTAGTGGCAATCAGCGGAAACTAAAAAAGAAGTCGGTTACAAACAAACCTACAAACATACAAACATACATACAGGTGAAGCTAATAAAAAGCTAATAAAAATACAAACATTGTTCTGATTATTGTTCTTGATCAAAGATTGCATAAACTATCTTATTATAAAAATAAACACTGAATTCATACTTTCTCGCCTTTTGACATGAAAGGTTCTCTCGTTTGGAATTGATTGATTTGATTTATGTACTGTACGTAAATTTCTGTGCATATTTCTTTTAAGAAAATAACTTAAATTTGTTCAAAGACAAATGATCCATGTCTCTAGATACTAATATAAAATTTGCTTCATAAAATTAATTGTTTATTGAATTATTTGTTTTATGACAAGTAAAACACTTTTTACTTTGTTTGACCTACAACACCAACGTTATGTTGTATCTTGCCGAAATAGAGTACTGATTTTTTCTAGACCTCGAGGTCAGTAATATATTGCAAAGCAAAACGTGATTGCTCAAAAAATAAATTTAACTGGTGAACTGTGTCATCGAATAGCATGAGTTCCAACTATTAGAAAAATGGATTTTCGTACAATATATATATTGTATAATAATATAATATGTCGTAAACATTTTTTTAAATAACGCAATGTATAAGGAAAAGGAAGAAATGCCATATGTGGATTAAGTTCCATAGCTCAGTTAAAAAGACTTAGGTTCAATCAAAGCCTACTTATATCTAGACAAAAGGTGATGGGGAACTTTTAAATACTATCTAATATTTCGTTTTGAACAATTCTACTGGTTTTCAGCTTGATCGGAATAATTTATGTATCTTCGATCGAAATTTATAAATTAACAGGACTATTAATAGGATAAGAACTCCAATTCTAAATATAGATCATAAATATTGTTTTAAATCTAGTTACAAATTTGCCAAACTTGCCACACAATTTTAGACAAGAGTACACAAACTTGTTCTGCGTCGACCTTCCGATAAGGACTTAACATTTACTGATAGCTGTTCATTAGAGAATTGTGGCAATCACATTTGAATATTTGATTAAGTACAAAGCTTTCTAATTAGACCTATTGTAACGGGTCACCGGAACCCTGGTGGGCACAACAAAGAGACTGTTCCGTATAATATTTTAAATCTTCTCATATTTTCTACCAGAAAGTGTAGGCAAAGGTGATAATACTCCTCGATATTCCGAATTGTTACGTCCCAAATGGAATATGGGGTGGATCAGTAATTGATATATAACACACATATGTTTTAAAAAGTCAATAGTGTCAGCCGAGATTCGAATTAGAGACATCTTGATTCAGAACTTAAGAGTTCGACCTTTAGAGGACGGCCTAATGGAGAGAATAATTCAAATAATCATAAAATATATTAATTATGGCGCAATAAATTTATCTAAATGACCCGGAAAAGTTACGAAATTGCACGCAATTCTTTGTGTAATGTCCCAATCCCAGAGAGAGAGGTCTTGACGATCTGCTACTACGTTAATCTGTATCAAGAGTAAGACAAATTGAGGTATTGCATGTTTGTTTAGAACAAGCATTACAAACAATATTAAGCAATTCAAGCTCTGATATGATTTCCAAGGTGAGATTCAACGGGTATGTTATTGGAATGAAAGAGATTTTATTTTTATCTTATAATTTGGTAATGATCTGGTTAGGTTATTTTTATAATTTATGACGTTTCATACAGTGTGGTTTAGTATTCTAACTTCTGATGTAGTAGTGCCAAATTCGAATGGATTAGAATAAGATTTGCTTTTTAGAACATTGAGGTCCAAGCAGAAATAGGAACGTATGGATTGCTTCTATTATTTTTTGTGCGTTTATTTTTTTCTTTATAATTAGGAGGGAGATTCTGTTTAGAAAGGTTAGATTTTTTTCTTAAAAATCCGCTTTTACGAACGTGGGTCGGATAAAATACAGACAATTGTTTATTCGCAAAATATAAAAGTTTTAATTAAATCTAATTACGGTTAAATAGTGTAATTGTTGAAAAGTTTATCTAAGATCATGTGAATGTATAAGTTCAAAGTTATACAACAGCCGATTCTTCTCTTACACTTGTTTCGTAATGTTTTTAATAAAGCATAATTATATAACGATATAGAAGTCGTTGAATTTTTAATGGTCTCTTTATCATCGCTTCCAAATAGGTGGTGTGGTGGTTTAAGAGTCTGCATTTAATTCAGAAAATCTTTCAATACATTTATAAGCAAAAAATATATTTATGTTCACAAAAATAATACTGTTAATTGATCAGAAATGATCGCGTGCGGAAAGATTTGTGAATGTACCAGTTTTCGCACGCTACTCCGCTCGCAACAGCCTATTGGTGTGGAAGCATGTGAACTATGTAGGTTACTGTGTTGTGTACTGAGACACGAATGGTAATTACGTGTCATATCTATGTGGGTATTAGATACAATTAACGTTTGCTATTGCCATACGATTTTTGCGAAACCACGTTACATATATCGATGTAAGAACTAAGGCGGAAAACTATGCGAATTTTAATTACGCTCGTTTAACTACTACTAATAGCATATAAGCAATGCAAAAGCTTGGATTATACATAAACTGCTAAATGGATTGTGATGAAATTTCGGTTGAATGTAGTTTCAATTCTTGGACTAATGGGCGAAGGTTTTTAATAAGGAAACATTCTTGCGTATAAAAAAATAGTTAATTTCTGTTAAATAAGTTCTCATTGTTAGAAAAAAGGAGGTACCTACTGCAGTGCAACTATTACTAAAAACGCAATTATAGTTTTGTGAATTTTATATTTATAATTAATTCTGTAAAAATGTAAATTTAAAATTAAATTATAAAGAACCCTTTATATTTATCTAGAGATGTGCCGATCATGACTTTGGCCGACTAGCCGACTACCGGATTAGTCGGTTGCAAAGAAGCCGACTAATCGGTCAAGCCAATCACGGTTTCTTTGATATTCTTATCAGTTCGTTTACCGCTAGTTCGCCAAACTTTAGTATTTCTGCATCATAAATTAACTTCAATTGAAAAATTTAAGTAAGTTGTAAAAAAATAGTGGTAGAGCAATACATTTCGCTAAATGAATGGGTCGACTCGACCGGTGCAAACACTCGACCTCTCTGGATATCGACGTAAAGTGGCTCATGCCGCGTTTAGCTCGGTGAGAGAGGTATCCGAAGGGCCCTTTCTACTCCCTCCTTCACATCCCAATTCAGACCCCTTCCCTATCTCTTTTTAAAGGTGTTATGTTTTAATGTTTGTCAAAATTGTTATTTTTATGTTTTTTACAGGCAAATAATTGCAGAAATGTTTCATTTGATTTCAAAATGTGTAAGACCACTGAAAGATTGTATTTAACGAATTCTAAGACATAATAGTAAAAATCAGGATTTTCGGAGCCGAATAGTCTGCACATCTTCGCCGATTATTCTAAAAAAATCAGGAGTTTAGTCGGCACATCTCTAATAATTTCATTACACTCAACATCTTTCTAAGTCTATTGTGTCAGTTACAATGATAATATTCACGCTTCATTGAAAAAGTACACAGTACAGGTGTGTTGATGCATAATAACCGCTGCCAATACCATCGGATATTAACAGCGTGAAATTAAATAAAAAAACAATTCCGTGTACTCGGTTTATTTATTTTATTTATTTATTTATTTATTTATTTATTATAGGTCCTTCACAGCTGACAAATAATAAAAGTACAATTCATTTATAACTAAGCACCAAATCGATGTTTACAATTTTGGTAATGAAATCGATGTAGATACCAATTACAAACAATTATGTTGTATATTTTGTGTTAATAAGATTGCTTTTGTTTGAACTCGAACTTTGTTTAGTGTTTCCTCCAAGTAACTGTTTTAAATTAATTGTACAAAAGCGAAGGCGGGTTTGAATTTCTCAAGAATCTCGTTGTTATTGTTGAGTTATATTTTTGGATTTTTTAGGTTTATAAAACATCTTTATGTAGGTGTCAGAAGAGGAGACTATGGCCTTGATATGGAGCCATCTTTTTTTATCATAGAGCTCAATAGTCTAGTAGCACTTCTAAGTTTAGATGTCTCAAGTTCGAATCCCAATTAACAAATATAATCTGGACCATTGAATCGAAGAGTATACATGCCTAGATTGCATTAGGCTTTCATAACGAAAAAGGTATAATGGTTAATCGTTAGTCAATACAAATACATAACATAACTTCACGCCTTTTGTTACCCGAAGGTGTAGGCAGCGGCTGTTAAGCCTCGTCTCGCCGTTATGTTTACGTCCCAAATGGAATAGGTGGCGAGCCTATTGCCATACCGGGCACAAAGTTTGTCAGTCATCGATATTTATCACACATAAGCTTCCGAAAACAATTTCGAAAAGTCATTGGTGTGAGCCAGTGTCTGGAATCGAACCCCGGACCTCTGGATCAGAGGCCGTGCGCTCGCCCACTGCGCCACCGAGACTGTTAATACAAATACAATAATAGCAATTGATAGAATATCCAATCATCACATCAATCATTAAAGTCTAGTGTTTTATCAATGATACACACCATTAATAAAATACTAGACTTGGATAATACCAACATATACAGATACCAATTAAAACGTTAAAGGTAAACCAGAATACCTAATGGCAAGTAAAAACCACAGAGGCACGTGCAAACTTGCACAATCTGCCCCACTTGTGATTCACCACTCTCAACCATCTGACCACCTGGCATCGCATGACTATACTGAAGGACTGCACTGTGGTTGCATGCACTCGACAGAACATATACACTTATATAATGAAATTGAAACATGGCGATGCCTGTATGTCACAGATATCCGTAAAAAAACTTTGTCAGTAGTCCACATTCAGTGGAGGACCGTTAGATTTTTACCTCGTAATCCAGGACTAGTCAATGGATCTTTATACAAATATTTGAAATGATTCCAACTGCGTATAGAAAAATGTAAAAAAAAATTGTCTTTTATTTTGAGTTTAAAGTTATATTTTGAAAAGGTGAACTATAATAAACTGAGTACTAGTATTAGTAACTAGAATAACTTACCTTAAGTCTCACGCTTTGTAAGTCTTAAGTGGAGTAAAGAAATAAACGTTGTGTATTTTCTCTTAGATCTAATAAGAGCCAAGTACAGTTTTCTGCTTGATGGTATGTTATTAATCTACTTAATTATTGATACATGCTCGTTACTATGTGCTTAGACTTGATGCCATATCCCTTTGCAATTTAAATATACTTTTATTATATTGGTGTTCTGTGCATATCAAATGAGGCGATACGTATAAAAGCTGTATTTATTATACAGGCTTTTGCACATGTTTGAAATGTAAATGGCTGTGGTGGATTTACACGTGCAGTTATTTGTTGAAAAATCTCTCTTTTTCTCTCTCAAATCTAGGGAATTTCATTGGATGAGCTTCTCCCCCATCTCAAATATATGTGGATACTCATCTTCACTCTCCTCATATCCTCAACCCTCCCTATCTAACCGAAAACGCATCAACACTCTTGGTGTTACAGAGGTTCGCTTCCGACCAGGGGAAACTGCTTGCATGTTAACCACCCGTCCCATAAGCAAATAAAAACAGCAATAACATTAGATAAGACGAAACAACCAGGTATATTATAATATTAGGAAAATTAAGTTTTAATTACGCACTCGATTAATATACATGCCAAAACAAAACTCAAACAATATATTAATGTACTTGCAGAATGTATATCACGTTTGTAATAATTGCAATGACTAAGTACTATTAAACAAAAGTATCCCGCTGCTTTAGAAACAAACGTGATTTACAACTGCCACCACAACCTACTGGCTTTGTCTATAAGTGCCATTAAATTCTACTGTTTCTTTTTATAGCTCCAAAAGGTTACGTTCTAATATCTATTTCTATATAACTAATACTAATTTTAACTAAATATTAGTAGTAGTAATTTTAATTTAATATAGACAGATTTTTATGAAGTATTTAATAAGATCGTTGTATTAAACCTCGACGATAACCGGAACAAAATCGAGTCTCAAATCGAAACTTTGCTTAGTCAATTAAAGCCGACTAAACTTAGTCCCAAATTCAACCCTAAGAAAACACAGGTTTCCGCAAATACCGCTAAAATGACACGATTTGTCGTAGCTCCCTGTTTTTAGAGCACTCCCTTATCTGCCTCAGCCATTATCGGAATTCTTGGTGTTTATGTCCAGTTTCCCGGTCATCTGGAGTGCAAGACCCAAATAGCCTCAAAGAAAGCTTGGTATGCTCAACAGAGCGGGACAGTATGGGACGTAAGGTCATCGTTTGCAATTATGTCTGTCCTCGCATAGAATACTGTTTTCATCTTTGGGCGGGGGCACCCACTACCAGCTCACTCCGTTTGACCGAATACATCGACACGCGGTTCGGCTTGTTGACAACCAAGCTCTTACCGATAGGATTCTTTATGCTTCTACCGCATATAGCACGGAGAGTGCTCTGAGGAATTGTTCGGATTAATACCGCTTGCTGATTTTCGCCATCGCTAAACGCGCCAACGCTATCATCTGCATTTGATGAATGGTTGGCGATCGACAACCGTGCTCTTCAACCGGCTCTTAGCACGCACTGTTCCTTTGTTGAACCGACCTAGGAACCATCAATAAATGAGCCTATTCCCACCTTAAAGGCCGGCAATGCTGATGTGATGCTCCTGGTATTTAAAATGTCCGTGGACGGCAGTTGTCTCTTTCCATCGCTTTTCACTGCTTTTCATAAAAAAAAATAGGTACCCAGAGAAAAATTTAAAATTTAAAACAAACTTTAGCAGTTTGTTTAAAAGTTTTCAATTTTTCGAACTATTGAACTATCGAGGTTTCTATCATGAAGGAATTATCTGATGATTATTTGCTTTAGAAACTTTATTTTAGACAATTATATCCACATATTCTATGTACATAGCCGTATACATATCCGTACATACGGGGTACGGGTTTAATTTTGAATACACTAATTAATCCATCAAGGACAGTATATTAATTACTATCTGCACTTATACTATGCTACTATACTTGTATTATACTATTACTTTAGATTTTAGATGAACCAATCTCAATAAAATAAAATAACACACCACGCAATTCATAATCATTAGGAGATATTTTATTAGAGATTAAATCTTTGTAAAAAAAAATAGTCTCGTCGCAAAAAAGCAAGACTTTGCCGTGTCTTGTGCAGTAAGTACACTTGTCGCCTTATCTGTACTAGATTGATGCAACGAGCTGCCACGAGACAGCGGGATGTTACCACGACAAATGGCCGATATCTTCCTGGTTCTAATAAAAATAAATAAAAAGATATAGAAATATACATTTTATTTTGCATTTTATTTACACTAAAAGGAAAAGACATTTATCCATCCTTGTTGACATAGTACATGTAACTGTTTACATTTCGTGTTTTATTTATTTAATCGATTTAGCGTTGTTGCTGTTTTTATTTGCTTTTATACGAAAGATACATACATACTTACATACACACATAACTTCACGCCGAATTCCTTGCGGGGTAGGCAGCGAGAACAGAGCGCCATAAGGCACTATTCTTACACACCTCACTCGCTTCGTTGACTTTCATAACTCTTTTCAGGCACGCGCGTACATTTTTTGAGGCTCCTAACATCACCTTCTTCCAGAACACGTTGTATTTGATCACGGAATGTGACACAACCTACACTCCTACATCCATCCGCTTTTTCATTGTATATCTGCTTCGTCAATCTACGAACGATATACAATATACGAAAGATGCTTACTTTGAATAAAGCCAGCATCATTGTTGAATATATTATATTCGTTTCAGTGGATGATCCACTTGCTTGCTTGCCCTCCTATCCCATAAAAATAAGACTAATAAAGTAGGTGACGGAGTAAAAAAAAAAATAATGTTATTATATGTAAACTAAAAAACTATTATAATTGCAGGTCGTGCAATTGAACATGGTGTTGTTAAGGGGCTTGACTACCTTTTCAAGAATGGTATCTTGATACACTTGTGCCGATGTTTTGATACCTTTTTCACAAAAATATGGCTCAGTCACTCCTTCGTAGCTAACATCCCACCAAACCATCACTGGAGTCGGATAATGCCCACGTTGCACTCTGTCAACTAATTGGGAAGCTTCCTTAGAGCTTTGAGCATAAATACGGTCATTTTGTTTGTTAAAATGTTGCTCAATTGTAAAAACTTTTTCATCCGTAAACAATATTTTTCTGTGACCTCCCTTTGCGTACCGCTTCAGTAGTTGTTTAGATTTTAACACCCTATTCTTTTTTAAATTATCAGTTAGTAAATGACCAGTGCGCCTCTTATAGGCTGCAAGTCCTAAGTCATCTTTTAAAATACGCGACATCGTTCTAGGTGCTATCTTCATCTCCCGAGATAAAATCTTTTGATTGCGGACAGGATTTCTTCGAATTCTTTCCCTTACTGCTTTGACCACCTTTTTCGTACGAACACTACGTGGACGGCCAGGTCTTTTTCTGTCACAAACAGAGGAGGTCTCATTGTACCTATTAATAGCCCGGTACACAAACATTTGACTAATACCAAGTGTATAGAGAGTTTTAAAAATTGCATTTGGCTCCATCCATACTTTGTGTAATGCAATCACAGCGATTCGGTTCTCTTTATCACCCCTCTCCATTTTAATATCGCAAAATATTGTACAATGTATTGGCGCCATAACGAGAAAACACAATGAACAATCGTATAAAAAGGACAGCTTCCAAATTCAAATGTAATATTTTTTTATTTTTAGTTGTAACAGTATTTATGGCCAGACTAAGTATATATATTGTAAATTCAGGTCCAAGGAATTTAAAGGTTACGATACGAATGGAGGAAAGGAAAGGAAGAACGAAAGGATACGACGACATCAAAGCGACGAATACCAAATAATATCAGACGAAATGAACCTAGTGAAATGCATCGACCGATCATTAATAGCTAATACATTCAACAGATCGTTGACATATCAACATTAGGGTTGTCAAGTCCATTTTATTGTCGGTAAAGTGAGACTTTAATATGTGCGTGGTCTTAAACGTTTTCCTCCATATAACGCGTTATGCCCACGTTGCACTCTGTCAACTAATTGGGAAGCTTCCTTAGAGCTTTGAGCATAAATACGGTCATTTTGTTTGTTAAAATGTTGCTCAATTGTAAAAACTTTTTCATCCGTAAACAATATTTTTCTGTGACCTCCCTTTGCGTACCGCTTCAGTAGTTGTTTAGATTTTAACACCCTATTCTTTTTTAAATTATCAGTTAGTAAATGACCAGTGCGCCTCTTATAGGCTGCAAGTCCTAAGTCATCTTTTAAAATACGCGACATCGTTCTAGGTGCTATCTTCATCTCCCGAGATAAAATCTTTTGATTGCGGACAGGATTTCTTCGAATTCTTTCCCTTACTGCTTTGACCACCTTTTTCGTACGAACACTACGTGGACGGCCAGGTCTTTTTCTGTCACAAACAGAGGAGGTCTCATTGTACCTATTAATAGCCCGGTACACAAACATTTGACTAATATCAAGTGTATAGAGAGTTTTAAAAATTGCATTTGGCTCCATCCATACTTTGTGTAATGCAATCACAGCGATTCGGTTCTCTTTATCACCCCTCTCCATTTTAATATCGCAAAATATTGTACAATGTATTGGCGCCATAACGAGAAAACACAATGAACAATCGTATAAAAAGGACAGCTTCCAAATTCAAATGTAATATTTTTTTATTTTTAGTTGTAACAGTATTTATGGCCAGACTAAGTATATATATTGTAAATTCAGGTCCAAGGAATTTAAAGGTTACGATACGAATGGAGGAAAGGAAAGGAAGAACGAAAGGATACGACGACATCAAAGCGACGAATACCAAATAATATCAGACGAAATGAACCTAGTGAAATGCATCGACCGATCATTAATAGCTAATACATTCAACAGATCGTTGACATATCAACATTAGGGTTGTCAAGTCCATTTTATTGTCGGTAAAGTGAGACTTTAATATGTGCGTGGTCTTAAACGTTTTCCTCCATATAACGCGTGTCGCGCGGTATGTATAGTCGCGCGATGATTTTAATACTCTAAATCGAATATGTTTGCATTTTTTGTGAAATTTTAGTTGAAAAGTTTCACTTTTACCGTGGTTTCATAAAACCACACAATCATGGGTCAATACTAATTTAATAATGAATGATGTATGTATTATACATTTAAATGGACTGCATCGCATTAAAATTGTTTCGATGAATCAAATCAGAGTGAGCAGATTTCATTTCATATTACGAGAATAAACTTCATATTTCGGGATGAAAATAAACTAATGGGAGCTATTTTTAATCTTTGAAAGTAAAATAACATAAATTCACTCCTTTTTCTACCGAAGCTTTAGGCAGCGGCTGTTAAGACTCGACTCGCCGTATCGTGATGCCGGGTCGTCCCAAATGGAATATGTGGCGAACCTATTGCGATGCACCGTGTACAATAATAATAATAATAATACGACTTCTGAAAATAGAAAAAGGAAAACTTTTATTAGAGAAACATTTTGATCACAATGAGCCGTCTGACAACCCTATCGAAAATGTGCAATTGACTCAATAGGGAATTTTACGAATTTTTGAAAAGTGTTGCAATAAGTTCCTATAGTGCTACTAAACCACTAAAAAAAATCTGGATTTTTTTTTCAATCAATAAGTACCTTAAAAATGCATTTAAATATTACGTTTTTTAAAATTCGCGCGTAATTTTACGAAAACAGACGAAACGAGGTGATGACGTCAAAGAGTCATATTTAGCAACTCGGAAAAATCGCAACTCGAGTTGACTCGATTTAAATTACAGGTATGTGAAAATTATCCACTTGTTAACGAAAAAAAAATACACAAAATATACAACTTGATATTCGGTGAATATTTACAGTTTCTATATGTTTACATTATTATACTATTTTATTCTTTTATAGCATCGGAGGATCGTTAATTACTTACTGTTACTGTTATGCTCCCGTCAGATCCGCGGATCCCCGCGAACTCGAGGAGTTTTGGGAAACTGTTAGGGATATTCTGGATCTGGTTGAGGGAAATGAAAGGATAATTCTGTGTGGTGATCTTAATGGATGGGTCGGAACTAAGAGAGATGGCCTGGAGGCTGTTCTTGGTCCGAATGGAGACAAGAGAGTGAATGATGCTGGTAAGCTGATATTGGACGTATGCCTGGAACGGAACCGTTGCGGCAACATCTTACGAGGACATTACTATGGAAGAGATTGAATGGTCGATACGAAGTATGAAAAATGGTAAGGCAGCTGAATTGATATGATGTCTGCTGAAATGATCAAACACGGTGGAACCTGTGTCCGGGACGCTTTCCTGACCTTGAGCAATCTCTGCTGGAGGTCGGGTAAGGTTCCCATGGACTGGAGGCGCGCTGACATTGTGCCATTGTATAAATGTAAGGGATCACGTATGCAGTGTTCCAGTTACAGGGCCATAAGTTTGATCAGTTTAGCAGCAAAAGTGTATGGGAAAATTATTGGAAGGAGAATGAGGGTGATATCTGATGGATTATTGAGGGAGGTTCATGGTGGTTTTAGAAGCGGACGAGAGTGCATGGATCAGGTTTTTTCTCTGATGAATTTAATCTCTGATGAATGTAATATTCCTGATAAATTTATCTTCCTGTCACCGTTATTAATATCGAGCAAGAAACAGTAAAATAATCAAATTTACTGTATGGAAACTCCACTTAAATATTTATTTTATTTTAATTTAGTACTGATTGTTAAAGCAACAATATAATACATCAACGGTGACAATTTCAGTTATCTAGTTATCACTGTTCTTGAGATACATATTGAAGCAGGTAACAGACAGACAGCAAAGACTCAGTAAAAGGTTTTGGGTACAGAACCCTTAAAAGGACGTAAGAGGAGCTACACTGATCTGCTTCACGTAACTAGACTTGTGACTCGAATTACTTTTTTAAAGATGAATCAACCTCTTATCTAAAACAAAAAACCAGCAGTGTAAATTTTTTTTTCAACTCGAGTTGGTTATCTCCGACTAGAGTCAAGCCCAACTCGAGTTCGTAACTCAAGGTGACAATCACTAGCTATATAATTACACGAAGTTGACGAAGTTCAAGTAGTACCTATTCACTATTGTAAACAAATCGCCGTAAAAGTTAGGTTATATTGTAAATTATGTTATTAATCTACATATCCTTGATGAGTTGTTCCTGAATGCAAGAATAAACGTAAAAACATTTGGAAAATTATGGATTCAGGTGCCGACTTATATCAATATGAGAAAAACTTGGTTCGAAGTTGCGCTAAGAGATCTCAAACTTTTACGTAGCAAATCTCGTTTGTATTTTTGTGAAGATCATTTTGTGGTAAGTATCTTACCACATTATTTATCTAAATTAATATCTTTTACATGTGTACAGTTCTGTTCACTTGCGAATTTACATTTTATGTTTCAGATTGAACACGACATAGAAAACTATACAAGTTAGAAAATAATGGATTCAGTTAAGAAGATTCAAGTGAAATTACATTGCGTGCCCTCTAGATTCGAATAGAAAAGGAAACATGTGTCCTCTCTAAATGAATCTCATCTTACTGGATCTAAAAAGCCAAAATTATCTACATCTATAGATCATATAGAAGACATTGTCCAAGTTTCATCATCATGTATTGAAGGTAATTTGTGTGAATATCATAAATAAATTCATTCATATTATTAACCGATGGTTTCCCGCTAAAGCGCCAAGACCTCCAACTCTCATTCCTCTTCATCCTGCTCAGACTTAAGCTTACAAAAATAGAATTTTACCATAATATAATTACTGCAGCAGCTTTGTACCTTGTTCTTATGTGGCAGCAATCATTCAGCCTTGGTACACTGCTTACCTTCTAATGCTTATCACATAAGTAGTCCTTTATATTACTATTTTCTTATTTTTCACTTTTAGATTCACAGACAGCGTGTGCATTGATAAATTTACAAGATTATTTGATTAAACGGTTGATTATATAAGACAAAGTCAAAGCTTCATCATCAGGTATTAAAGGTAATTTGGGTGAATATAATAATATTATATTAATCTATGGTTTCCCGCTACAGGGCAAAGACCTACAACTCTCATTCCTCTTTATCCCGCTCAGACTTAAGCTTACAAAAATAGAATTTCCACTATAATATAATATCTGCAGCACTCTTCAGCTTTGGTACACTGCTTACCTTCTAATGCTTATTACTTATGTAGTTCTTTATATTACTATTTCATTATTTTACACTTCTAGATTCATAGACAGTATTGAATGTGAATGTGATATGGAAAATGAATGTGAAAAAGCTGTGAAAACTATCCAAGCACAGGAACCTTATGAAACACAAATATTTATAACCCAGAAAGATTTAAGTATTCAGGCTCATTGAAAAGCACAACACAGAAGTAAATAGGTTCCAAATAGTATAAAATATAAAGATAAAATCACTTTACTGATAAAATTTATAGTGTTTAGTGCTACATCTTATTTTAAAATTTGTAGATAAAGAGACACTAAACCATTTAAGTTTTAATGTACTGCTGCTGGAATGAAACTATCTAAAACGGAGGTGAAACAGACAAAGCAAATAGCCAGTCTGAGAATACGCGTAGGGTGGGTGATTAGAAGATTACGAGAATTTAAAATGTTAAAAATGCATTCAGTTGTAATATAAATTTTATTGGAATGTTAGATTTATGCGTAAGAACAGCATGTGCATTAATAAATTTACAAGATTATTTGATTAAATGAATTATTATCACTATTAATTTAATTTTGTTTTATTAATTTGTTAGGTACCTATATTGATACTAGCTAGTCTTTGTGATGTCATTTGACTAGTGATTTAAAGTATACTTACTATACCTTCCACACCCTCAAGGTTACTTTAGCACTAAACTATTTAATATATGGACTATTCATTTTCTGCCCCTCTCCCCCTGTTGGTGAGATGTCGTGAGATTTTGTTCAACCCCCTCCCCCATCCCCCAATCTCACGTGAGATTTTGCAGATTGTGGGTTTCTTTACTATTTGCTTGTATGTAATTTGTTTCGCGCTTTTATTTACGACTAGTTAAGACTAGTAATCAATATTGCTGCGCGTTATAAATTTAATAAAAAAAATGCAATAGAATACTTTAATCATGACTACTGTGATAAAAAGAAAATAATATCTACTCTAATTCAGTCCATGGAGAATTATGTGCGGTCTCATCTGCTCTTAAAGTGGTTAAATCTTGAGCCAAAATAGTTTTTTTTTTGTTTCAATCAGAACAAAAATTGCGTGTTATCTGTCGAGACCCTCCCTCTCCCTAACGTGAGATTATATGAGATTTGACTCGGCCCCCTCCCCCCCTAAATCATCTCACGTAATTTATGGACCCTTTATAATAAAGAATGGAACAATTTAAGTAACAAATCGTTTTCTTGAGTTAAATATGCTAAAATATAAATAAATATTGAAGTCATAAAAAACCCATCTCAATTTCTTTTACCAATAAATTTGGGGGAGGAAACTTCTAACTTATTCTCAGGTACTTAGCAGTTCTTATTTATATCCTCTTTGGTACTTAGATTGACACTGACACTTGTCACTGAGGTATTGACATTTGATTTGTTTCATACTTCATTCGATATGACCCTATGACGTAATAACATGGTGGCTTTCCGTTTTGACACAGATTAAAAAACCCAAAATTTTTGTATTGAAATTAAAAATTTAGCTTGATATTAGAGGGCATAAAACGAACATTTTCTGGTAGCCCTTTGCCTAAACTATCATAATATATAGATCTTGTATTTTTTCTCTACTACAGTAAAATACCCTATTGATGAGACACGATCAATTGATTTGATCCTAAAGATAGTTTGAATATCGCTTCACTACGGGCAATATTAGCTTATTATTATTGTTTTGTATTTTATATAGTCTCGGTGGTCCAGTGGTCGAGCACCCCGCTTCTGAATCCAGAGGTCACGGGTTCGAATCCTGGCTCACACCAATGACTTTTCGAAATTAATTTCCAAAGTTATGTGTGATAAAAGTCGGTGACTGAAAACTTGTGCCCGGTATGACAATAGGTCCGCCACCTATTCCGATTGGGACGTAAACACTCACTGCCTACACCTGAGGGTAGAAAAAAGGCGTGAAGTTATGTTGTTATGTTTGTATTTTAACGCCATCTAGCGAGTTAAATATGTAGAAAAATCGTTAGGAAATAGTAACTGATCATAATTCAGACATTGACGGGCCTCGTGGCGCATTGGTAAAACTACCGGCTGCAGCAATGAGGTCGGGGGTTCGATTCCCACCCGAACACAAATATTTGTGACAAACATGAATATTTATTTGTGTGGGGTCTGGGTGTTTTTCTATGTATTATAAGTATGTATTTACAAAAGACTTTTTATCTCGGTGGCGCAGTGGGCAAGCGCACGGCCTCTGATCCAGAGGTCCGGGGTTCGATTCCAGACACTGGCTCACACCAATGACTTTTCGAAATTGTCTTCGGAAGTTATGTGTGATAAATACCGATGACTGACAAACTTTGTGCCCGGTATGGCAATAGGTTCGCCACCTATTCCATTTGGGACGTAAACATAACGGCGAGACGAGGCTTAACAGCCGCTGCCTACACCTTCGGGTAACAAAAGGCGTGAAGTTATGTTATGTTATGTTATATTATTTACAAAAGAAAAGTATATATGTATTAGTATCCGTTATCTAGTATCCATAACACAAGCATATAGTTGCTTAGCTTGGAACTAGGGGGCGCTGTGTGTATTGTGTCCAAGATATTATTATTATTATATTATACATAAATTGACCTCAAATTATTTGCGGGGTAGGCTGAGAGAACAGCTGAGAGAAGTATGATTCCCACACGCCTCACTCGCTTCTTGTGTCGTGGCCGTCTTTGACTCCTACATCAATCCGCTTCTGCATTGTATATTTGCCTTGCCAATGTTGCGTGGTTCATTCTTTCTACATGTCCGAACCATTATTGGAGCACGCCCTTTCTTACTTTTACACTAACTACACTCTTTCTATAATTAACTTTTGTATTAGTAATTCTAATTATTATTGGTTTAAGCGTAAATAGCGTAGTTTGTACATACTGTTATTTCTGTATCGTGTCCTGTAACACCTATCGGGTTCAATGCACGAACTTACCTGTAAAAGAATTTATACATTTAAAAATAAAATCATGGATATACTTTTTTAAGAGAGTACTACGCATTTCGCTACAGAAAAGGGCTGGCTCTTGCCGGTGGCAAAAATAGTGATAAAAAGTGGCTTATTCTGTGGGTAAGAGAGGAATACGGAGGCCAAAATCTTCTCCCGACCTTCCCCATCTCATTTCCGATTCCCGCTGTATCTCGTCTGAAGGCCCAGCAATGCACCTGGTGTTAATCGGTGGAGATAGACGCTTACGATCAGATGACCCTTCGTTTGCCACTAACTTCGTAAAAAAGATAAAAACTGCTAGTCTTTTTCGCTATAATATGTACAAACTGAGCTATTTACTCATACATTTTCATTATTAGATTTTATCTGTTCACTATTTACGTTTCGTATTAATAAAATTCTAAACCTAGTTCAAAAGACGACAGTGTTGAAAGTGATTTATTTTTATTAGCTTTTTATTAGCTTCACCTGTATGTATGTTTGTATATTTGTAAGTTTGTATGTTTGTATGTTTGTATGTTTGTATGTTTGTATGTTTGTAGGTTTGTTTGTAACCGACTTCTTTTTTAGTTTCCGCTGATTGCCACTAGATGGTGCGATTTAAAACTAAGAAACGCGCTTGTTTTAGAAAACCGAACTAAAAAATATAAAATAAATAATAGTTTAAAAAAACTAAAAAACACGCTTTTTATAGAAAACCGAACTAAAAAATAGAAAAATAAAAAAAATATATTTTATTTTAAAAAAAGCGTGGTGTGCATGGTGTCAATAGTTATAAATATTTTATTGACAGATATGAGTAGAGTGATTATCATTTCGATAATATCTTAAAAAGCACCCCACGCTTTTTTTTAAATAAAATATATTTTTTTTATTTTTCTATTTTTTAGTTCGGTTTTCTATAAAAAGCGTGTTTTTTAGTTTTTTTAAACTATTATTTATTATATTCAGAGTATCATAGTTGTGTAAAAAAAACCTCAAGATTGAATGAATTTGATCAATAAATAAATAAAATATTGAAGATGGTTATGCGAAGTGGTTCTCCAGTTACTGAAGAGTCTCTCGTATCATTTGAAGGACGGATCCTGGAAAAATATTGCGTCTATTGCGTCGAATATTTACTACGATGTTATTTATGTCGCGTCAATTTTTATTGAATATATTGTTGTATGTGTGGTATTCTTTTATTCAAACAGAGGGAAGCCATTATGAATATTTATTTGCTTTTGTGGTGAATACGTAGGGAACCCTATTCATCGAAGGCTTCGATGTTCACTTTAATCTAGCCTTGATATAATGAGCTGTGATATAAATCATTACATAGTAGAAAAAAGACGGTCTCCGCTGTCTCTTCCCTTAATAGATCTTTGAAACTACGCAACGGATTTTGATGTGGTTTTTTAACAGATAGAAGGTGTCAACTGGCTGATTTGTATGTATAATTAATGTAAAAGTGATATTTTTTTGAGTTTTGGCACATTAATTGTAAACGCAGTAAAAATTATTTTTCATGCGGAGCACAGTTCGGCGGGTCACAGAAAGCACTTACAAGAAATAGACTTACAAATGAAAATAATATTCAAAGATTATGTGCAAAAAGAAACAAGGTTAATTAACTCAATTATTTAAAAAAACAATTAAACTCAGATAAATATAATTGAAATATAAAAGAATCATCTATTATTGCGGCTCTGACCACTCCGCAAAGGGAATTGGCGTAAAGTTATGTTATATTAAAAAACAATTCTGTCATACATTATGACTGATAATATTTCCCACAAACCTTCTAACCGGTAAGTAAAACAAAATAACCGAAAAGCTTTCCACTGCAGTACAACAGAGGTGGAACTAATTCGTGTAATCCGCGTTAATTGGCCACAAAAAAACCTGAACAATGGCATGTTCATCATCAGGTGGCATTTACTTTCCTCTAATACAATACAAACGAGATTTAAAGAAGCCTTTTATTTGGTAATACACTATACACACAATAGATATTTCATTATTTATAGCTTTTTAATTGTAAATATTATAAAATATGCAAAATTGGTGGTCTAGTGATTGAAAATTTCGCTTCTGATTCAGTGGACTCAGTATGTTCGAATACGGCGACAGATCAAGATTATAAGCCATGTATTATATCGTCATACATATTTTATTTGGAATTTTTATTCTTATTATATATTATTGGTAACCATGTTGTGGAGTCTCAATAGTCTGGCGGTCAAGAAATCTCGGGTGCGAATCCTCACTCACACCAATCAGTTCAGATTTTATGTGTGTTAAATATAGAAAACATACAAAATTATGTATGGCAATAATTATAGAATGGATAATAAACTAAAAATATAGGTATAGCTAGCTAGGCTAGCACCCGGCTTCTGATTCGAGAAGTAGTGGGTTCAAATCCTAGCACACACCAATGACTTTTCGAAATTTTTCGGAAGTTACGTGTGATAAATATAGATGACTGACCACTTTGTGCCCGTTATGGCAATAGGTTCACCACCTATTCCATTTGGGACGTAAACATAACGGCGAGACGAGGCTTAACAGCCGCTGCCTACACCTTCGGGTAGAAAAGGCGTGAAGTTATGTTATGTTGTAGGTATTTCACTTTATGACATAAAATTAGGACCAAAAACCCTCGCCAGGGTAAAATATCAAACATTACTCTCGTCTCTCGCCTTTGAGATGCGTTGAAAATAAATTCATAAAATAAATGAAGTTTTTACTGTACTAAAAGTCATGAAACTAATTTATTGCCTTCTCCAGCCAAACGTAACAAACGAAGAAAAGCTTGTGTGCACTTAAATGTTTTAGTAATTTACTGAAAAACAATTTTGAATAGGGTTGTCACAAAAAAAAAGAACAAATGCCAAAGAAGCGAATCAAGAGTACGCAAATGGTGTCTAATAGAGATATGTTCCTTCTACCTAACCCATAAAGCACTTGGCGTGATGTTATGGTATGGTGCTTGTTATTTTGGAAAAATACAACAGCTATTTTAGCTAAAAACATTATCTGTTAATCGAGTGAAAAACGATACCGCAAGTCCGTATTTAAACCATTAGACGTTAGTATGTTGAAATAAATATCCCTAGGGATACTAATGAACCCGGTAGTTTCTTTGAAAAGCGTGAGAATTCCCAATCAATAGCATGATCGTGACTTAATTAATTGTATTCGGCTGTTTAAATAATCGAGTTGAAATCGAGTTTTATCATATCGATGGTTATCTTTAATGAAGATGATCTCAATATTTATAATGTTGACGTGAAATATAGGCAAATTTATGAACATTTTAACATTCCATAGTGCAATGTCTTCTGTTACTTTTAGCCAGGCTATAACCAATCTTAGTATAAATATTATATGATTAGTATATTTGATATTGCCATTTAACATCACTAAATGTAAGTGGTATTAAGTTACTGAGAAGCTCATGACAGATTTAAACGATTGCATCATATTGTGTAAGCTTAGTGACTTTTTTTTATTATAAATATTTATTTATTACACTGCGACAACCCTGGGAGTATTGTAATAAATAATTACCTTCAGTTCTTCAGCTTAGGACTCATTATGAAGAAGCAACGTAATGTTTAAAAAAATAAATAACTGTAAATTATAAAAGTAAATACTTTAAAATAATAAATTAAGTGATGATCTCTCAAAAGATCGAAGTATTATGGCTCATGGCATATGTCGTTTGGTGAGAGCGGTATTCGGATGCCCACCCTTAAGAGTTGGCAACGCAACAGTAACACTATATGTATTGGAAATGTCCATGGGCGGCGCTGGTCGCTTACCATTAGGTGACACGTCTGCTCGTTTTCCCTCCTATCCCATAAAATGGAGCATAATTTGATAAATGAAAAAAAAAAACTGAATGTAACGAGACATTTTGTTTATTCTCAGTATATACAAGGAGGGACATGCTCCGGTAGTTCGGACATATAACAGAAACATAAACATAAAGAAAGAATGGATGGTACAAGATTGACTAAGCAGATATACAGTGAAAAATAAGCTCTACCAGAAACCAAAAAGATTGATTATATAAATAATTCTAAATCATTACTTATATTGTATTAAGAGACACCTCCAATAATTAATTACAATTGTCTATCTAATATATAAAATTCTCGAGTCTAGATGTGCGTAATTGAACTCCTCCGAAACGGCTCGACCGATTCTCATGAAATTTTGTGTGCATATCGGGTAGGTCTGAGAATAGGACAATATTTTTTTTTAATTTTTCGTCATTTTTCTGTAATTTTATTTTTTTTATAAAACGGAATACAAAAATACATGCAACCCTAAATTTTCAACCCCCTACGATCAACCCCTATTTTTTAAATTTTATTTTTCGGCAAGACAACGTTTGCTGGGTCAGCTAGTTGTTCTATAATATCATTTAATTATAAAATAGTCTCGGTAGCCCAGTGGTGGAGCACACGACTTCTGATCCAGAGGTCCGGCTTCTCGAATGACTGTTCGAAATTGTTTTCGGAAGTTATGTATGATAAATATCGATGACTGAAAACTTTGTGCCCGGTATGGTAATAGGTTCGCCACCTATTCCATTTGGGACGTAAACATAACGGCGAGACGAGGCTTAACAGCCGCTGCCTACACCTTCGGGTAACAAAAGGCGTGAAGTTATGTTATGTTATAAAATGCATAATTACAATTTGTCGTACTAATAACAGTTCGATGGATTTGTCTCGACCATATCAGCTGACCTTCAGACACTTGATACAAATACATAATTTGATTACAGCCTTTATATTAAATGTGATTACTATGTCAGGTAATCAGTAATTATATTAACTTTATTGACCTTTAAGACATGAATACTGGGCTTTAAAATGATAAACTGGTTTTGATAATACCAAGCTATCGAGCAACGCAACTAAACTGCAATAATTGGACGAAAATTTACCAGCCACTGTTTCTTTATTACAAGGACCCAGACAATTTAAGAGATAATTTTTGAATTTCCTTCGGGGTATTTTCACTGACAAAATTGTACCTGATTATAGCAATAGGTCCTGTCGCATATTTGATTTTGGAAGTTAAATATGTGTAACAGCTGCTGCCTAGGTCATCAGTTAGAAAAAACGTGAAGTTACAAAAGCTACTAAGAAGAAGAATCAGGAGGTTGCGCGTTCGAATCCTGGTTCACACTAATGACTTTTCGAAATTAATTTTAAAAGTTATGTGTGAGTAACATTGATGACTGAAAACTTTCTGCCCGGTGAGCCCCGCTGTTTGGCAATAGGTTCGCCACCTATTCCATTTGGGACGTAAACATAACGGCAAGACGAGACTTAACAGCCACTTTACCAAATGGCTGTTGGCCATTTGGTAACCAACTTAACATACACTTTAACAAAAACTATATAAAGAAATTTGAAACAAAATTGTATGTAGGTCATGTGAACTTGAGTCTGTAATTAAATCTCGCAACAGTCAATTAATCGAATAGCAATTACAACTATGTAAATTATATATCGATATGTTAAAAATAAATTAACTACAATTATTACGCACATTCATAATAAAAAATAAGCAATACTTAATAAAGACTTCATCATCGAAATCAGTGGATCAGGTTTTAAGTGTTTTTTTTTGGCAGAACAATCTCTCTTGTCATGTCCTTAAGTAGATATATAGCTTGATTAAAAAGTTTTAGTCGCCTTTGAACAGCACTTACAACAAGCAAGAGCCAAGCAGTTCGCTGCATAAATGGGCCGGCTCGACCGGTGAAATACCACGACGTCTCAGAAGACCGACGTAAAGTGGCTCATGCCACGTTTCGTTCGGTGAGAGAGGTACCCGGAGGCCTTTTTTTTTTTTTTTTTTAACGCGAGGAAATGTTTTATGCACACCCCCCGCCTGGGTGCGGCAGGGGGTAGTGTGGGACTCCCAAAACAGTAAACTGAAATCCGATCCTAGGGTTACCCACTAAAACCTCGCGGCGGCCTTCCTCCGGCGTTGGGGTGGTCCAGGATTCGGATAAACCCCTCTGGTCCACCCCGCCGTCGCCCCCCCTCTGTCACGAGGGGGAGCTCATCCTCGGGGAACCTCGGCGAGGCTCCCCCGGGCGGGGCGGCTCCGACCGCGCGCTGTAAAGAGGCGCGCGGCCGGCGGCGCCCCCGACGACCCTCCCCGGCCGCACCGGGGGGTCATCCTTCCCGGGCCGCGACCCGGGCGCACCCGCGGGGTGTGCGCCCTCGCGGCCCGCCGGCGGCGGCGATCACTGAGCTCGCCGCCGCCGCCTTCGAGCGGGATCGGCTCTCTCCCGACCCCGCACGGCGGCCTCCTTCTGGAGCATGACAGCTTCGCAGAAGGAGACCACAGCCCTCCACTCCTCCTCGCCCGCCAGCATTGCCGCGACCAACGCCGGCGGGGACAAGTCTCGCCCGATCCCGTCGACCAGGACTCGGCGCTTGGCCGCCCAGGCCGGGCAGACCTCCAGCGTGTGCTGGGCCGAGTCCAGGTCGGATGCGCAATGGTGGCATCTCGCCGTCTCTTCACGTTTTATTCGACTCAGATATTCACCGAAGCACCCGTGCCCGGTGAGTATCTGAGTCAACCTGTAGGTGACAGTGCCCCATTTACGGAGCACCCAGGCCTCGAGGTGGGGCAGGACGGCCCCGACGGCGCGTGAACGCGTACCGCCCTGGAGGACCAGCGCGTCGCGCCAGTCCCCCAGGGCCCGCCGGAAGGCCTCCCGCCTCCGCACTTCGTGTCCCCGCGCGTCCCCCCCTCCCCGGCCGAGATCGTACGCAGCTGCGTACATCTCGGCCAGGATGATGAAGGGGGGATAACTCGCGAGGACCGTCGCCGCCTCGTACGAGATGGTACGGTAGCCCCGTACGATCCGTATGGCCATGATCCGCTCCAGGCTCCTCAGCAGAGCCCTGGAGCGGGAGGCCCCCGCGAGGTCACGTGACCAAACGGGGGCCCCGTACAGGGCCACGGACCGCACGACGCCACCGTAGAGGCGGCGAACTCCCTCCCCCGGTCCCCCGAGGTTAGGCAGCAGGCGGTGTAAAGCGCCCGCCACCCGTCGCGCTCGGGGGACCATCCGTACGAAGTGCTCCTCGAAGCTCCAGCGGCTGTCCAGGGTGAGGCCGAGGTACTTCATGTACCGCCCCACCGAGACAGTCGTGTCACCCACCTGGATCCGCGAGGCCGGGGGTTCCCTGCCTCTGGTGAGGCGGTGGAACCACAGCGCCTCACTTTTGTGAGGCGCCACCTCCAGGCCCAGCCCGCGGATCCGTCTGACGACGATTGCCACCCCCAGCTCGGCGAACCTGAGCGTCCGCTCGAAGTCGGGCCCCGTGGCGACCACCAGAGTGTCGTCTGCGTAGCAAACGACACTCACGCCACGGGGCAGACTGGTGCGGAGGACCGGATCATAGGCGAGGTTCCACAGCAGGGGCCCGAGCACGGACCCCTGCGGAACCCCGCACGTCACCTCCTTCCTCTGTTCCGTCCCGTTCCGGTCGACGTAGTCCACCCGTCTCTCCTGCAGGTAGGCCCCGATGACCGACCTGAGGTAGGGAGGCACCTCGAGGTATACGAGGGCCTCCCTGATGGCCGGCCAGGGAAGGGTCCCGAAGGCGTTGACGATGTCGAGCGACACCGCCAGCGCGACCCCCCCCGATCGGACTGCCGGTTCCGACAGGGCCCGCACACGACGCACCGCGTCGATTGTGGAGCGCCCCTGCCGGAACCCGAACTGGCAGTCCGACATGTCCGGGCCCACCTGCGACAGGTGGCTGCTGATACGGGCGGAGATAACTCTTTCAAACAGTTTCCCCGCCTCGTTCAGCAGGCATATCGGCCGGAACGACGACGGAGCGTCTCCGGTCCTCCCTTCCTTCCTGATTAGTACCAGTCTCGCCGACTTCCAGTCGAGGTCGACTTAACCCTACCCCCTTTCCCCGTCCTTTCCTATCCCCTATTTAAAGGTCAAGTGACACGCCCGCTCGTTTACCCTCCTATCCCATAAAAAAAAACTATAATCAAATAATACAACATTTTCCTTAGCTGTACAAGAAGAAAGGTTATGTTTTTAGTAGTTTTCTTACTCGTTAGTAATTTACGCTATGTTGAAAAAGCACAGAATATATAGTGAATTTTTATAGTGGTTAAGCATACGGCTTCTGATCGAGAGGTCCGGGTTCGAATCCTCAAACTGGCTCACACTAATGACTTTTCGAAATTGTTTTCGGAAGTTAAGTGTGATAAATATCGATGACTGAAATCTTTGTGCTCGGTATGGCAATAGGTTCGCCACCTATTCTATTTGGGACGTAAACATAACGGCGAGACGAGGCTTAACGGCCGCTGCCTACACCTTCGGGCAATAAAAGGCGTGAAGTTATGTTATATAAACAGTGGTAGAGCCAAGCAGCTCGCTGCATGAATGGGCCGGCTCGATCGGTGAAATACCACGACCTCTCAGAGGATCGACGTAAAGTGGCTCATATCGCGTTTCGTTCGGTGAGAGAGGTACCCGAAGGCCCACCTCCCTCCCCATCCTTCCCTATCCCTCATCCCTTAAAGGTCGGCAACGCAACAGTGACACTGTTGCTGGTGTCAATAGGCAGCGTTGGTTGCTTACCATCAGGTGACGCACCTGCTCGTTTGCCCTCCTATCCCACAAATATATATATATAAACATAGTCCTCTAGCTCTCAACATAGTGAATACTCTCAAAAACCTTTGTCTTACAACCTTATTAAAAATAACTAATATTAAGTAAGAATGGACCAGAATTACGAACTTACACTACAGAAATTAAAAAAAAAACTTATATATTTATTTATATCCACTATTTATATAGTGTGAGAAAACAATACAGTATTTATAGTTATGAAAGATCTAACAAATTTAGAATATTATTGTTCACATAATAATAAATCTTAACAATATTATTTTATTAGCTACCAGCTGACCCGACGAACATTGTTTCGCCTCAGAAGCAATAAATTAATAATTGTAATTTAATATACGACTTTTCTAAAAAAATAAAGTAGCCTAAGTTACTCCTTTTGACATCAGCTACTTGCCAATAAAATTCCCATCAAAATCGGTCCAACCATTTCATAGATTAGTCGGAAGGAACAGACAAAAAGCCAAAAATTGTAAATAATGTTCCTTCAATCTTCCAAAATATACCAAACATTCTTTTATAACAGCCGTGAAGTTATGAACGTTCTTCGTTCCTTGTGACCGTGTAGGACAATAGATTTATATTATCTATGGTAAGCTTTTTAAATGGTGGTGAGCCTGACATTATCAGCGCCGAGTCCTCGACGAGGGTAGACATGTCTTCAGGCTGTCCTATAATAAATAATTAACTGTTTTATTTTTGTTATTTTACATATCATTATTTAGCTTAGATGAATAATACATTTTATGGCTAGTTAATAGCATAATTAATACAGGAATTGTGCAAATATTCATAACATAATATAACTTCACGTCTCTTCTACCCGAAGGTGTAGGCAGCGGCTGTTGAGCCTCGTCTCGCCGTTATGTTTACGTCCCAAATGGAATAGGTGGCGAACCTACTGCCATATCTGGCAAAAAGTTTTCGGTCATCGATATTTATCACACATAACTTCCGAAAATAATTTCGAAAAGTCATTGGTGTGAGTCTAGATTCGAACCCGCGACCTCTGGATTCTGAAGCCGTGTGTTCGACCCCTGCACCACCACTGGTATATAATAAATTACAATTTAGATGAAAATTCTAGCATATAAACGGAAAAAAATCAAAACGGAAGGTACTGATCCGTTAATAAGCCCAAGCTTATTATGTCCGCTCCCATTTCCACTTCTAAATAAGGTCAGCGACGCACTAATAATTTTATTGGACGTGTTCCGTTAACAAATAAGATTTTTAATATCGTAACGTAAACGTTATAAATAAAAGGTATTATTTGTTTGTTTCTGAACTAAATTAAAATATATATGCCCATAATGCGACGGGTTTTAAGGAGAAGTTTACAGTCTCGGTGGCGCAGTGGTCGAGCACACGGCTTCTGATCCAGAGGTCCGGGTTCGATTCCAGACATTGGCTCACATCAATGACTTTTCGAAATTGTTTTCGGAAGTTATGTGTGATAAATAACTTTGTGCCCGGTATGGCAATAGGTTCGCCACCTATTCCATTTGGGACGTAAACATAACGGCAAGACGAGGCTTAACATCCGCCTACACCTTCGGGTAACAAAAGGCGTGAAGTTATGAAGTTATGTTATTTGTTTTAAGGAGAAGTTGTGTTATGTAGAATGATTTGATTGAAAGTACATGTCATGTCCTAATAGTCAATCAGCGGATTTCGTTTTGATAGGTCCCGGGTTTAAATCCTAACAAAAATCAATGTCTTAGTGTGAGAAAATCATTGAATTCGGTGACAAAGATTTGAAATGTAAAAAAAAAACTATATTTCTTTAAATTTCTTAGATTTCCGAAGAAGGCTAGCTCTCACTTCTCAGGTTTTTGGTGCGACAAAAACAATGAAAATAAATAAAAAAAATGTCATTAAAATAAGCTATATTTTAACCATGCTTCAGAATAACATAGTAGGAATATAATATGTATTATGTACCTAACTATGTGTCATGTGTGGCTGCCGGGTGAAGATAGTAAGGCTTAAGTAGGAATGGTAGGACGAAAACGATGCCTAGTCACGTCTCGGGCCTTAAGTCAGAATAATGAAATATACCTACCTAAACACTTATTATATACTAGCTGAGCCGGTGAACTTTGTTCCGCGTCAAAAGTAATTTGTACAGCGTTTACATGAATTAAACATACAAACCAGCCGGTTGACACCTTCTATCTATTGAAAAAAACCGTATCAAAATCCTTTTCGTAGTTTCAATGATCTAAGCATATAAGGGAAAGCGACTTTGTTTTATAGGTACTATGTAATGATTACTTTACTATGAATGGATAGTTTTTCTTAAAAAATATACGTTACACTAAGAGAAAGGTAAGTTCTCTTTCTGTCTTTGAATTAGAGTTATTAATATTTTGCAGAGGTCCGCATGTCAAAAAGACAAAAAACGGAACCCTCATAGAAACAATGGCATATCCGTATTAACCATATTTACATTTGCTACAATCAATTTACTCTGAAACAGCAATTTTGAATGTGTTCAAATTTTGTAATGCACTTACACTTGCACATGTATGTAAATATATTGATTCGAAGACTGGTGAGAAACTCAGTCCAGCCATTTCAGAGATTTCCTCGGAACGAATACACAGATAGACAGATAAAAATGGTAAAACATTCATATGGATAGATTACATTAATCTTTCTAAAAACAATTTGTCAGTCAGTACTGTTTGTTTAATTTTATCCTAAACCGCTGGAGCGATTAAACTGAATTTTTCTATGGGTGTTCAAGAGGAATTGTTGATAGTTTATATTCACAAATAAGACCGGCAGTTTGCCTGTAGTATAGATAATTAACCTAGACTCCGACTGTCGCACCATCTGCCGGGGAATCTAAGCCATCCTCGAATCCCCTTAAACTAACAGAAAAAAATCATTAACATCGGTCCAGCCGTCTAGGAGGAGTTCAGTGACATACACTCGCACACAGGAAATATATATTTAAATATACTTCGACACATGATTTTCTAGTCTTAGATCTAATAGGCAAAGAAAACTTTCGCCATTACATAAGTCATCGATATTCATCAATCAAACTAATAGAAGGCCCTTGGTCCTTGTCCAAACTCCAATGGATTGGATTCCGGATTGGAGTTCGGAACTAAAAGTCGCGATCAAGGACATATATCATTTTTCACTCTGTTCAGACACAGAGAAACGGTTTGCTTTAACTTTGTAAGGTTTTCAATATTAGCTTTATTAGCAAAAGCTAACAATAATTAAAATATGGGAACGTAAATAAAACTTTAACTAAATGAGGGCGAGTTTTATAGAGTGTAAGAGTCAATATTTGTGTAAAGTTCCGTTTCAGTTAGGCACTGCGTAATAAAATTATGAAAATACGAGCTGACCCGGCGAACTCTGTTTCGCATCAAAAGTAATAACTGCTGCCCCGCTATGTTAATACTGCAATATCTTCGACAAATTTGAAGTCGATAGCAGCTATAGGTTAAAAATGGGAATTTTCCATTGTTAACACCCCCGCAACCCCCCTTGTGGGTGGAATTTCGTAAAACCCGTTCTTAGCTGACCTCTACTCGGCGAAAGGAATAATCCTACCAAATTTCAAGTCGCTACGCCTTATGGTTCCAGAGATATCGTGATGAGTCAATATATAGGTGGAAATCTCTTATATATATATATAGATTGAGAACATGAAAGAAAATTAACGTGTATTTGGGGAAGGGGAAGTTAGGAGCCTTAATCCTATAAGCGTGTATGATAGGGGTTTTGATAGTCAAAACAGTTATTGAGTTCCGCTCTCTCTGCCTACTCCGCAAGGGACTTAGGTAAGTGTTATGAAAAAAGTGAACTTCTAGGATTTCGCTTTGAATATTACACAAATATAAGAGGTGGTGTCGTGTGACACCAAGTAAGACTGAACGAAGTTATGGCTAACGTAGAATCGACACAATTTGCAAAAAAAAAGAAAGAAGGAGAAAGAGAATGGTATTGTACACTACTCGCCTGTGTATACGACTGTCGCGCCTGCGCACGTCACATTTAACGGTTTTATTCCACGGACCTTTCCATACGGTTTTAACTTTACTCTAGCCTGGCGTAAGGAACTTCGTTCCAATAAACGGGATTTAACGCGACACGTTTTGGTAAAAATTATGTAGAGAATAAGAGAAGCCGCCGTTGCGACTTCTTCTATCCACCCCAGACAGTATTTTTTAGTTGATAATAGTTTGAAGGTAAGTTGACATATACCTTCCTACCATGAAGATACTTACTTACTTAACTTACCATGAAAAAATAATTCCATAGCTAAGTATATCACCGAGAGCTATTGGCAAAGTTTCACGCTAATGAAAAAAGTTCGTTAATGTACTTGATATACACTTATATTAGTTTTACTAGGATAATATTAGAATTATTTATATCTCTATATATTTACGCTATTCCAGCTTTGCAGTCACACAACACTACATTTTATTGTAAGATGAGTTGAAACTCAGATTTTAATATTTCAAAAAGTCATAAAAGTAGATTTCTTTACAATTACATACTTATTTCGAACTAACTTACCCGGCAAACGATGTCTTGACAAAAAATCAAATTTAAAAATAACTTTTCAAAAAAATCAAGATAAAAAAGGGTGGTTGTGCCTCACTTGACATAGACAGGTATAGTATGTCGCGGACTTTTTTGTAGGTATTTATAAGATCTACAATTGATTGAAACATTCTATGGTTCTATCTTTTATAGTTTAGGCAGCATACGCAAAATAAGTAACTTTTCTGTTTGATTTTTTATACCTTGTGTCCGAAAAACCCAAATAAAGATATTATATAGATATATTTATTTTGAAAAATAATAGGGTTCCGTAAGAACGGAACCCTATTATTTTTCAAAATAAAATTTAGCCTATGCTACCCAGAGATAATGTAGCTTTCTAATGAAAAAATAATTAAAATCGGTCCAGTACTTTTTGAGTTTATTCGTTACGTACAAAAATACAATTCTTTCCTCTTTTATTAGTGTAGATGTATAATAATTATTAATTTTATTTTGTTGTTCCTATAAGATAGATTTAGATATTATCAGAAGAGACAGACTGACAAAGTAATTTACATAAACATAAAACATAACTTCACGCCTTTGTTACACGAAGGTGTAGGCTGCGGCTGTTAAGCCTCGTCTCGCCGTTATGTTTACGCCCCACATGGAATAGGTGGCGAACCTATTGCCATACCGGGCACAAAGTTTTCACTCATCGATATTTATCACACATAACTTCCGAAATTAATTTCGAAAAGTCATTGGTGCGAGCCTGTGTTTCTTTTTTTTTTCAAGTCATTCGAACCCGCGACTTCCGGATTCAGAAGCGGGTTGCTCGACCACTGGACCACCGAGACAAAGTGAAATAAAAACAACTTATAATGGATTTAGAACTTATTTTTGATATAGGTATTTCCCGACGTTTCGAACTCTTTACAGAGATCATTTTCACGAAAATGAAAATGATTGTGAAAATAATCTCTGTTCTAAATTATCGCGATATAATCCATTAAAAGTTGTTTTAATTTTATGAATGTGATTCGCGAAAATCTAGTTACGCGAAACTGTACAGTGATATCTATGTAGATTGTAGATTCTAGCAACAAGTTTCACATTGGATAACGATCAAGGTGAATTAGTCTTTATTATTATGAGTTATAAGGTAGTTATAGTGTGTTTTATATAAACAGTGGGTGTAATATCTGAGTCGACAAGTACCCAAGCCATAGTTAAATTTTTTTACGATCAGGTGTGCCCCGCTGTGCCAGATTTCAATCTTAACAATCACGCAAAAAAAATCAAACGTTTGGAAATTAAAATTGAGACTTATACATGATCAAATTAATTTTTCTTTTCAATAACACCTGGCAATATAGTTATTGAAAAAAAAATAGAATATATTATTTGACAAACTGGATCAAGTATACTTATCTACCTATACTCCACTTAGTATATCCATCCTCCCTCCATCATACTCAGGAAGTTTTCTCTCGAGTCTGAACTTATAATGATATGAATTTTTATTCCCGTTTTCCACCACCCAAAGTTTGATCTTGCCAAGTTCGTTTAACATTATTCACATCTAAATAGTTACTATGAAATAAGAGTGAATAGTGAGTACAATATTTTATATGCAACAGATATAGAGCCACGTAGTTCGCTGCTTGAATGGGCCGGCTCGATTGGTGAAGTACCCAAGGTAGGTAGTACCTATAAGAATGTGTGAACCTTGTAAAGTGGCTAATGCTTAGTTTGTTTCGGATAGAAAGTTATCCGGAGGCCTATTATCTTCTCCTCTTTCTTTCCTGTCAAACCCAGGGGGTGACAAGGGGTGATAGAAAATCCTAGATCCTATTGTAAGGATCTGCAACGCAACTGTAAAACTTTATGTGTTCAGGTGTCTACTCTTCTATTTAAAAGAACCCTTAAATACCTTAATTGTACCTAAATACTTTTAAATTAAACCTAATAGTCTCGGTGGCGCTGTGATCGAGCACACGGCTTCTGATGCAGAGGTCCAGGTTCGATTCCAGACACTGGCTCACACCAATGACTTTTCGAAAGTTATGTGTGATAAATATCGATGACTGACAAAGTTTGTGCCCGGTATGGCAATAGGTTCGCCACCTATTCCATTTGGGACGTAAACATAACGGCAAAACGAGGCTTAACAGCCGCTGCCTATACCTTCGTGTAACAAAAGGCATGAAGTTATGTTATGTTAAACCTAATAAGATAATTTTAAACTTGTTAAATTATGTTTTAGTACAAGATGTAATTGATTACCCATTAACTTAGCGTTCGGAAAGCATTTCGAGGTTTTATAGTCAGTTCTTAGTAAGTACAAAACAAAAAAAATTAATGAAAGTCTGGACTCTATTTTAGTATCGGCGTGCAGTTAAATCTCGAGTCGTTAATTGCTTTTTAAACTTTGATTAACTAAACTCATCGAGCGAAAGACAAAATGTATTCAGGAAAACTCGAGGCCTCATTTATTAAAGAACTTTTCTAATACCTACCTTATAAGGTAAGTACTGCTGTACTTGTGTATTTATCTTTCTTTTTATATTGTTTGATTTACAAATGATATACCCAATGTTTTAAAACGTTATTAAAATACTTGAGAGATATTAAGATGGTGTCTTTTATTAAACAGGTTGTAAATGTGGCAGAATGTTACTCGAACATATTAATCTGACTACACCTTCGGGTGTTATGTGCTTAAAGTTATAGCATACATGAACGCTTAAAAGTTATTATGTAATTAATGAACAACAATGTCATGTAGGAACTATGTCAGGCTTAATGGATGCCCGCACCAAGGTCAATCATTTATACAACATTTTTTAGTCATTATAATAATAAACTATATGTTTGGAATGTCACTGCCAAGTAAAGTTTTTTATATTGCATTTCATTTTATTACATACATATTTTTAGGATCCTTTATTTGGATTAAAAATCCATATAGTCTGATCGCCAAGTCGAAGATTTTTAATCTTATAAGTTATTCTAGAAAATAAAAACTGCGTAACTAATTTGATGAGACCGTTTTTTGCATTTATTGAAAATGTCTATTTTATTAATCATCAAGAAATCAATCGAAATTTTCTATGTACTAAATGTACAGGAGTTTTGTCCAGAGTAAAAGTAGTTAAGTTAAATCGTAAGGTATATATCTTTGTTTGACACTACACTTGAAGAGTACATATACCTGCATGATCTTTCCCTTTAAATACTATATTTACTACGAATAACTTCGAAGTACCGTATTTATCAAGTATTCTGTAACAGCCGGCCAGGGTATTAACATTTAACTCATCCGAAAAAAATAAAAATAAATATGATAGTTTTTCGAGCTATAATAAAGCAATTTTTATATTATTATGAGATTTTCCTCTATAAATTGACGTTAAATAATTGGTCAGGGAATAAAACACCAAGGGCGGCATAGACAATTATTTGTAACAAGGTCAAAGAAAATACGACACAATAGCTGTTTATTGGATATTATTAGTGATGCGACTCGAGTATAGTGTAAAGTCGAGGAAAGAATATGTACTAGTATTTGAGGGTGACACGATAGTTGTGCTCTTAAACCGAGGTAATTAAAGTTTATTATAAGTTCCGGGTAAGCCCATTTTATTAGGAAATTCGTCTTTCGGTGTTCTAGCGGTCGAGCACCCCCGCTTTTGAATCAACAAGTCGCGGGTTCGAATCCGGGCTCACATTAATGACTTTTCGCAAGTTATGTGTGATAAATATCGATGGGTGACAACTGTGAGCTCGGTGTATTGTAATAGGTTCACCACCACCTATTCCATTTGGGACGTAAACATAACGGCGAGTCGAGGCTTAACAGCCGCTGCCAACACCTTCGAGTAGAAGGTGAAGAAAAAGGTGGGAAGTTATGTTAAGTATACATCACTTGTTTTAAAAAACAGGTTATATGAAGGATATACTCGCATACACTTTACAAATTTAATTAAAAACGTCAAAAAATATATTAAATGTTATTTAAATTAAACCTCGTATTCTTGAGGATACCTCCGTGGACCAAGATAGTTTCAAAGTGTAGTTCGGCAATCACGAGAGGAACAGGCCAAAATACTCGATTAATTTGCGAGAAATGTCATCAAAGTCCCATCACTATATAGTTATAGAAACAAATATTGTTGTACTTCGTTGAACAAATATATGAGTCGGTTAACTAGTAAAGTCACCTCTAGGTGACGTAACCTGGTTGAGAAGGTCTTTCAATAACAATGTTATTGAACTGTTCTCTTCTCCATGTGAGTGTGAATAACAATAATTGAGATTATTGTATAAGTGTAAAATAATATTAATTAACTCTCAAAAGTAATATAGTTATAACTATCATCCTTAAACTTCCAAATTTTGCTTACCATATATTTATTACTTTGTTTCAGAAGCTTTACAGATTCATAACCGACAAGTATAGAAGTCTGGAACTTCACGCCTTTAATACTAAAAGCTATCAGCATTGGCAAATGCCTCCACGCACCGATTTTTTTAAACTCATTGACCGGTAATTAAGGATTAGAAAAACACACTAAATTGTATTTAATTTCACTACATATATAATAATACATTTGAAATAAGATTATATTTTATTTGAACCTAACACCCATAAGAATAAACGAAAAGTATAACCTACCTTTAATTGTAAACTTCAAGAGAATACTAGGATATCTAAATATAGAAATTACGATGCCTAATAAACATTGCGTATCTGCAAAGCTATAAGTTATATTTAACGCTGAGGTTTTATCTCAAAGAAAAGATTTACAACGCAATATTTCTAGCAAGCTAAATAAATATTTGGTATTACTTCACGAATTTAATTATATTTTGTTACGCTCTGAACAATAAATCTTCTTTTTATTGTTTTAAAATAATGCAGAACACTACGCTTCAGAAGAATACTAGTACTTAGGGACTAGCGTAGAGGGTATAATATAATTCTAGCTGGTAAAGCTAACTAATTTAATTTTAATAACTTAACGCCATTTTCTACCAGAAGGTGTGAGCAGCGGATTTTAACCCTCAAATCCACCGTCTTTTTATATTCCTAATGGTGGCGGAATCTATTGCCAGTCATTGATATTAATTGCACATAACTTCCGAAAATAATACTGAAAAGCCATTAGCGTGAGGTCAATTCCAAGACTTTTTGATTCAGCACCGAAGTACTCGACCACCTCCAGAACACCGATACTATATGAGTTAAGCATACTCTCAATATATGTGTGATCTCAAGATCTTTTTCACAGGCGGCTGAATATCTTGGACGGTTTTCAAAGGGTCGGTGACGCACTTGTCTACGACCTTGCACTTGTATGCAGCTCTAGGTCACGGTAATCGATTATAATCATGTATGTGGAGTGGATAAATTATACGTTTTTTTTTTTTTTTATTAAATTTAATAAGTGTATTTTTATTACAGATTAGAAACGCCATAATTCCATGGATATATTAACATTCTTGATAATATTTGTTTTGTTGTTGGAAGTGAATAATGTTTTTTTTTAAGTATAGTTTATTTTCTTTGTGGCCAACTGGTTTCTTTTTGTTGCAGGTATCTATAGGGACTATCACTTCTCATGAAGCTGGACTTGTGCTTACCAGCATCACGTTAGTAGCAAAAATAACTTATATAGATGTATAGACAATAGACACATACATATCTTAATAATAGACAGCTCCAAAAATTGTTTGAAGGCTCTGTATATAATATTAAATATCAATTATAATTTGTCGGTACAACATGAATCATAAACTTTTATTAACTAATACAAAATGAATTATTTCTGTTCAAAATGATTGCGTTCTTTTCTGAGATACAACCTCATCATTAAATAAACAGATCTACTTTGCAATCTGTCAGTAGTTTCATCTAGATCATTATCATTTCATTGGGTTTGATTTTGATTGATCAATGGTATGAAGTTTTAGAATAATCGCCTTGGTATTCTTTTGTATCGCACAACACGAGCTGTTGTGAGTCAAGAAGTCTCGACTTTGAATCCTGGTGCACGCTAACGAAACATTGCGATTGTTTTTGGAATATGAGTTATAAATATCGATGACAGAAAAAAATTGTGTCTATTGTATGGCTATAAGTTTCACCACCTCTTTACATTTAAGACGTCTGCTGCCTACACCTTCAGATATCGGAGTGATATTATAAAAATAAAACTAAGTGTCTTAAATACTTAAAGAAAAATGTAGCGGATCCATACAAATCTATTTTTGCATATTTTATTATTTTTTAATAGTCAAGTGCGAGTCGAACTCGTGTTCAAAAGAGTTTCGGAATAAAAGTAAGGATATCGCAAAAAAAATGAAAGTAATTATTTCGATTTGCATTTGTTATTTGTTGTTACCGTTCATGACATAAATCCTGGTGACTATTTTTTTAAAGTACAGAACCCTGAAAATGAAACGACAATCTTTATTACTAGAATTGAAAACTTGCTACATAAACAGCGATAAGTTTCTAATGTCGCAGCGCAAATGTTTGCATTAACGGTGGAGCAGTTGAAAGATTTAAAATGCATCAAAAAAAAATCTTTATTACACAGTGATAGAGTTCAGATTTCAACGATTACGACACCAGATCGTAGTTTCGAAACACTTGAACAAACCAAATATTGATAATGCCGCATGAACACTATTGCCGTTACCGCCGCTATTTGTTTTGGTCGGCACTACCAATAATCATGATATTTTTCAAGTTTTCTAATGCAAGGTTAATGACTTGAGTGATTTTTTTTAAATAGTTCTTTCTTCAACTTCATTTTATGCGTTTTTTATGATAGGAGAAACTATAAAATAGCGTTGCAAATACATTTTAAGTGAATATATGTAATTTAAATTTAAGTGATAGACAGAAAACAAGTCTTTAAACTATAAAATGTCAATGGAAATAATATAAATTGATGATAACGCACTTGTTTAATACTAAACAGAATTTGTGTAATATTAGTTTAGATAATATAGCGGAATCATACATAAAAACCATCCCGTTGACATACACTATCTATTAAAAAAACCGCATCAAAAGCAGTTGCGTAGTTTCAAAGATCTAAGCAGGGAACAGACAGCGGAAAGCGACTTTGTTTTATACCACATCAAGATAACTTAATAATAGATTACGCTGGAATGAAAGACTGTCAAAGAGAGACAGTCTGCCTATTTGTATTAGTCAAGTTAAAAGCACTTACTTAGCGCTGGCAGTGTGAGCTAAATTGAGGTTTCCGCTCAATACTGTGACGCCTACGTAAGTCTCATTTACATCTGATAGTTATTCATAGTTCGCCCGCGCGCCCTTGACTATAAATATTGCATAAATGATGAAGTCTTTACTTGGAAAACTTGCATGTTTGTACCTGTGTGTTTTTATCGAAATAATTTCTTTGAGAACCACCTCTTAGTTTGATACTATATAACAAAACGCATTCTGCAAAATAATAAACATCTTTTTTTCTATTTTTGTCTACTATCGGCTAAATTAATACAATTACAACTAACTCATTATTCAAATGTTTAATAATATTAATATATACAAATAGTTCATTGACATAAACTTAATGATTTTTCGTCATCACTAGATATACTTTTGAATACGTGATCTTTAGAATATTTACTGCTAATCTTAGTCGCATTTGTGTCGCAGTTGTCTTTCCATCTTCTTTTTTGGGATAAAGCGACTCATTTCTTAGGATCTGGTCCTCCTCCACGTCAGATCAAATCTCGAATGATATATTACTTATCGATAGCTATTGGTGCCTGTTGTAGGTATGAAAATTAGCTTACTACCTACTGCATGGAATATAATTTGTCATTTATAGAGAACGGGGGAATGCTGCCCACAAGCTTAGCTATTGAGGGCGTAAAGGTACAAGGCGCCGATGTATATTTTTAAACAATATCCGAATTTCATTACATAAGAAAACTTCATTGCCATGGCATTATTTAGAATCTATGAGTTTAGTTTATAACATCACGCTTATCAGACGCGTTGGTGTAGGCAGCGGCAGTAATGCCTCGACCCATCAGATGGCGAAATCTATTGCTATACGCCGGGAATAATTTAGTCAGTCATCGATATTTATCACACATCATTTCCGAAAATAATTCCGATTAGCGATGAGTCGAAATAAAATTTACTGCCTGTCTATCTGCTCTTTTTTATGTTATGTAAGTATCGAGTTTCAAACTACATTTTGGAACAGGTTTATATATAAATGAAAAGTAGACAAGTTGTAGTTTAAATTAGCATTATTATCAGCATAAGTATCGTAAGACATTGTCTACTTGCAAATGGTACAAAATATTAGTTTGTCAATATACCTACGCTATTAGCACCTCAGTGTTGTGGCATAGAATTTCAATATTATTATCTCGAATTCAATAATTTTGCGGGGTTTTTGTTGATCTAAGAATATACTACCATCTTTAGAATTTCTTTGAATTCGGTTCACGTTATTTTAGTTGTTTACAATGCTTGTAATAAAATAACAACAGGACGATATTTGTAGATAAAAGATTTTGTAAAATAACTAATATGGACTCATAATAACACAAGGTCCGTCAGAAAGTAATGCAAGAATTTTAATACAATTTTCACCAATAAAATGGGCAGTGATTAGCTTAAGGATTTAATAACAATAAGATCTTGGACACAATACACACAGCAATCTCTAGTTCCAAACCAAAAATACTTGGGCTATGGATACTAGATAACGGATTTGAATACTTTTTCTAGTACATACATACTTATAATACATATAAAAACACCCAGACGCTATACAAACATTCGTGCTTGTCACGAATATTTACACTCGGGTGGGGATCGAACCCACCAACCACTATTCTACAGTCGGTAGCTTTACCAATGCGCCAGGCATTTAAGCACGAAGCAAATTTATGTCTAAAGACATAATGATAAACATAAGACAGAAAGAGAGTCATCACAGCAAATTCACAAGTATATCTACGTTACTTGTCCTCTGTGACGAGACTCGTGCGTTGATAAGGATAACTACCGAATGCCGAATAATGGTCAGCTGGGTAATAACTAATACCAAACTAAGACCTACCGAGTATAAAGAGTGAGCATATATATTTCTATTATTTTTGATGTACACTTCAGTGCCTGACCTTATATAATTTATCAACAAATCTTACAATCGTTGTAATGCTCGAAGGACCATAAGAATTTATTTATATAAGTTGACAAATGGTAGGAATATCGTCTACCGTGATATCCCGAGGGCAATGTAAGGTAAAATATCATTGCAATGCACGACTGACAACGGTAAACGAACCAGATATAATATTAGAATGCACCATGTCATCACAACCAGTTCCAGCCGCTCCGGGTTTCCTCCACGTTCCTCTTAATTGAAATGTCAAGATGATAGCCAGTTGATATGTGATTATGATTCGCTACCGGTGTCCACCGGCAAGACTGAGGAGATTGTTTTTATGGCAGACTGGCAGATTCACATCTGATAGGATTCTATTGCATGTTAGTTTATTTACATTTAGACGATAAATGAAAAGGGTCCCCAGTGAGGATATGACTTAACTAAACCATTCAAATTAAGAACTTAGCTATAAGATTTGTTGAGTATTGTGAGGCTAGATTAGACAGAAAAAAGGCATAAAGTAATACGTATGATACCTGGCAAAATGATAAGATTTGATACGAGATTACCTCGGAAAATCTCTTTTATATAGGTGCTGCCATTTCAGAGATCAACGCGAAAAACAGACAGACAGAACATTGATATAAAACAAATTATCTATCACTTGCCGGTTGTCATGCATATTTCTTCATGTCTGTCAAACTACCTACTTATTTTTCAGAGATGAGGTATAAAAATTTTGCAGATCAAGTCGCGGACATATACTGTACTTACCTACACAAAGTCAAGAAAAAGTCATAAACTAAATGGTTGGAGATAATTCTAGAATAACAATTGTGTCCATTACATGAGATTATCTCAAGTTACAAGTTAGATGATTTATTGAGTTAATAATTCAGTGTTTTGTAAAGGTTATGGCGGCGCAATATTTCATCAGCATTACTTCACCGGGACACATTAATGGCTGCATTTACTTGCCCATTAGGCTTTCAATCGTCCGAGACAATCAAATTTTCTAACGTTACTAACATAGCATATGAGTCGATATATTTGAAGCTATGCCATAAACAATCAGGTTTCAATCTACAGTAATATTATAAAGAGGAAAGATTTGTATTTTTGTATGTAACGAATAAACTCAAAAAATACTGGACCGATTTTAATAATTCTTTTTTCTTTAGAAAGTTACATTATCACTGAGTAACATAGGCTATGTGTAACCATCGTCGTCATCGACATTTTGTTTGTACGCGAGTAACACCGTGAAGCGGGAAGCTACATACAATATAGCGGTACGAAGTTCGCGCGGTCTGCTAGTTGTTAATAATTTTAAGGGTTTCGTATGGCAAGCGGTGAAAATGGGACCCCCTACTCCATTGTCCGTCTATTGTTCTCTCATGAAGCTTCATCGTGTGAACAGATAGATAGTTGATATCTTCATAGGTATTGTCCCTAAAACGACGAATACATACTAAAATTATAATAAAATTAATACTTAAGTAGGTTTCCTTAAAAAAATGTGTTTTTTTACAAAATAATTTTACAGAGCTGTTTTTAAAGCCTTCTACACGAAGGATAGTACAGTAGTTCAACACGCACTCGCCCGGTTTTCCTGTAGAGATTGTAAAGCACTAAATATTTCTTAAGATTTTTACAATAAACACGAAAAAATAATTAATAATATTTAATTTAATTAATTTAATAATACATAATGATACTTAATAATTTTGTTATAAATAACAATACACATTATACAACATTTCATGTTGTATAATATGTTGTATGTTCATGATAAACACGACGATCCTGCATTTAGCCAGGATCGTCGTGCTTGTCCGATTCGTCGTCGTCGATTGATCCGATTGATAACATAAAATTTAGCCCAGTAAATGGGCTACGTATAACATCAAGAATTTTACAAATCGTAGATGTAGTTATGAAAAATAGTGACTACAAATTAAACCTATCTTTTTATCCTATTTGGACGTATACGACGTATTAAAGATAGTCTATGAACTTAGTGGTCACTAAAGAAATGGATGGAAAATAAAATGGTTCATAACATTATAGCACCATAAGTAGCAAAGTATATACAAGCTAATATGGATTACGGATGGAGTCATAGCATGGAATCCTTTCTTCAACAAAGAAACAGGTTAAGAAAACTTAAATTAATAATACCATTCACAAACTTTTAGGCTTTTTTGCGATTTTTTTTTCAGGCTAATAACATATTTTAAAGTATTAAAGTTATATGATAAACATGATGATCTAGTAACGTAACTGACTATGATTAATCTCTGAATCATTCATTTTAAACACAAATATTTGTAGTGCCATAGTCACGGATGTACGCTTACTAACATGCAAGTAGGCAATGACTAAACTTAGCTGAGCTAGTGAGATAAGTGACGGTATACAATTTATAAACATTCTGATACAAAATAATTTAATTAATTTAGAACTAGTGAGACGCACTGATTGCTTAACGGATCTTTGATTTATACACACATAACATAACTTCACGCCTTTTTCTACCCGAAGGTGTAGGCATCGATATTTATCACATATAACTTGTTACAACAATTAACTGTTGTTAAAATATAAAAAAGATACCAAATCTCTAAGATATGTAATTAAAAGTCTCGGTGGCCAAGTGGCCGAGCACCCGCTTCTAAAACAAGAAGTCGCGGGTTCGACTCCTGGCTCACACCAATTACTTTTCGAAATTAATATCGTAAGTTATGGCCCATTTATGCTCTACCAATGTTAGAATCTAACGAAACTAGCTGACATATCTCAGTGTGTGTATCTATAATTTGGAAGTGGTTTCTTGGTGTCTGAATGTTGAATCACATATTATCGTATAGGCAGCTATAAAAAAGCAAATACATACTACTCGTTTGACTGCCAGTTATTTCCTGTGTTGTGTAATAGGCCAAGATCCCAGGGCCGACAGACCTCACTTATTTTCCGATGGACAAAATATTCACGTTAAAGATATATCAGTGTGCGCATTGAATATATACATATCGCTAGCTGGGGATGTCGGTCACGTCACATTTAATTATTGCCTTTGTTAAAAGGAATAACATTGGGCAGTACACACAGATATATACACTTAAATAATTGCAAGAAGTAAAAATTTTATCTGGGATATTTTAATCTATTTCATAACCTGCTAAGCTGTACAATCATTTTTATTATTGCCCAAGTTTGTTAAGGTATCTTAGCGCTTCTGATACAAGAAATTTTTCGAAAGTTAAACGCGATAAATATGGTCGACTATAAACATTATGCCTGGTGTAATAGGTTCTGGTGGCAATAGGCTCCATAACCTATTCCGGACGTAAAATTTCGACAAGTCAAGGCTTCACAGCCGCAGCTTATATCTTCAAATAGAAAAGCGTGAAGTAAAGTTGTTGGTCCCAACATCAACAATCATCAACATTCCAAAACATTGGCCTAATAATCTAGGAGTCTAAAACCTGAAGTACAAGTATCTTGGACTATAATTGTATATATAATAAATATTATTAAATATATTTATCTCTAAGATTTTCGCGAATCACGTTCATGACATTAAAACAATTTTACTAATTTCTCTGTAAAGAGTTCGAAACGTCGGGAAATTAGTAAAATTGTTAATAAATAAACGCGATATAATCCTAAAGTTTATTTTAATATTATTAAATATTCACACACGTCCAGCTTATAAAGAAAAACTTATATGGCAACAAGGTCTTGATAACTTCATTATAACTTATATGTATTGAATAGTGTTCTCGCAACTCAAGCCAATTAGTGCAGGATTTCTTACTTATAAGTAAGTACTACCTACTGCTCTTAAAGTGGTATATGTATTCTGTGTTAAGTGGACGATGCCTAGCAGTACTTATCGATATTTTTATTTTTGCCCAACTCTGTTAAGACACGCATTCTTCTTTGTGTGTCGAGTATTTTTCTCAAATCGTGAAAGCTATCGCCGATTTGAATAATGAATTATTATTAATTTACTTACACGTATATTCAATTTTGAAATTTCAATAACATCGTTTTTATAATTCCTTGTTAACCGCTCTTATAACTATAATTATACGATTGATGTAATCAAAATGAGAAATATTTAAAATTTATCATAAATCCTTTCATTGTATGTAGAAAGAATTGTTTTTGTCAATCAAACCCTTATAATAATATTAAGAAAATTAAAGAAATATGGTTCACGTGATTACGTCTGAGTTGAAACTTTTAAAATAGCATTTCTAACAAATTATTTAATTTATAATTTGTGCAAAAAACATATCTAGGTTACATTAATAATGAATGAATAGAAAAACCAATAAATCACATCACTCATCCGTTTTCATCCACAATGAAAAGGTAATCTGTATATAGAAAGAAAACTTATCTTTAATAAAGAACTTTGCACTCCGATCACGCAATAAAACTTTTGATATGAGAAAAGTTGGCGGTAAAAATACTCACAATTGTATTGTAGGCAAAAGTAAAACTAGACTAATTCGAAAGATTCCTAAAGGCTCTCGTGTTGCAAACTACCAAGGGGCCAAGCGAAAAAAAATCTTGAAAACCACCAATGGTTGGAAATAGAAAATTTACCATCTGAGTTAACAGTTCCATGATTTCAGGTCGGAGACATACTGTAATTTCCTTATATTTTTAAATAAAACTATGCAAGTCTTAATAAGAGCACCGCAAAAGGGATAACACTGCAGTTCATACACATTGAGTAAAAACCTTAACACCAAAGAAAAATAAACTAATAAAGACTATCTCTAGGAGCCGTGTAAGCAGAAACCAAAATTTTAGATTTTTTTGTCTGTATTTGAATTCGCATCGGGTAAAAAGTGCTGCATCTTTGATATGGTTTTCGCTAATGACTTAACTTAAAACATAAGCGCCCAAATTCTCTTTCACGGGAAAATGGATTTATTCGAAATTGTTAAATATTTTTGCATAGTCCAATAGGATTTTCCTGATAATATTAGCTTTGTTTTGTTAAAAATATCATTTAAAGGTAAACAACAAGTGAGGAGCTACGGGCAACAAATAGTAATAAGACAAATGAATCCAAATGCACCATCGAGCTAAAATTTAATTGCAATTATTACTCAAGAAAATCGCGCGGCTAGTATTACGTCAATGTGCCGTCGACTCCATATACAGGCTGTCCAACACTCGGCCAGTTGATATTTTGATCGAGTCGATGTATGTCGACCTTACAATGGCATTCACATGGCGGTGAGATGAACCAAGTAGGTTGTATAGTTTTGTAATGTATATATATGCCAGTTACGCAAGTATTCGAAGAGAAATATAATAATAAAACGGGCAACTTAGACGTTGAAACAATCAAATGTTTTAAAAACAAACGCAATTTTCGAAAATTTAATCGAATTTCTATAATACATTATTTGGTATGATAAAAATATATATCAGGTTCATCACATTAAGTATTCTTGTACTCAAAAACATAATGCTTTGTTTGTCTCTGATAAAAAAAATATGAACTTCATGCTCCGCTAATTAAAGCAGAATATTTTCAAAGTATTTTTGTGGTTCATTGTGATCACGAAGAAGGACATGACTTCACAATATTATCATAGTAATTAGAAGTGAGTTACACGGAAACGAGATATGGCATTGCGTATAGAACAGTTCCTTATAAGCCTAAAAAGGCTTCAAAGGTGTAGATGTCACCGGAAAAATTAGTAATTAAATTAGTAACAAATGGTTAATAGACAAAAAGTTGTCAGTCATCGTTATTTATCATGCGTAAATGTCATTAATGTCAATGTATTCGAATACAAGACTTTTAAATCAAATGCGTGGTACTTAATCTTTAGGCCACTGATATTTAATATGATAATGTTTTTCTTTTTGTTTTCTTATATAATATTATAAGTATGTTACAATTGTATTTTTATACATAAATTATGAAGAGATTAATTAAAATTTTAATTTACGTGTTAGAAAGTCTTTAGAAGGTGGTAGGTAGCTTCCAAGTTTTACTTAAACCAAATGGCGGGCAAATTGTTATATATACAGGATAAAAATGATTAAATCATTTTTATTTGTCTTGATGGGTTAACTTACAGACCAACATTTCTTTCTCACACTACTATTTCAGTGGGAAACAATTTGCGAGATTCCGGAAATTTTGTGCAGACTTCACTTCTCTTGAACACGATTATTTTAGCATTATGTCATCTTATGTAAATATCGCAATCATCATCTGTTCTTTTAAGTTAATCGTTGTGTTTGTCTTTCACAAAGGTCATACAACTTGATAATACAATAATACTTGCAGAGCTATATATCCTAGAGACATACCTAATATTATTTTCTATTTCTATTCTGATTATTTTACATTTATTTTTTCGTCGTTTTACAGGTCATCTAAACGGCCCAGTGTCTCAGAATTACTAATTTGATAAGTGCCAAATTCGGTTCCGAGTATACTAAATTAAATTCCGAAAATCTTTTTGAAGATTCACGGGACCAAATACTTGTTGTGATCGACACTTTTGGGTAGTAAAGGCCAAGGTTGTTGGTATGTGTTAGTATCAATATATCCATATACAATAAAATCCATATATAAATATAGGTAAATTTTATTTGTATGCAGTAAGATAAAATACCCATATTTTTTCTTATATTACAACACACCTTCTGGAATCAAAAGGGCAATAATTTAAGGCACATGCGGGTTTCATTGAATACCATATCAGCAATGATTTAACTGGCATCTGGAAAACTGCGCAGTTCATTCTCTTACCGGGGCGAGTTATCGTTGCGCTACAAATACTTACGTAACTGGCTAGGCAGGTAATGGATATATTTTATTTACAACATATATTTATAACATCAAGTAAATGGCACGAATTAACAAATGAGGTTGTATATTTTCTTGTGTTATTTTTATTCGACTTTGTCGGAAGGAGGATTATGGTTTTTCAGTGTACGATATTTGTTTGGCACGATGCCCAATCTATAGTCTACGTCCTTACTCCAATAGGGATATAGGTTTCACGGGAAGGATTAGGGTTTGGGTTTTCAAATTAAATAGCGGTAAAGTCACACAGTTCTGCATGAATTGGCCCACTCAGCCGGTGAAATACCACTCAGAATATCGACGTGAAGAGGCTCATTCCGCGTTTTGTTTTGTAATAGATGTATCCGAAAGCCTACCTTCCTCCTGTTTCTTATCCTAAGGCCCGCAACGCAACTGCAACAGTATCTATGTTACAGGTATTAAAAAATCTACTTGTTCGGAATTATTTTTGGTATAATCAAGTATTAGTAGTTGGCCTTGTATGGTTTGTGCCATTTGAGAGTTTTGCCTTGCTATCGTAATGATTATGTAAATTATTTTACGTTCCCCGATAGATTTCGATTTTTTCTATCTCAATCACTCGTTGGATGGATATTTGCCTGCCTATTTTTTAAATCCCATGGTAGTTGAGTCAATCGCCGTAAATTGGGCATAATTTCACTTAACAATATTTTTCAACAAATACTAATATTATGGACGCCTCTCGCGACCAGAGGGCTGGTCTATTTTTCTCACAGAGAATTAGCGCTGAATGGCAATCATTCAGCGTGGCATTGCGGCCAGTCTTCTGGGCACGCTTCCAGTAGACAGAGATGGGGAGAAAATTTATTTCATCTAGTCTTTTAATTGTATTTATATTGTAAATAATGTAACTAGTTTGATTCATATCATAAAGAAGAATTAGCTGGTAAAAATCATTGTTGTATCGGTATCGAACTTGAGACTCGATCAGGAGCGTAGTGCTAAACCACTAGGCCGTCTATACTGATAAAAGATTTATCATATTTTAAATTTATGTTCTGTTTATTTTTATGTTTATCTTATATTTATAACACATTAATTTTATAAGTACTTTTAATGTATTGAATTATAGATTCTCATTTGCATTGCTTCCCCTATATATGGGGGATATAATGATATCTCAGAATATGGCCATTGAAAAACAATTTGGTCTTTCATTTACTGTATATAGTTGGTATTTTTATTCAAGTGCCTATAAGTACAGGCGAGGCTTTCCATAGTGAGGTTGACAATATGGATAAGTTTGTTTTGTATCCAATACGTACAATAATTGATGTATTTTGAAACGTCCATAGTAAATAAAAGAATACAGACCAGTGAATTTGAAGTATTTTGTGTCTGAATGGACTTTCTAATAGAGTAATAGAATTAAATCTCCCTAATATCATGTATTTAAACATTATTTTATTAGATACTAATCAGATTAAATAAAGTCTATTTATTACTAATTTTATTTATTTCCCGACGTTTCGAACTCTTTACAGAGATCATTCACGAGATTCACGAGTGATGAACAAAAAGATGGTATTTGTTCAAAAGCTATTTTCATTGATAAAGAGAGCACCCACTTTTTGGAAATAAAAATCAAAAAGTTGATGTGAAAAATATGATTTTTACTATTGGTAACCCACATCAGACCATGAAACAAAAATTAAATATTTATTTATAAGATTAAAAAGTTTGGTTTGTACAGATCTTTTGTTGTATGATTTAATAGGTAACAGTTGTTAGTTTTAATTATTAGCTAATTATCTTATTTCTTGTAATTAGTTGAGATCAGAGTATAACTATTATTAAATATTTATTGATTTTAAATTTAAAGGTAAGTATTTGTTAAAAAAAAATGTTTTAATGTCATGAACGTGATTCGTGAAAGTCTTAGAGATAAATATAAATAAAATCTTATGCTTAAAGTCCTGGTTTCCATTTAGCCAACAAAAAGTAATAAGCGAGACCGTAAATAACACTTGTTCATCATAATATTGCATGTTCCATTTCAGGCAACCCGTTTCAAGTGTGTCAGAAAATGTGCCATACCGGAATACAATGGCCCGGGAAGTACTGAGAAGTTCCCTAAAAATACAACAACAAAAACCACTGTTGTGTTAAGAAAGTGTCCGGGTACCAAGATATAGGCTATTCCCGTAAGTAGAACGGAGCGCACTAGTAATTTGGGTGACACTGAATAACTATTCTCGAGTTTTTATAGTAAGGGTTAAAAGTACACTCGTTAACAACATCTATTGTATTTTATTATTTGCACTTTTTTATTTTGTTAGTCTATTAAAAAGTTGGTTTGTTTTTATTTTAATCGCGACTACATATTCTTTAAATATATTTATACTACAAAGTTTTTTTTTTTCGGCAATGAATACAGAGTAGCTAGAGTCCAGGTCAATGTATACGCTTTTATAATAAACTTCCAAACGACGCGGTTGAATTATCGTTGGGTAAATTTAAGAAATATGTTAAAAGTAGACTATATACAAGGGCTGTTACTGGCAAAGGGCAATTACTGTATCGCAGATTATATCAATGATAAAACCGTTTGGAATTGAATTGCTTCTTTTGTGTAATATTGTTTGTATTTGCTGTAGCAAAATATTGTTAATCTGCTAACTAAACATTACTGTTAATTAGTAAGATTGTGTGCAATATGACGTTTCTCACCGGGCAAGCTTACTAATTTCTTTTTTTTGTCTGGGATCTTGAATAAGTCATGCTCACTGAAAGGTCCTTGCTTATGGCGGCGTCGTTGATCGGGTCGCCACCTTCCCTAAAATATGGCGAGGGAGGCGATGGCTGAGATATGGGTCATGCTCGTGAACGGGTGCTGTTTGTGGGGACTGGTCTGTTCAAGTGTCCAAAGAATATTAACGTACTGTGTCCTAAATTTGACGCGAGAAACCTCATTTTGCTCTGTAAATTAATTTAAAAATTTGTAATTTAGTTTACTTATAATTAAGTAAAAACAAAAAAAAGGACTCCCCTGAGTTTCTTGCCAATTCTTCTCAGGACGTGAGTAATCGAATTGGCGGATTGAAAATATTGACCTTCATAAGTGTCTTTAATGACCTGAATTGAATAAATGAGATTTTGATTACCTAGGTATTTTGTATTTTACACTATGTCAGTACCTAATGTATATTCGTTAATTAAATTAGCAAACTTCTTGCTATTTCAATTATGAAATATATATTTATATAATTACACAGTATTATAAAAGCATCATAGACAGACGCCAATGCTATTTAAATGAGACGTTAATTTACAAATCACATATAATAAATAGTAAATGTTTTAAAGTAGGGACTGCATGCTATATGTATAAACAAGGCTATACTAATCTATAGAAATAAAAAGTTGGAAGTATCTGTGATAATACCAATATTGAATGCACTTTCAATGATGGATGACGGATAATATATTTTATTTTCCATTTTTTTTTCCCTGAATGGTTTAGAATTTGGCTGCAAAATTTATAAATTCTGAGATTTTTCCTTTTTTTTATGAAATAGGCGGGTAAAAGAATAAGCGGGTTGTCTGATGGGAAGAAGGTATCACCGCCTATTGACACTTGCAACACAGACAGTGTAAAAGTTGCGTTTCCAGAATTTAAAGGAGTATGATGGATAAATGGAGGGGGATAGGTGAACCTCTGGATATCTCTAACACCAAAAGAAATGCGATATAGGCCACTTTACGTTGATATTCTGAACTGTTTAAATTTAATGAGTATATTGACAGACTATACGAATTTTAATGTAAGTATTGAACAAGTCCATAATAAGGGAGCAATTAAGTGATAAGTTAATTTCGTGGTGTTTCGTGGTGGAATAAAACTTAATTTAAGTTTAATTTAAGTCCAGAAAGGGAGTGGGAGTGTATGAATAACGAGTTGCAATGATTATAATATAATATCTTGGACACAAATCACACAGCGCCCTCTAGTTCCAAGCTAAGCAACTAAATGCTTGTGTTATGGATACTAGACAACGGATAATAATACATATATATTTTTCTTTTGTAAATACATACTTATAATACATAGAAAAACACACAGACGCCACACAAATATTCATGTTTGTCACAAATATTTGTGCTCGGGTGGGAATCGAACCCCCGACCTCGTTGCTGCAGCCGGTAGTTTTTTACCAATGCGCCACGAGGCTCGTCAAAGTTGATTGGACACTAGCGGATTTTGAGTTAATAATTATTAGAATCTCGAAAATTTACAATTTTAATTTATGATCGTTGAAAATTCATAAATAAATTTTACGTTTTCATAATGGTGATAAGGAATTTATCTAGAAAATGGTGCATCACATGAAAATATAGCTTTAGAGGATTTATCATGCATAATGATAAGTACAGTATTCATATATCATCCATGCATATAAACAAGTTGCAAATGATCTATTGAATCACTGCTGATTCATGCACGGATATAGACTCAGTCCCAGGCATATAGGGGTTGTTTCATAAATACACGTACCCTGTACCAAGTGGCCACCTGTGGTCCACGAAGACGCCACCGAAAACAACATACAAGTTCATGTTAGTTAATTTACAATTTATACAAATTAATTAGATATAATACTTAAGACACCCACAGTGAAATATGGATTTTATAAATAACAAATATAGTTTTCAGTTACACTTAAAACTTGTCCCACATTTTTAAAACACTTTCTCATAATTAAATATACCTATACATAATTAACATCCCAATGTTTGTTGAAATGGGAATCGAATGCTTGATCTCTGGAAAACAAAGAAATATATACTACACTAAGAAACTTGTCAGATACGAGCGTCATCTTATGATCTAATGGAAAAATAAGTCACGTATTATTGTTACATACTAGTTAATAGATACATAGATATATACTAGTTGACCCAGCAAATTTTGTTTCGCCTCAGAAAAGAAATAAAAATAGTCACTGTGGGTCATCCCTAACAGAAATAAATATATATATATATAACACATAAATTTAAAAAATATAAATACATATATAACAGAAATATCCCTAAAGAAATATGCCTTCGCGGACTTTTATGTAGACCCTTTGAAGGTGTGTGATGATGTAGTAGATTATTTTAATTAATCACTTACGGTTCAGCCAGCGTTTGCAACTAAATTCATCATCAAAATCCTCGACGTAGTTTTTAGGATCTAAACTATATAAGGGGACATCTAGGGGGATCTATGAAATTTAAACATAATCCACAGTATAAACTATTATATCTTGATAGATATAGTCTTCGTTTAGACATTTGTATATGTACATTTTGCTAACGAAACTGAACTACTATTACCTACTTAAAACCTAACTCCTCGCCTCAAGCCTTGACTCGCCAAATTGTTACCTTACATCCCAAATGGAATAGGTGGCGAAACGTAGTCACAAAGTTGTCAGTCATCGAAATTTATAACACGTTATTTCAGAAAAGAACTCCAAAAAATCATTAGTGTGAGTTGGGAATTCAACTACGACTTCTGAATCAGAAGGGGGAGTTCGACCCCCGCAACAAAGACTTTTTGCTTCTTAAGACTAAATACAAATGCAGCTAACTGTAGTTACTATTTATGTGTAATATTAATAAGCATAGTGCTTACATAATAGTAGATACAACAATTAAATAGTCTTTATTAAACTTTTTTACATTAAACACACGTTTTATGTCCGAATTTAATAATATAAAAAACATAATAAAATGGAGCGATAACAATAAAAAAAGATTCAGCCGCCGTTAAAAGTAAAAATGAACATCATTATGTCGGTAAAATAACATAATTTTGTACCGTTTGATCTTATGCTAAATTTGTTTTCATTACAAAATCGTTTTTCGAAATCCAGCATTTGTTGTATTAAACGTACGAAAAGGCAGTGGCCGTTCCAGTAAAATTAATTAAAAAAAACTCAATCAGTTCCAAATGAGAATTCTAATGTACAGTTTTTTGAAATGCTGTTGTTGTATTGTTCAGACTAAAAGGCAGTTTCCGTGCAAAAAAAATATTAAAAAAACAGCCAATTCCAAATTTGTATTTTTATTAAACAGTTATGTCAGCTACTGTACATAGATACACAAATGCTCTTACTACGGGTATTTAGTACCTACTAATGACAGTTGAAAAGTACATATCTTTCGATACTATTGGCGTGACTATCCGGTACGTGTTTAAGAAATCACTTCCAGGTAACGGTAACTAAACTGGTTTGTAAGTACCAGATGCTGACGGACACTGATGGGTAGTTACTTTTCTCTTGATGTGCGGCATGATGCTTGCATGGCGGTTGCAAGATAATAATATCACGGCATTCCTGCCATCACCGATTCACGTGATTACATTTTTGTAATAAACCTGTCTTGGTTTTGTTACGATTGTGTTTTTAAGGTTTATGTTATGCCACATGTTATGAAACTGTTCTTTCTTCAAATATTTTATATAGGCCAAGTATATCAAATGTTAGTGAAGATGATGAAAAATATACAGGCAATAGGTATTTGAATCAACAATAACCAAACATAACTTCACGCCTTTTCTAATATGAAGGTTTTGGTAGTGGCTGTTAAGCCTCGACTCACCGTTATGTTTACATCCCAAATGGAATAGGTGGTGAACCTATTACCATACCGGGAGCAAAGTGTTCAGTCATCGATATCTATCACACATAACTGTCAAAAAGAATTTCGAAAAGTCATTGGTTTGAGCCAGAATTCGAACCCGTGACCTCTGGTTTCAGAAGACGGGTGCTCGACCATTGGACTACCAAGAAAACAACAAGGGTACTGAAGAGAACATGGATATGTGATTCGCAAGCTAAATATACGTATTTCTTTTATTATTTTCACTGACAAAAACAAAGGAGAATTATGTCAGCGTACAATAATAAGCAAATAAGAAACATTTAACCCGTACCGATTGAGAGTGTGTTGTTTTAATATAACATTTAAAACATCGATTTACGAGTCTGTACAAACTTGTCCCGCCCACAGCAGCCTACGGGTTACTTGCACTTTTGTGTATTGCAGAACGTTTCAAGAAGTTAGTATTATTGATAGAATTACAATACGATTCTATATTGATATTTATTTAATACTAGTTGACCCCGCCAACTTTGTTTCGCCTCGGAAGCAATAAGATAAAATAAAAATGGTCATTGTCGGTTATCCCTAAGAGATATAATGCCATCGCAGACTTTTTTGTATATCATTTAACATAACATAACATAACATAACTTCACGCCTTATGTTACCCGAAGGTGTAGGCAGCGGCTGTTAAGCCTCGTCTCGCCGTTATGTTTACGTCCCAAATGGAATAGGTGGCGAACCTATTGCCATACCGGGCACAAAGTTTGTCAGTCATCGATATTTATCACACATAACTTCCGAAAACAATTTCGAAAAGTCATTGGTGTGAGCCAGTGTCTGGACTGGAACCCCGGACCTCTGGATCAGAGGCCGTGCGCTCGCCCACTGCGCCACCGAGACTATCATTTAAAGGTGTTAATACAATAAATTATACATACAAACCACCCCGTTGACACCCTCTATCTATTAAAAAGAACCACATCAAAATCCGTTGCGTGGTTTCCAAAGGTCTAAGCATATAAGGAGAGACAGCGGAAAACAACTTTGTTTTAAACTGTGTATTATTATTTAATATTTAAAACGGCGATTCATCCGAAAAAAGCAGCGTATTATTTATTTATTCATTTAGAGCATTTGTTAAATAGTTAATAAACCTAATTTAGTTCGGGTAGCTGTTGGATTTTTATTTATTTGCAAAGATTTAAATGAATGTACACAACAAGTTCATAATGAAAAAAAAGATACTATGTATCGTCAATATAAATAATTCAAAAGTTGATTTATTTTATACAAGTATTCTATATTAAATATAAATACGCTATAACTAAATACTTATACTAGTTATATCAATAAGGAAAAAATGAAAATTTCTTCACAAACTAGTCACGGTATATATTAGTCATGGGCATATCATTCAAAATCCATCTTTAACGCTATAGTAGGTATTGAGAGCTCGCCGAGTTGCTGTACGAGTGTAATACAAGTCTATTATACCATCAAACTTTTTAAATTATTTATACCGATCAAAAGTGTTTATTTAAGAATAGGTGACACACATAAGATTTACCTTGTGGTAAGTAACAACCGTCGCCCTAGTGTTACATTATCGTTGTCGGACTTTACGATGAGACAGGGACTAGAGTGGGATGAGAAAGTATTCCTATCCGACTGGATGAAACGCACCAAGAAGCTAGTTACAGCCTATATTCAGCGGGGTCGGGGTATTTAACCGGCCGATCTGGCTCATTCTTCCAACGAACTGCGTGGTATTTTTGTGGTTAGTATAAACTGTAAAATAACCTATAAAAATAATAAATCTCATTCAACTGAGTCGTAACTGCGCAGAGACGGTCCGGAATAGCTAAAAACAAAACAAAAAACCAATTTCTCGCGCGCGTCAAAGTTACAAACTACTCTATAATCTACAACAAACATAGATTCTGTCATTTCTCGCCCGAACGACAGACTCGTTGTTTTCGGTTCAATTTAATAATCGATCTGAATCGAAACTAGAAGTTGCTCCATATTTTCCGCAGTGATAGCATCGAGTTACTCAAATAGTATCTTAACGTACTTGGACTAATAGTGCCTTGTGAAATTTACTAATCAGTTGCATATCACAATTAGTTACATATTTAACAATTCTGTAGGAAAATGACACAGCAGCTGGTTGCTTGACTGCTTTTCTCATTTCTATTTTCAATTTCTATAGATTGTGTCTTCAATATATTTGCTTGTAATGTAGTGATTTTGCGTGTACGTTTACGTTTTGTGTTGCGCGTACTTTTATACTAAACCTGCATCCACATACACCGTCCCGTACACAGTCTACTATGTGGATGGGATACCTCATCAATACAATGTTACAATACAATGGCTTATGTTGTAAGTATAATTTTGAACTAACTCTAACTTCCTAAGACAAACTCTCACATATGTCACTCAGAGATTCGTTCTTGCATCTCCTAATTTAATGTTGATACAAAAAAAAATTGAATTTCATGTTCTAGTTTTGACAGTGCTGGATTACGGATATACTATACACTGTACAAGAACAGCATCTAACCAACACGGGGGTATTTTTATCTAGAAACAATAAATTTTCCTGATCAACATGAGAACCAACCTTTAAAGATGCTAACTCCCAGTTTATTTAATTGAGGGCCACATCAAAATACTTGCTTATTTATATTTATTTCCTAATTAATTTTTAATTGAAAAATAAACATTTGATGAATATAAATATTTATTAAATTTCCATTTACGCAATATCAATTTGTTCGCAATAATTACGGCAATAACATTGACGAGAACAATTCGAAGGTATGAATACAAATTAGTGTTTTAAGCCGCGCAGTTAATTATTTTGTATGTAGGTAGATATCTGGTATAAACACACACGGAATTTGAATCCAGGTTAATACATTATTAACTATTTTTAGATAAAGTATCGGCGAGGTACTTTTTTTTATCGAATTTATTGATAATTACTAAACGATTTCAAAACAAGACACAATTTATGGAACTTAATACATGTAACTTGTTAATTAATAAAAAGAATAGATCAGTTGTTCTTTGTATTATTTCTTACATATATGAATTGAAGAAATCTGTATTATTTATTTAAATATGATAATGAGTCCAAAATCTAAATAACAGACAGGAAAACTTCTAAAAAATCCAAAAGTGCACGCCTCATAGCAGTCATTCACATTTAAAAAAAAAAATCTAATACTAAACAAAAAAAATGTATATATACGAGGGCGGTCCGATAAGTACTTAGCCTCGTCGCCCGATGGCGCACTATCGCAACAGAAATTTACTATCGTGTAGTACATTCTTGTAGACGACTACCCTCGAAATTTCAGTCGAATCGGACTCGTAGTTTTTTTTTGACCGCGTGTGGAAGCAGGAGTGTCCGCGGATTTTAGAAAAATGGAAAAAGAGCAATATCGATCGGTGATTCGATTCTTGTCTTTGGAAGGGAAATCGCGCAGCGAAATCAAAGAGCGCTTGGATGCTGTGTACGGTGACTCTTCTCCTTCGATGGCGACCGTCAAAAATTGGTTTAACGAGTTTCAACGTGGTCGCACGTCGGTTTTTGATGAGCCACGCCCAGGTGCCCCGAAAACGGCTACCACGGAGGATAACGTGACAAAAATTCACGATCTCGTTTTGGCAGACCGCCGATTGAAGGTGCGTGAGATAGCTGAGACAGTAGGCATCTCAAAAGACCGCGTGGGTCATATCCTACATGAAATTTTGGGCATGAGAAAGCTGTCGGCGCGATGGGTGCCGCGTTTGCTCACTCCGGACAACAAGCGCAACCGTGAGACCATTTCAGAGCAGTGTTTGACGCTTATTAAGCGCAATCCGAAGGAGTTTCTGCGTCGTTTCGTGACCGTCGACGAAACATGGATCCACTGGTACACACCAGAGACCAAGGAACAGTCGAAACAGTGGACTTCACCCGGCGAACGTGCTCCGAAGAAGGCGAAGACTGTCCAATCGGCCGGAAAGGTGATGGCCACCGTATTCTCCAGATTTAGCTCCGTGCGACTTCTTTTTGTTTCCAAACTTGAAAAAGTCACTCGCCGGGCAGAAATTTGAGTCGAATGAAGATGTCATCGCCGCCACGGAGGCTTACTTTGCAGACCTCGAAAAAACGTATTTTTCAGACGGGTTAAAGAAGTTGGAGCATCGCTGGGTCAAGTGTATCGAGCTAAAAGGAGACTATGTTGAAAAATAAATTACCACTTTTCCAAAATTTTCGTTTTTCTTTTGAAGGCTAAGTACTTATCGGACCACCCTCGTAGATATACAAATACACAGACGTATTTTAGTTTTTTACAAATTATAATTAAACGACAGTACTTAGAACGCTAATATTAACTAGGAATCAGCCCGGGGTATAACTTCATATAATAAAAAAAAAGTATTCCGGTATGATGAATTTTTCGACCAATTTCTCTGCCACATACATGGATCCATAACCACAGACTAACGGACGTCCAAGAATGATTGATTTTAATGTTATTATTTACTATGTTAAACAAAATAATTGTTTATAAAATATATCATATGTGCTAGACAGATTATTTAACTTGATATTAGTGCACTCATATTATCCTGTAAGTGTTATATTAGTGAAAGAACAGTCATTTGAGTTTCGAAAGACCGGATTTTTTGGCATGTCGAGTGTAGAGCACTATCTCACGCTCCGCTAATGAGGCGTGCAAAAGTAGGTACTATAAAATATATACTTCGAAAATATATATTTATTGCATTTATTTCAAATTAATTCAATACTGTATTCGTTATTAGCGAGACTTATATATTATTATAGTAATATATAATAATGAATATTACCTTAGGCAAAGCGGCTAGGCACTGCTGCTTCACGTCCCATATGAGCTGATCTCTTGGAAACTGAAGATTCTTCTGTACATTGAGTTCAGGCACGTGCACCCTCACGAGCAGCCAGCCCTCTGCGCCCTCCGAGCTCTCGCCCTCCATTACGCTACGCCATCTGGAACAAAAGGTACCATTTAAATATTGTTTTCTTTCAAACACCATCTGTCTCTTATTTATACGTTTTGAAGGAGACTGTTTTAAACCGAAATATTACAAACAGAAGTCCTGACAATAAGCCATCCAGAAGATTTAGATAATTCAGGTGTCATCCTATTTAATAATATAACATAACTTTACGCCTTTGTTACCCGATTTAATGTAAGCAGCGGCTGTTAAGCCTCGTCTCGCCGTTATGTTTACGTCCCAAATGGAATAATAGGTGGCGAACCTATTGCCATACCGGGCACAAAGTTTTTCAGTCATCGATATTTATCACACTTAGCTTCCGAAAACAATTTCGAAAACTCATTGGTGTGAGCCAGTGTCAGGATTCGAACACGGACCTCTGTATCAGAAGCCGTGTGCTCGACCACTGGACCACCGAGACTTTTAATACTATTTCATTATCTAGAATTTGATTATAAATACTGATTCATCATTGCATTCTTTAATAGATAATTAGTTAAAATGTGTCACATAGGTACTCCGAGTATCCGGTTAAGTTTCCAAGAAAATGCCAGGGGGTTTTACGTAGGTATTCAGCGCACCGACCGGTCGACATATGAGAATAAACTAGTAATATTATATATTATCCTGATATAGCTAAGTTTAATATATCTTCACGCCATCAATTCAGGAATATGTAGGCGTACCGGTATTAGGCATCGATCAAATTGCCGGAAAGTTAGTTAGTGTAGCCGGATTAAAAGACATGATATCTATTTAGTAATCATCTTCAGTAATCAGTGACATTTTAGCATAGCAGAACAGTATAAATAAACCTATTAGTTTGTTTCTGCCTATCCTGTAAGAGATTTGACGTGAACTTTAATTACGCTAATAGAACTCTGATAATTAACTTCTTAAATCATAGTTATTTCGGTAATTAATGATTAATTTTAGAAAATTATGCATTTCAATAAGCAGGTAATATAAATATAATTATTATTTGATGAACGAATAATTAATTAAGTAGCAAGGTCTCGACGATACACTAGGAAGTTAAAATAAAAACCTTTTTTTTATATTAATATTTAATTGTATAAAGTATGTTACTGATAAAACAAAGTAAAAAAAAAAAACAACAAAACATACAACACAACGACGACTTCTTTATTTCATTACTGATTTTCTTGAAGATGTGTCAGTGGAGTGGTCGTGGACCCGGCTTCTGAGTCAAGAATTCGTGGGATCACACTAACGACTTTTCGAAATTTCTTTCGGAAGTTACGTCAGTCATCGATTTTATAATATGTATCAATGACTGACAACTTTGTGCGGCAATAGTTCGCCACTAATTCCATTTTCGGAAGACTTAGGCTTAACAGTCGCTGTCTACACCATCGGGTAGAGAAAGGCGTGAAGTTATGTTATTCTATATTATAGAAGCAAGTTCAGTATAAATATCAACTAATTCTCATGTAAATTAACTACGTATACAATAAGTAACGGTTTTAATCAACTCGTCACACCATTGGGGAATGTTTAATGACATTTGTAATCTCGGTAGCATTGAAAGAGATTTGTTACAGCCACAGTGTTATCGTATATCCGTTCATATATTTACATATTTTTAACATTGTATGCATGAAAGGGCAGATTCGACCGGTGAAATAGACGAAAATTTGCTCAAGCTGCGTTTCGTTCGTTGAGAGAGATTTAGCGATGTTATCTGTCAAATAATGACACTATCTGTGTTGCAAGTGTCCATGGGCGGCGCTAGTCACTTACCACCAGGTGGCATGCTTGCTCGTTTGCCTTGCTATCTCATAGAAAATATGATTATGAATTATTATTCTTCTTAAACTCAGTAAGCACTGTGTTAAGACTGATTACATGTTACAAATAACTCTCGCTGACTGCGTCGAAAACAAGGTTGTAAAGAAGGAAGTTAGATTGAAATGTTGAATGGATGATGCAAGATTGACTAAGCAGATATACAATGCAAAAGCGAATGTATGTAGGAGTCGAGGACGGCCAAGACACACATTCGTAAATATAACGTGTTCTGGAGGAAGGTGATGTTAGGAGCCTCAAAAACCGACGCGCCTGCATGAAAAGAGTTATGAAACTCAAAGAAGCGAGTGAGGCGTGTAAGAATCATGCCTTATGGCGCTCTCTTCTCTCTGCCAACCCCGCAAGGGATTTGGTGTGAAGTTAAGTATATATGTTCATGTTACAAATAGCTCACGTAACATTTCGAAATTTTATCTATTCACATGAGATAAAAGACCGCGTGTGTGCGTTGTGATAAAAACAAAATGTCTGGAAAAAAAAAAACTTGACGTATCTCGTCCGTTATGAACTACCGCCATAAGACTTGCCTGTTCGACTTTTAAATATTAAATGATAATGTTATATTGTCGTAGTAATTTCATGAATACTACTAAAATTATCACAGAGGCATAGGAAGATTGTTACTTTTAGTTTTAAACTTATTTCTAACATGAACTAACATAATTCAAAAACAGTTTTATTCTCACAATTTGAATTTAACTGTAAATCAATCAATTAAAATAGTAAAAATGGTGGCGACTAGAGATTGGAAGCCGGTAGGCGTCTCAACCAGGTCCGGCCCGGTGACTTTTCTCGGGTTGGTGAGAAAAGCTCTAGTGCCGACCTTACCTCTTCTCATGATTACAAGTGTAATTTTTTTCGTGTAACAATTATTAACGTACCTTTAAACGATAGAAGAACTAGATGAAGAACAAGGGTATGTCGATATGAGGATGATGAGTTAGAGAAGTTAGACATGAATGCGGAATCCTAAAAATGATGTTACTGTACGATAATGTCGTAACCTCGCTAAGCCAATATCTAAACTTACAAGTAAGACTAATGAGCTGATGACGTCACTCGGTGATGAGACAAGCCATTTACTCAAGCCCTGGCGCCATTAACCAAATACGATACGAACCAAATACCTTACGAGCAAGTATTACCTATTACTAAGTGGTTTTTAATTTACTTAAAAAAACGTTCGTTCTGGTGTCCATAGCCTAGTGGTTCAAAGTCATGGACATCGTAACAATGGCTCCAATTTTGTCAGTCAATAAGAAAAGATCGGAAGATATTTCCAAAACGTCATTGGTGTGGATGTTGCCATATGGATTCGAAGCTAGGACTTTGTAATGTTGAATTTTTATTCAGAAGCAGGGTGTTCGGTCTCAAGACCACCGAGAGAACTAAAACCTTTAGCTATTTAGGTTTGAGACAGTTTATTAGTACAGATAGATATTCCAAGACCATAACTGTGGGATTTTGATCAAACTATAAAAGAATAATTTCAATAGGTAGTTAGTTAAAACAAAAATATATTATAGAATCAGTTCATAACTTGATGTGTAATAACAAAAACTCGCATAATTAATGGACGACCCTCAAATTTAGAAGAATCGAGTGCTATGACACCAATAACGATGTTAATTATAGTTATCAAATCAATAGATAATAAAATATCATATTTAATAATCTAAATGATCGATGAATTATTGCAATATTGAGGTCACACGTTCAGATAAATTTAATTATATCTGTCCTGCACCACATACAGGACGAATACTAATGCATGTTTTAATTTAAAGTATTTTTTTCTCAATGATTAATTTTACTATTTGATTTTATTTAATTTAAAGTAGTTTTCACTTCAAAGTAACACTCCTTTAATTTACTTGCCTCGCAAAACTTTACATAACTTATTTTACTGGTTGAAGTTATTTTTTTACCCAATACAAGGATGTTAGAAAAATGTGTTTTTCTTATGATAGAAGGGGGCAAACGAGCCTGCGGGTCACCTGATGGTCAGCGATCACCGCCGCCCATGGCCTCTGCAATACCAGGGGCATCATATCAACGTTGCCGGCCTTTCAGATGAGAATAGGCTCGTTTCTTGAAGGGTCCTAGGTCGTAGAGGTCCGGAAATACCGTCGCCGGCAACTAGTTCCACTGGCGTGGCAAGAAGTACCTGTTGAAACGCACTGTTGTCGATTGCCAACCGTTCAGCCAATGCGCGTGGTAACGTTGCCACGTCGAGCGATGGCGAAAATCAGCTGGCGGTATTAATCCGAACAATTCCACAGTGCACTCCCCGTGGTATAACCGGGAGAGGATGCATAAAAATGCTACCTCTCTCCGCAATGCCAGAGGATCAAGCCGATCAGAAGGAGCTTGGTTGTCAAAAGTGAAAGATTAATACGTTCAGTAAATAGGTGTTTATCAAATTACGGAGAATACGCAACAAACAGACACTGACACATATAATATAAATTTTATTTGTTAGAGAAAATACGAAATTTTACAATGCGTTCTTATCAAGTAATCGATAAAGTTTCAATGAGCATGCCTACGATATCGATTAAAAATCATTGGCGCCAATGCAATGTAGATATATATACGTTTAAAGCACATACGTAACATCATACTTTTAAAACCCGGATGATATAGGCAGCGGTAATTATACTGCCAACCTTAAAACTGTTCTATCCCATGTAATATTGAAACAAGTCCATCAAGTCCCTTATTGATGATGGGACCTGAATATGTGACTATATAATGGGAGCTATCTACGAATTAGTGCATAACTAGTGCCTTCAATAAAAGATAGTTTGACTTGGTTGGGTGTTTGTCAAATAATTTGACAAACACCCAAAGTTATGCTTTTATATTTGACTCAAATATAAAAGCATAACTGTTTGCAAAGCCACTATTCTTTGTAGATAAAATTATATATATGTCCGAGGTCCGTATCTCTAAGAGCCTACACTAAACCTCCTTCTTGCGCTATCGGATAAAAACTCAAAAAGGCAGCCGTATTATATACATTTCATAAATACCCAACTACTGATACAGTAGACATACTTATGCGTAATATTTGTATAAATTATCGCGCTATTTATATGATTACCTGTTGACCTCCACTCCAGCCAATAAAACGATAATCTTATCGTAATGTGGATGAAAATAAATATTTATGACACTATATTATTGTTGAACAGTGGCAGAATCACGCAGTTTGCTGCACGAATGGGCCGACTCGACAGGTGAAATATCAAGACATCTCAGAATGTCGACGTGCCATGTCTTATGGCTAAGGTTTCGCTCGGAGATAGAGATAACCGGAAGCCAAATCCCCTTCACCTATTCCTCTTATCCCACCTCCGACACTTTTCCTATCTGACTCATGAAAAATATTGTCATGCTTACTGGTTGCTTTTATAAATTTAAGAGATTCTTTCATCTTTAGCTATAAGTTATTAGTTATTTAGTTTTTTTACTTTAGTTATAAGTTATAAGGTATTCTTTCATCTTTAGTTACTAGTCTACCCAACAAATACAAACGTTAGACTCTCCCTAAAATACGTATATATTTACTTATAAGAAAAAATTGTAAGTAAGTTAATGAAATATAGATAAGATTTCTATTGCACTCCAGTATCAAAGCGGAAATATTTCGTTAGGCTTTAATGGATGGCTAACATGCGATGACCGTTTTTATATTGATCTGTTTGAATACAAATATATACAAATATAAAAAACAAAATGTTTGTTTGTAATTGATAATAAAATAACAACTATTTTATTATCTAAACAGATGTAACTTGCACGATGTTTTTGGTTGTCTCACTTTTCGTTATGGCTAGTATCCGGTACCGCAGGACCAACACATAAATTATACATTGAACAGTTTATTTAAACAGATTTAAAAGGGCAGGGCAGGGCCGAGATGTGCTGAACGAACTCGTCGTCACTTACCATCAGGTGAAACGAGGTCAAGCGCTGCCCAGTAAATTATTAAAAAAAATCTGTACTAATCGGCGGTTGAATCACAATAACAGAAGTCGTCGTCAATAAGTTAGTTAAAAAAAAACAAGTCGTACGTCTCCCATTAAAATGGTGAAATTTATCTATAAAACATGAAATCATTCGTCTAAATTAGTCGATTGTCGGTGTATCCGTTGGTAACACGTGATACTTAAGATGAACTCGCTAATGGGCGGAAGGAAGTTGATTATACGTTTTAGTAAATTCAAGTATAATACTATTAAAACGCTTTCACACCAGTTTGTATGAATTCTAATAAGTTATAAATTTTTATTACTACAAATATAACAATATAATTTTATCTAGATACATTAAAATTTGTAATTTATAATATACGCTATGTTTTCAATGTTATCAAGAAAAAAAGAACAATTTATGCACGTTTTCATTTCAACTAACATAACATAACTTCACGCCTTTTCTACCCGAAGGCTACTTTTCCAGCCGCAGTCTTCACACAGCGGCTGTTAAGCCTCATCTCGCCGTTATTTTTACATCCCATATGGAATAGGTGGCGAACCTATTGCCTTACCGGGCACAAAGATTTCAGTCATCGATATTTATCACACTTAACTTGCGAAAACAATTTCCAAAAGTCATTGGTGTGAGACAGGATTAGAACCCGCGATATTTTGATTCAGAAGCGGGGTGCTCGACCACTGGATCACCGAGACTACTAAATAGAGATGACATGAACTATTTGTCTAACTTTGTTTCATTAGAATATGATTGTCTGTGAAATAGCAACATGGCCACACGTGTTAACTAGTTAAATATTTAAAAAAAACTAATTAAATAATGAAAAAAGAATTATTTTAACATTACAACTTAACCAAGGTCAAATATAAAGGTAGACAGTTTGAGGACTCTTTTTCTAGACATTTTTTTATGGAATAGGAGGGCTAACGAGCAGGCGTGTCACCTGACCGTAAGTGACCAGCGCCACCCATAGACACCTCCAACTCATAGTGTTAGATTTGCGTTACCAACCTTTAAGGGAGTAGGATAAGAAAGGATGGAAAAGGGGGATGGGCCTCCGGGTACCTCTCACCGAATGAAACGCGGCATGAGCAACTTTACGTCAATTTTCTTAGAGGCCGTGGTATTTCACCCGTCGAGCCTTCCCATTCATGCAGCGAACTAACTTTATCGGTAATTAGTAGAACCTGTCAAACAAGTCATAAATATTCTAATGATTCCGCCTCCTAAGACAGAGAAGGCTATAGTCGAATATGCTTAACGACCAAGATATACGGTTAATACGATTTAATTATTTTCATTTCCTTAAGATATTAAGAGTACAACTTTTGTGCTCTTAAGTGTCGAGTTGTACCGCGGTAGATAGAGAATACAGCCACGCCAATTTTCCCCATAGGTATTGTGAAAACCTAAGGCAAAATTAAGCTTCGAAAAATATACAAGAAAACCCACCCCTTTATGTTCCTTCTTAATAAACACATAGTTTGTTTTTTTTTATGGGATAGGAGGGCAAACGAGCAGGCTTGTCATCTGATGGTAAGCAACGAACGCCGCCCATGGACACCAGCAGCACATATAGTGTAACTGTAGCGTTGCCGACCTTTAAGGGATAGGGGATAGGGAAGGATGGGGAAAGGGGGTGGGCCTCCGGATACCTCTCTCACCGAACGAAACGCGGCATGAGTCACTTTACGTCGATCTCCTGAAAGGTCGTGGTATATCACTGGTCGAGCCGGCCCATTCATACAGCGAACTGCTTGGATTTACCACTAGTGTATTAAATAAAAAGTCTCGGTGGTCCAGTGGTCCAGCACCCCGCTTCTGAATCAAGAGGTCGCGGGTTCAAATCCTGGCTCACACAAATGACTTTTCGAAATTAATGTCGAAAGTTATATGTGATACGTATCGATGACTGAAAACTTTGTGCCCGGAATGTAAATAGTTTCGCCACCTTGTTCCATTTGGGACATAAACATAACAGCGAGTCGAGGCTTAACAGCCACTGCCTACACCTTGTAGAAAAATGCATGAAGTTATGTTATGTATTTTTTAGCCAGGAAAGGTGCGCACTGGTAACGATAAAATAAACAGTTTTATTTGTCATTTTTACTAAGTAAATAAATACTCAGAAGAATATTTGCAAAAACAGACACATATTATAATATACAGTCGGCTCTCGTTAATTCCAACTTGGGATAATTCGAACCTCTCTATAATTCGGAATCATCACGAGTTCCATACAAAATATAAAAAAACGACGCGTTAATTCGAACACATCGGCGTCCAACACTTGATAATTCAAATTTACAGAGAGAGAAAGAAGTGGTAAGATTGTAAAAACATTTCGCGATAAGTTTTAAATACATATTCAGTCTAGGTGGTAAAAGGGATCTTGCACCCCGCTTCTGAATCCAGAGGTCGCGGGTTCGAATCCTGGCTCACATCAATGACTTTTCGAAATCAATTTCGTGTGATTAAATATCGATGACTAAAAACTTTGCGCCCGGTATGACAACAGGCTCGCCACCTATTCCATTTGAATCATAAACATAACGGCGAGTCGAGGCTTAACAGCCACTGCCTACACCTGCGGGTAGAAAAAGGCGTGAAGTTATGTTATGTTTTAAATGTTTAACGTACACACATTTGTTTTTGTTCCGATTAGTTTGCCTATTGGACACACACTTCGCACAAATTGCCTGTAGTAGGAAGTAATTGAAAGTAAGGTGATGTTGCAAAAGTACTTCTTCAAAAAACTTAATTTGGAATTTTCCGAATACTTTCTCAGCTATAAGAGAGCAAAAGGACAAAATTAATACTACTCAAACTGCTGGAGGACGGGAAAAAACTAACAGTTCTTTCGAAAGATGACTTAGTTCACCTCAAAAGTCCGTCATGTTATAGAATAGCAGTAGCAGCAGTTAACTTATAATGAAATAAATTCAACATTAAGTAATTCGAGATTGTATTTATTTTCTCGCACGAGTACAAAATCATTTGATAATTCAAACAATCGATAATTCGTAATATGTATTTTAAGAGTCCCTCGAGTTTCGAATTAACGAGAGTCGACTGTATATTTAAAATATACAATCCATAACATAATATATACAATTAAAGATATTTCGCTAAACACATTACGATGTGATTCCGCATTTTTGTCAAAAAGCTTTCGCTTGTAATACTGCAATTATGGAACCTAGTTTCTTTAGTAAGTACTATTTAAAATAATTAGGTAAATATTTCTTAGATAAACTGTACATTTAATTACACCAGTTGAGATAGTATGTTAACTGCGCTGATGAAATTATTCCACTAATGACATATGTGTGTTGTTAAGTGTTAATTATTGTAGGTTTATTGCGAGATTGAAACCTCGATTTTGTTTCTAGTCTTAGTTATGATATACTTTTCACTCCTCTTATGGGAAAACTACAAAATATAAAAATAGTTTTATATGAAGCAAAACCATTTCATAGTGCTAAAAGTTATACGTATATAACATTATAAAAAGCAGATATAACATAACATAACATAACTTCACGCCTTTTGTTACCCGAAGGTGTAGGCAGCGGCTGTTAAGCCTCGTCTCGCCGTTATGTTTACGTCCCAAATGGAATAGGTGGCGAACCTATTGCCATACCGGGCACAAAGTTTGTCAATCATCGGTATTTATCACACATAACTTCCGAAAACAATTTCGAAAAGTCATTGGTGTGAGCCAGTATCTGGAATCGAACCCCGGACCTCTGGATCAGAAGCCGTGCGCTCGCCCACTGCGCCACCGAGACTAAAAGCAGATATTATTGTTTTAAAAGTGCTCCAAAGTTGAAACTTTTATATCTAACTAGCTGGCTAATTTTGGATTTATCGCTTTTTCTTAACTACACGATACATAGATTAGGTATAGATAAAAACTATCCCGCATCAAAATCCGTTGCGTAGTTTTAAAGATCTAAGCATATAAGGGGACAGACAGCGGAAAGTGGCTTTGTTTTATACTATGTAATGATGATGTCTTAGGTGATTCGAACGGTGGAAATATGAAAATTTAGATAAAGTATCATCTTTGCAGGGGTATTTCGTTAGTTCTTCAAAACTCAAATAAAAAACAACATACATTCGTACATTATCTAAACATTTAACATTTAACACGAGCAAGTCCCGATATACTCATAAGGTAAAAAGAAGTACCGGTATACTAACTTACACTTACAAGTACATTTCGGTACTCAAACAGTAAACAGGTATTATTATGACATATGTGAGCATTAGAACAAGTATTATGACGTTAACGGGACCAGTACGAATAACGTCTATTGTGGCACTATACAAATGTTTGTACACTGAATTGTACTCCAAAAAGCAACGGGCTGTTTTATCTGGATTTACTTACTTGTACGAGGTGAACATGATATCAGTTTTAAAATGATTACCTGGTGAACAACTAATACCGCCCATTAACACCTGCAACACATTGGGGATAGGGGTTGTATCTCCGGATACCTCACTCACCAAACGAAACGCGACATGAGCCACTTTAGGCCGATAGTCCGAGAGGTCGTGTTATTTCTCCGGCGAAGCATCAAACTGCGTGACTCTATCACTGATGAAGTGGAAACTCGGAAAGTGATGTCAAGATACTTAAAAACTGACAAGCGCTTATGACTTAAGTTATAAAAGTCAAATAACCAAATAAGAACAAGCATTTAAGAAAAGGGTCTTATCGCAATCTGTAATGTTAATGTACCCCTCAAAAGATTTTGCTTGAAGTTGTATTATTGTCGTTGTTGATCTCGTTTTTTTGTTATAAATATTTTAATATTTCTTCACTTTTCTTGTGTTTATGAATAAACAAATGTACATAGTTTAACATAAATTATATTTTATACTAGCTGACCCGGCGAACTCTGTTTCGCATCAAAAGTAATAACTGCTGCCCCGCTATGTTAATACTGCAATATCTTCGACAAATTTGAAGTCGATAGCAGCTATAGGTTAAAAATGGGAATTTTCCATTGTTAACACCCCCGCAACCCCCCTTGTGGGTGGAATTTCGTAAAATCCGTTCTTAGCTGACCTCTACTCGGCGAAAGGAATAATCCTACCAAATTTCAAGTCGCTACGCCTTATGGTTCCAGAGATATCGTGATGAGTCAATATATAGGTGGAAATCTCTTATATATATATATAGATAGATAAGGTCTTAATAAACAAGTTAAGAATAAACAAGTTACAGTCTCGGTGGCGCAGTGGTTGACACGGCTTCTGATCCAGAGGTCCGGGTTCGATTCCAGATACTGGCTCATACCAATGACTTTTCAAATTGTTTTCGGAAGTTATGTGTGATAAATATCGATGACAGAAAACTTTGTGCCCGGTATGGCAATAGGTTCTCCACCTATTCTATTTGGGACGTAAACATAACGGAGAGACGAGGCTTAACAGCCGCGGCCTACACCTTCGTGTAACAAAAAGCGTGAAGTTATATTTAATAAACAAGTTCTTAACAAGTGGAAACACTCGGTTCTGTTACAAGGACAACGTTGATTACTTTCATCTTATATAGATTTTGGTTTCTTATTACAACATGTCAAATCATCTGAATATGTTCGCAGTAACACATTTGGAAAAAATATCAGTTATTTATACGGCGTTTGGTTCCATACAGATTATGTATACCAGGTACTAATGAACTTTTTGAAATGTACGGTAATAGGCCCATCTCACAACATAAGACCCACATACCCAAGAAATAGTTAGTCGATAGTAAGCTGTCTACTCGTATTTATCTAGAAGCGTGAATGCTGTGAGGGTATGTTGGAAATAGCGTAAAATGTACAGTTGCACGTATACCACGAGATGATGGGATGATAGCGGAATTGTGATAATTGATGATTAATATCAAGAAGAATATGTTCTTTTTATAATCATTAAATTTTATTATTAAGGTATAACAGTTAATTTGATTTCGTTTCTAGTGATTTTAACTAGAAGATTGTTTTGTTTTTTATATCATCAATCAGATATAGAAAGACATAGACATGGGAAAGGTTTGTGGTTTTGAAATTGTCAGCGATGACGGCTGTCTCAATATTAATCGGTTTCGGGTGTTGATTTTGTTTTAAACCGACTGCAATATACGGAAAGTTTTTCTATTTGAACACTTTATACAGTAAAAAATGACACGAACGTATCATTTTGATAATGATAATGAACGTAACCTTTTGAAAGAAAATAGTTTATATATGCTACGTGCAATTGTAGATAGGTTTGCTTCGTTTCGGGTTTAATAAGGCCGTATAGTCACAATAAACCAAATTATTAAAGTTTTAATGACTTACGTAAACGATCAATAACCACATTAGGTTGATGTCAATCAATTTGTAGTACAAATGACTGTTTGACAGCAAGCTGTTATTGTTGACAATGTACCAATTTCGTCGCAATTGTCGTAAGATCGTGACTGGAGAGAAGTAGATGTGCCTGATGCCAGGGCATTTTCTCGAGGCGACCCAGTTAAAATGCCTAATGGCACTTAGACCGTTCTGCAATTTAAAAGTAGGTAGGTGGGGTCGTGGTTCGAGTCTCAATTGCGGATGCAGTTTTTCACTATTTAATTCCATGAGATTTATAATATCAAAGAACATAAACATAACATGTGGTGTTTGAAAGAGAGGAATCCAGAACGGATGCAAGGATAATGGTTGATGATGTGATGCTGGAACAGGTGAATGAAATTGTTTATCTTGGATGCGCTTTTAGCAGGGATGGAAGGTACACCGTGGATGTAGAAAGAAGAATGGCCTTAAGAAATAGCGAAAATGAAGCGTTGGGAAAATTCCTGGGCGCAAAAAAACATTAGCAGAAAAGCAGAGCTAGCAATTCACAATGCAATACTAATCCCAACGCTAACTTATGGAAGCGAGAGCTGGGTATGGCAGAGTGTGCACGAAAGTAGGATAAACGCGGTTGAAATGAGGGCACTGCGTAAAATCTGCAGAATGACCTTCGCTGCCCCGTCAAAACCAATGTTGTAAGGGAGGAAGTCCAATTGAAAGAATGATGCTCCGATAGTTCGGCCATGTAGAAGGAATGGATGATGCAAGATTGATTAAGCAGATGTACAATGCAAAAGCGGATGGATGTAGGAGTCGCGGACGGCCAATACACACATTCCATGACCAAATAGAACCTGTTCTGGAGGAAGGTGATGTTAAGAGCCTCAAAAATCGACGCGAGTACATGAAAAGAGTTATGAAAGTCAACGAAGCGAGTGAGGTGTGTAAGAATCGTGCCTTATGACGCTCCGTTCTCTCTGCCTCCCCGTAAGGGATTTGGCGTGAAGTAATGTATGTGTATATAATATATGTATACTATAATAATATAGTGAACTGCGTGATCTTTTTATCATAAGTTATTTATACTTTAGCTTGGAGGTCAATAATGGGTTTTTTTTGCTGACATCAACTCTATCATTTTTTAGGTCTGTTATATGTCTTTGTGCCAGGCCTGTATTGCCCAAAACAGGTTTGTCATGTAAGATCATAAGATTGTTTAGATAATGGGCAAATGAAGCTTTTGCCCTATTCAAAACCATATTCAAGGACTTGTACAAACAGGTACCGTAACTCTATGGTATCCTTATAATGGTCTGCGTATTCGTAGAAACTCAAATGTCTTTTCGAAATATTGGCAATATGTTCCGCCACCTATTTACCATTTGAGATATAAAACTTCGGCGTATGGTGGTTTATCAACCGCTGCCTACACCTTTGAGTAAACAAATTACGGCTTACGTATATATGACCAAAAAAAAAACTAACAAAGTAGTTAGACATCGTCAAGAGTACGTTGTGATTAACTAAGAATGTTGGTCGTGCAGTGAACAGGTCATAGTGGACGTGAGAAAGGCGAGGCCTTGCCCCAAGTTCGTTTCACTCAACAATAGGAGACGAAATTGCAATAATTTCACGGATTCCTATTGTCCACTTATATTTCGAACAGGCGAATATTTATTTTTCATTAAAAAAACACCTCAAACTAGACTTTTAAATATATTTTTTTGTAGCGGGTATTGTGGATGTCAATAGCCTCAAAAAGCGACCAGACAACACAACGTATATATATAATATATATACGTTGTGACTCTCTATTCCCTCTGCCTACCCCGCAAGGGAATTAGCGTAAATTTATATATATATATATATATATCAACTATATTACGAACATATTTTCATGACTACTAATATTATTAGGTAGATGAATTTGATTGAACATACTATTGTCCAGAACTACACATCACAGTTATTGTAGGAAATAAGAAGAAGAAAATATCGATGACTAAAAACTTTGTGCCCGGTATGGCAATAGGTTCGCCAGCTATTCCATTTGGGAGGTAAACATAACAGCGAGACGAGGCTTAACAGCCTTCTTAACCTTGGGTAGAAAAGGCATGAAGTTATGTTATAAATGCTATATTGTAAGAAATCAGTGAAAATTGTACTTATAACCATGTCAGCTCCACCTACGTTTCGGGAACTTTCAATAAAAGCATAGGTAAAAAGGAATGATAATGATAGATTTATCATAATATTCGTTTCTATTTAAAAAAAAACTATTAATAATGATTGTGATTGATATTGATATGGTACTAAAAAGGCTTCACCATTAACCATTAATCATAGTAATACCGTTCCATATATGTATAAGCAATTATGTACATATGTACTTCAAACTTTTCCTTTCGAACACTTCCTGTAACTTTATTTGATACTCTTAATTTGGACGGTAGGCGTTGGCCTTCCATAATAAAGTGAGATATGGAGGTATACCTTGTGGAAAATATTATTTTACCCAAAGGAATTACAGCCTTCGCAGAGGCTCGCTTTTTTTGTTATATTAATATTATTCCCCGAATTCTATTTCCGTAACTTAAAATGAATAAAAACATTTAATAAAGGTAAGCGCAAATAAAAGAGAAGATAAAAAATAATAATTACGACACACGGTGGTCCAGTTCAGGTCACGGTGGTCCAGTGGGAGAGCACACGGCTTTTGATCCAGAAGTCCGCGTTCGAATCCTGACACAGGCTTCACACCAATGACTTTTCGAAATTGTTTTCGGAAGTTAAGTGTGATAAACATTGATGACTGAAAACTTTGTGCCCGGTATGGGGATAGGTTCGCCACCTATTCCATTTGGGACGTAAACATAACGGCGAGACGAGGCTTAACAGCCACTGCCTACACGTTCGGGTAACAAAGGCGTGAAGTTATGTAAATACGTTTATTTACATCTAGAAATTTCTAGAAGATTTGTATGTACAACATGACATGAGCCGCATTACGACAATTTACTGATGTGTCCTGTTATTTCATCGGTCGTGCCGGCCTATTCATGCAGGGAGCTGAGTGGCTCTACCACACTAACACGAACAAAGGATGAATCTAGATTGATGATGATAATCTAGAAACCTATCGATAAATCTTCAATAATAATTGGACATTAATAAGTATAATTTATTTCAGGAAGCAATTAAACAATATTATTATATTAAGTACAACGGACGCTTACCTTGAGACACAAAATTTATTAAAATACTTAATGCAGATAAATGAATATTAATACAAACAAAAATATATTGTATGTCTATGTGTTGTTTACTAGTTGTCTTATTTTGCCTTGGTGGTAAAAAATAATACTAGCTACCGAGCAGAACTTTGTTTGATGAATTTCTGTCGAGTAACACAAACAAATTTTTATATTTTTCCAATCACACACGCATTTTTTGAGATACCGTTCAATCAAATCATTTTTTTTCCATTTATTATTAACAAAAGTATTTACCTATTATACCTACAGGTGACTCGTAACTACATATCTAAAAGCGAATAACGTTTTTAGAAGAAATTACGTCATCCTCTATATTAGGTGTTTTAATAGAATGTTTTTTGCTGTCCACCAAAAAAAGTCGTTCGGGACAATCTCGTGAGAACCGGTATTAAGTTCTGATAGCTTGATGAACATAAGTACCTAGTGCAATGTACAATAGGGCCTTTGTAATAGGCGAGGCACGATACTGGCTGACGTGAAAATAATTACAAGATACACAATCTTATTGTGTAGCAAATAGGAAACAAATACAGTAGATTTAATCATAAAACTAACAGTAACTTTTGTGATTTGTTACGCATAAAGTTTTATAGTTAGACGAAGCGAAGCGAGCGACGTCTCCACTTCGTTTCGGCTTGTACTTATATAATTTTTGAAAATTTATGTCATTTTGTCTTATTATAACTTATTTACATAGGTTTAGGTGGGATTTGCTTAAAAGGCACGTGCACTGTAGGCTTAATAATTAGATATTAATCTATTATTTAAAGTTTTTATTTATTTATATGATGTTATCCACACATAATTAAATATAAAGATAAAATCGGAAAAATATATTTAATCACAAAAAGATTCATATCTAAGACCATGAACTAATTAATACATTATAAAATACTTTACTTTCGCTCTAGTCTAGCATGATTGGGTAGACTCAAAAATAGAAAGACTAAGCAGATATTAATTTAAAAAAATAACAAGCCACCTGCCTGCATACGTAACGTTGTTATCGCGAACCTTGAAGTCGATCAAGCGTAGTTAGAACTGCGCGGCAACCACGTGCACCTACTGAGGCAACGTATGAACTTAGCTAAATACTTAGCGGTGGTCCAGTCGTCGAGCACCCCGCTTCTGAATCAAGAAGTCGCGGGTTCGAATCCTGGCTCACACTAATGACTTATCAAAATTGTTTTCGGGAGTCATGTATGATAAATATCGATGACTAAAAACTTTGTGCCCGGTATGGCAATAGGTTCGCCACCTGTTCCATTTGGGACGTAAACATTACGGAGAGACGAGGCTTAACAGCCTCTGCCTACACCTTCGGGTAGAAAAGGCGTGAAGTTATGTTTATGTAAATATTTAATCAAGAAATACTTTAAGTGTTCAAGTACTCTTCACTTGATTTAAAAAGCGTAATAACTCTTTAGCCGATTTGTGGGTCATTACACTTTCTACTCATCACTCGTGTATCGTCACTCGTATCAAATAGTGTATTATTACTATTATATGTGACATAGAAATTAATAATTTTACAGATAGAGACCACAAATGAATAGGCCAGCTCGACCGGTGAAATACCACGACACGATCTCTCAGAATAGAATATTGACTTAACGTGGCTTATGCCAGTTTTTATACGGTGAGAAAGAGATCTGGAGGCCAACTTCCTATCCCACTCGCATGTCCACTCCTTATCCACTCTTAAAACCGGCGTCGCTTACCGTCACCCCTCTATCACTCAACTATATTTATTGTTAGTTATATTGCTCGTGCGAGTCTAATAGGCAAATACAACACATACATACACATACATAGTATAAAACAAAGTCGCTTTCCGATTTTATATGCTTAGATTTTTGAAACTACAGATGTATGTAGTATACATATAGACACATAGAGATATACAGAGAGATAGAAGGTACGGGGTGGTTTGTACGTATAATTCATGTATAATGTAGTAAAAAAATTATTCATTTCGAGATCTAGCACTTTAATTGCGAACGCTGGGTGTACCCTAAACGACAAATCCAAACAATATAGTACACTACATTATTATACACTTTTAAATGGTCTACAAAAAAGGTCCGGGATGGTGTATGTCTATCACTTAGGGATAACTGACCATGAACATTTTTATTTCTTCTTATTGCTTCTGATTCGAAACAAAGGTCGCTGGCTCAACTTGTTTAAACAATAAAAGAATTGACAGGATTTCCTACCCGATTTCCTATACAAACATGTTGTATTCACAGCCATTATTTTCCCTGGGGTAGTAGTAGTAATTGATATCGTGTGACCTATAATTAAGTTACCTTAGTAACTATATATGTAACACAACACCGCTGTCACGCTAATACACAGTAACAGAGCGGAGTCGGCTCCAGTTACTTGTATGTGGCACTCGTTACTGTAAAAAAAATGACCTACTAGTTAATTAAATTTTTTCGCGTAGAATGTAAAATTAAATTATTAAAAATTCCCGCCGTAGCTTCAATGAAAAACCTCTGTAGATGCACTCATCCACTCTAACATTTTTGTTTGGCAATATAGGCCATTCAATATTCATGTAAGCAAGATCGTAAAGGTTTACACTGCCGAAATTCTCTTTCAAATCAAGTAAAAAATAAATTGTTAGATACCACATTAAGGGGTTTTAATTTCTTACAAATAACATAATATATTAATAAAACTACACATTTTCAAAACTATTATTTAGGAAATATTACCTACCAACAGACCCGGCGATCTTAGTTTCGCCTCAGAAGCAATAAATAAATAAATAAAATTTAAAAAAAAATAAGTAACCTAAGTTACTCCTTATTATTCCAGCTACCTGCCAATAAAAGTTCTGTCAAGATCGGTCTAATCTTTTCAAAGATTACCTACCTACCCGAAACAAACAGACGGACAGACAAAAACTGGAAAACATGTTAGTTTGTTGTACGTAGCTTAATATTAATGTAGTAGAGAACAGTTATTTCAATAGTACAAACAGACACTTCATTTTTTTTAAATGTATAGATCTTTTTAAATTTACTAGTACTTTAATAACAATAAATATTTTATTAAACAGTACGTCTGTTGTGCACGAAGTGCCGTTCCTGTATCGATTGTGGACGTTTTTGACACGACCTTGTAGGGACCGTAAATGGAATTAAGTAGGGCCGGCGAAAGTTGAGACATATTTGTCATAACTTGTTCATTTCCCGCCAGCAATTTTTAATGCCAAACGATTTTTTAAACTTCCCGCCACAGACGTTCGTAATTCAAAAGTCGCATCGAGTCAATTATCGATTAATTTTGATATTTGAACAAATAACGAACTTGGCACACAATTGACTTCACAAGCTATCGAGTAGGTAAGATAGTATCGAATATTTGCAAAAGTTTTGTGACAATTTTATTGTGTATTGATTGTCTTATAAAATTGTCGTTATTATATATTACATGCGTAAAGAAATCTTAATTTATTTTGAGTATTTAATTTGAGTTATGAATTAGTCTCTCGGTCTCGTAATAAAACTGATTTTGACAAAGTTATGTTAGTGAAGTTATAAGTTATTTTATTTACAGTCAAAAGTTGTATCAAGTTAAATCCTAATAATGAATGGCACGGGGCTTGCAAAACTTGACTGATGTCAGAGATATTAAGAAATAATATAAACTTTTGATAGTAAGTAGATAAGACGATGAAGCCGGGGCACGTATATTTACAGTTTATTTTTGTCAGATTTCAATTACACTTAAATAAAACTGAAGCCAATGTCTAACAATATTAGATGTCTTAACACCTATTGGGACATTTGGGACCGAGAATATTCTGTAAGTTGTTCATATATAATTACCGCTGCCTACACCCACAGATATATAATCAAACCAACTATATCACGATACATTATCGTAACGTAGTGAGAGATAGTAAAAATATGTTATCTTTATAGGTATTTAATAATTTTATTGATAAGATGATTGTCTACTAATTATGTTTCGTGTAATTTTAATAAATGGATCTTCCTTAATTTCTTACAGACATACATACATAACTTCACGCCAAATCCCTTGCTGGGTAGGCAGATAGAACCGAGCGCCATAAGGCACGATTCTTACACACCTCACTAGCTTCGTTGATTTTCATAACTCTTTTCATGCACGTGCGTCGATTTTCGAGGCTCCTAATATCACCTTCCTCCAGAACACGTTCCATTTGGTCATGGAATGTGTGTTTTGGCCGTCCTTGACTCCTACATCCATCCGCTTTTGCATTGTATATCTGCTTAGTCAATCTTGCATCATCCGTTCTGTACATGTCCGAACCATCGGAGCATGCCCTTTCTTACTTTTACTCCGACACTCTCTTTCAATGCAATGAAGAAGAGTTAATTTTCTTAACCCTATTGCCATAACATCCTTAATACCAGTTGCTCTCTACAGCAGGTCTGTGCTGCCAAATCTTTTTAACGAGGTCAGTCCTTAAACCTAACGAAAATAATATACTTTGCAGTACCTTAGTTATGTAAAGTGTAATGTTAGAAGAAGCATCGAACTTTGTTTCACCTCAAAATAATATTTTCCTAAAAAAATAGCCTAAGTTACTCCTTGTTACACCAGCTACCTGCCAATAAAAGTCCCATCAAAATCGGTTCAGCCATTTCAGAGATTACCTTATTCGAACTAACTGCGAAAACGACTTTTCGAAATTATTTTCGGAAGATATGTATGATAAATATCGATGACTGAAAACCTTGTGCCCGGTATGGCAATAAGTTCGCCACCTATTCCATTTGGGACGTAAACATAACGGCGAGACCAGGCTTAACAACCGCTGCCTACACCTTCGGGTAGAAAAGGCGTGAAGTTATGTTTTATTATAACCAATTCTCATGAATTAATATATTTCTAATTGGCTGTGTCTCGAGGCGGTTTCTTGAAAGTTTATGTCATGAGGGTGTTGCAAGTCGATCATGGTTTCTTTAACGTTTGCCCAATACTCAATCAGCTAAAGGTATCTAGTTCTGTTATTATAAATTAATGTATGATGTAACTTTATCTACTATTGGAGTTGAAGTCTCATTAATTTTTGAAATATGATCAATATGTTCATGATTTATTGGATCGTATGCGATGTGTAGATGATCGGTTCATAAAAATCGTAAAAATGACAGTCAATTATTAAAACCATGATTTAAACTAGTTCACGTCCAATGTTATGTTAAAATGATTATAATAAATTTTAGATAATATTACCAAATAATAAAATAAAAACTAGGTACCTAGTTGGAAGTTTTACCTATTGTGGCCAACACTCTATTGTAAATGGTGCTTTAGATTAATTGTACGACAAAAATAGTCCTAATATGACGCAAAAATTCAAATCTATCAATTCAGATAAGTTCGTGGTAAGTACTACGAGGTATGTTCTAAAATATCATACGACGTCCGACGACTCTTAGACTATGATAGTCGAGTCGTCAAACTAATTTGCTTGCTAGTAAAATTAATACTATTTTACACATCACCGTGTGAATGAATTCACAAGCAAGATATAGTTATTTAAGTTAATTGATTGTTTATACAAAAAGGCCCACACTCAAACGGAAGTTACATCATTAGTGCTATAGAGATATTCTCTCTGCCTACGCACCTTTGTGACTGCGTAAAATCTCAACCTCCTCGAGATGGGGCCGCCTACCTTTTTACGTTGTTTTGACAATTCATTCTAACTAATAATAAAAACACAACACAACACTTTGCTTACATAATTTCTCACCAAGTATTTGCGGGGTAGACAGAGGGAACAGAGAGCCATACACTTTCAAATACATATCTTGTAATCCACGCTTGGCGGATTTTAAGGCTGGCATAACTTGCACGACACTTCCTTCCTTACAACTTTGATTTAGAGGTGGTCAGCGGTCACTCCGCAAATTTTGCGTCTACTTAATTCATCTTGACTATATTTATTCTACTTTCATGCACACTCTGCCATACCCAACTCTCTCGTTCGCTCGCTCCCATAAGATAGCGTTGGCATCAGCGACCTCAGAACCGAATTGTGAATAGCGAGATGGGTTTTTTGCTAACATTTTTACATCCAGCTGGCGTATAGGAACTCTTAATTCCAGCCAGCTTACGCGCTGCCTAGCGAATTCGTATTTTCAACGACTAATTTCAGTTAGTCGGGGACGAGTAATCACTGACAAATTCACTCTAAATTCTATTTATAAACGATTAATTTCATTTTGTCACTCATGAGTAGTCTAGACTAGCTGAAATTAGTCGTTAAAAATACGAATTCATTAGGCAGCGTGTAAGCTGGCTGGAATTAAGAGCTCAAAATAGGCCCCCAGGTATATGTAAGTTTGTTTCTTCACCTTTCAAGCCTTAATTTCTAAGCACATAATTAATACAATAATACAACTGTATTCAATTATATTATTTTTATCAAATAGCTAATCCTCATTGCGCCCTGGAATGAACTCACACAGACCAGGCCACAATATCAGAAAGTAGTGTTACTTATCTGCGGTTTTCTGTGAGGCACTAAAATTTTCAAATAAACATCGTGTAAACTAATCTCAAATACTTACCATCGACATTGGCAAGAAATTTTATAGCATTTTATCTCTGCTTACCCTTACTAATGCAGGAAATTAGCGTGATGATGTGCGTGTTGGTAGTAAAAGCTGTCTAAATACACACACGGCGTTACAGACTGTAGAAGAAAATGATCTATTCACACGTCCCAATAACCTTTTATTTATATAACTTACAACTTGGCCGCTAGCTTTCGCTAAACAGACTATTGTTTCTATGATATGATAAATATATATATAAATATAGTCTCGGTGGTCTAGTCTGAATCAAGAAGTCGTGGGTTCAAATCTGGGCTCACACCAACTACATATCTAAATTCTTTTCGGAAGTTATGTGTGATAAAATATCGATGACAGAAAACTTTATGCCCGATATGGGGATAGGTTCGCCACCTATTCCATTTGGGACGTAAACATAACGGCGAGACGAGGCTTAACAGCCGCTGCCTACACCTTCGGGTAGAAAAGGCGTGAAGTTTTGTTGTCATAATATAACTTCATCAACAATTAGCCGCTCCGGTTATTACTTTTTTATAGGCGTGCTAACAATACTGTTTTATTTTTAAGTAGTACTAATTAATAGGTAATTTTAGTATATTACTATATATCTTTTTGTGCCAGGTCTTCAAGGATAATGGGACTCTGGTCTATAGGGGCAGTGGCCTTGCATTGATCAAATGGCAAATTGTTTTAAAGTACTACATAGAAATCTTAATTTAAAGTTATGTTAAGTTAATTTGTAAACGACTATTACGAATATTACTCTTATTGTTTGTTTTTTTTTTCTATAAATCAAGCTACATCTACTTTTAAGAAATAGATATGAATTTCTTGTCATAATATAGTTTATTATCTATATTTGAATCTTGATTGTGATGATATTTAATAGTGTTTCTTCGAAAATATTGATTAGGGATCTACTTAAGAAATATTTAAAATAACATTTACTTACGCTATCATTTACAACAATTATTTAACCTGCGATGACAAAAGTGATATACTTGAAATACACAAGTCGCTAATTAGCGGTTTTTTTTAACTAATGTGAAAAATCTGCCGTATCTTAAGTGTTGAAAGCCTAGTGGTTCAGTACTGTTCAGCAATCACTTCAAATTTAAAAGTCCTAAGTTCGAATCAAATTTTTCAGTGCAGGGTTTTCTCGAGTAAACTGACGCGATAATTAGGTAGCTCTGGAGAAAAAAAAACGAACCAAAAGCAAAGCTGGAAGCACATTTTTTTTTTAATTTTGACTCAAAATTTGACGGTTAGTCATTAATTTTATAAATAAAATAAAGGAGTACTCACACTTTTATTAAACTCCGGGTAAGTAAACAGCAGAATTTTGCGTCGTACGAGTATATATATAGGTATGTAATGGTAAAGCCAGAGCAAAATTTGTTCTGTCGTAGATAAATTAACATATTTTTTTCAGGTACTAAATATCGTGTGTTTAAAGGAGAGGTATAATAATTTTCACAATGCATGAACATTTGTTAAGTTAGAAGTGAACGAGAGGGCTACTTAACGTAAGACGCAAACTCATTTGCGCTGTTATCTAAGTTTTCCCAAACACCTAGTTGTTATTTGCGACACAATTAAGTGGATACACACGTGGAAAAATAACTAATGATTTGAAATCAATAATTACATTGATGTTGTTTTTGTGAAGACGTTTTTATACTCAACAACAAATACATATTAATATACTATATATGTATTAGGTAGGTGCCTTGTTTTCGCAACCTTTGCTCACCTATGGCTGTGAATAACCGTCTACCCACTGGAAAAAAATAATGTTATCGATCTATAATAATCTTACGACTTACCACAAAAACTCGGGCAGAAAAAATCCGTTAAGGTAGGTACTAGAAAACACAAATCAAAAACAACCAGGTATTGCACACACAAGACAAATTATTCACTATAAATCCACCAAATATCACAAAAACACAATTCGTAACTCGTTTTGTAAACTTCAATTATTATTATTTTTAATTATTTCGATAGCGCGCGCGTCGTGATAACACCGCTGTACGCACAACCGCTGACATGCGGCTATCAGACACGACTGATGAACGAATGAGAATGAATAATAAGCGGAATGTCGCGGCAAAGAACGAATGGTGCGCGAAATGCAGGGCGAGGGCACACGCGCGCGTTTACCGTTCGCGCGGTCCATTCGATCATGCTTAGCAGAGCTGCTGATAATATAAATATCATATTATTATGTATTTAAGGTCTTTCTAAAGATAAAAAACTTATTACAGTGGATATTGAAGTCTCAATTATAGACAACAACTGAACAAATTATTCCTGAGACTAAGTTATAACTCCACAATCTTAATTCGACGATACGATAAAACTTTAACCATAACCCATTTTCAAATATGAAATAATAAAATAAATTCGAGGGGTAAAATACATATGTCCCGAGTGGTCCACAAGCTTTCATTTAACTTTTGTAAGATTTGTGTATATTATTTGATATTATTCTAAATTTTATTTTCAAATTGCAATAACATAGGCCAGCAAAAATACAAAAAAGTGATTGTTCAATAACTATTTTCATTCATTCACACGAGCATGTTCCTGTTGTAAAAGGAAGGTATGTGTTATAATTACCTAAATAAATTTTAACTCATATTCTATGTATAAATATACCTATTTAATACTATATATGTACTTAAGTTGGGGAAAGCCAGTTTAGTTTATCCAACTGATAAAGATTTTAACATAACATAGCATCACGCCGTTTGTTACCCGAAGGTGTAGGCAGCGGCTGTTAAGCCTCGTCTCGCCGTTATGTTTACGTCCCAAATGGAATAGGTTGCGAACCTATTGCCATACCGGGCACAAAGTTTTCAGTCATCGATATTTATCACACATAACTTCCGAAAATAATTTCGAAAAGTCATTGGTGTGAGCCAGTGTCTGGAATCGAACCCGGACCTGTGGATCAGAAGCCGTGTGCTCGACCACTGCGCCACCGAGACTCTTAGATTTTAATGATTTTAAAGATTTTGATGCCAAATAATACTGTAAGGAGCCATAGGCATTTCTTGAATAAACAATATAATAATATTTACATAATACTGTTAAATTTAAAAGCCGCCATTCTATAATAATTATTTTATTTGTACAGTACAGTACACCTTATTGGCCATTGTAACTTTCCTTTTGTATGTGAACAGAAATGTTATTAGGGTGACATAATTTATGAGCCAAAATGTCGATCCATTAAATCACTGACATCAAGACCAGGTGTTCTTGCAAGATGACTCTTGATGTGCGTGAACAATTTATATTCATCTCTCATTCTATCTGAGGCAGTCTCCACTGAAGATGATCAAAAAACTATTATTAATATATATGATTCTCTCTACTATTGGAAACTAAAACGATTAAAGACAGTTCGAAACCTATTTATTATCTAAACTGTGTGTTGTGGAACATAGTGCCCTACAAGTTTTATAGTAGATATGAGTAATAAGTAAGTCCATTTTATAAACACAGATCTTTGTTCTGACCAACCTACTTTCTCACTTATGTTTGTAGAAATAATTGACACTACCACAAGAAAGGCCAGTAAGGAATATAAAAAAGTGCTTGTTTAAAAACTAGACAATAGGATTGAAAATTGGTTGGCAGATTTATTTCACAGAACATGCTGTGAGGCCTCATGTCCGGCTGGTCATCTAGCTGTTTTCATTCATTCATTCATTCACATGAGCATGTTCCTGTTTTAATAGGATGGTATTTGTAATTATGATGGTATGGGCGTAAAAGATATTAGCAGAAAAGCCCAGCTAGCAATTCACAATGCAATACTGATCCCAACGCTAACTTATGGAAGTGAGAGCTGGGTATGGCAGAGTGTGCTTGAAAGTAGGATAAACGCGGTCGAAATGAGGGCATTGCGCAAAATCTGCGGAGTGACCCTCGCTGACCGCGTGGAAAACAAGGTTATAAGGAAGAAAGTCGGATTGAAAGAGAGTGTCGGTGTAAAAGTAAGAAAGGGCATGCTCCGATGGTTCGGACATGTAGAAAGGATAGATGATGCAAGATTAACTAAGCAGATATACAATGCAAAAGCGGATGGAGGTAGGAGTCGAGGACGGCCTAGACACACATTCTATGACCAAATAGAACGTGTTCTGGATGAAGGTGATGTTAGAAGCCTCAAAAATCGGCGCGCGTGCATGAAAAGAGTTATGAAAGTCAACGAAGCGAGTGAGGTGTGTAAGAATCGTGCCGTTATGGCGCTCCGTTCTCTCTGTCTACCCCGCAAGGGATTTGGCGTAAAGTTATGTATTATGTATTTACAATAATTACCTATTAATAAAAATAAAATAAACAGTAGTTATTTTAGTTAATAAAACGGATCTCAAGTTGTATCGTATTGCTTAGAGATTGAATATTTCTTCTGTACCGTATGGACCTGTAGGTATAAGAATTTATCAAAACTCTCTAGAAAATTTTAGTCATGAATTTTGTTCACGAAATTTTAAAAAAAGCTTTAAACTCTTTGTAAACAAATATTCAAAGACCAAGTATGAATGATGTTAAGAAAACTGTGGAAGGAATTGCGCCCAGGTGGAAATGTATTTAACAGTTGTAAACTAGATCAAATTAATCAGCCAAAGAAAAACTTATAGGAAATAGAAGAGACAGTATAGTCAAACGGATATACATACATACATGTCGATAAAAAAGCCTCTCTAGTGGCAAGATGTGCACGAATGATTACGTATAATTGTGTTAGCTTTCTATATCCAGTTACATTGTTCGTAGATATTGCATGTTTAATGAAGTGAAGAACGGACCTGATATAGTTTGTAGATTTTGATTAGTATAAGCTAACCCACTAAGCCCACTTCTGAATCCAGAGGTCGCGGGTTTGAATCCTCACATTGGCTCACACCAATGACTTACAAAATTAATTTTGAAAGTTATGTGAAAAATATTGATAATTAAAAACTTTGTGCCTGGTATGGCAATAGGTTTGCCACGTATTCCATTTGCGATGTAAACATAACCGCGAGGCGAGGCTTAAAAGCCGCTGCCTACACCTTCGGGCAGAAAAACAAATTAAACTGCGTTATAAAACTGTGATTTATTAAAATAGAAATATACAGTCTTATCAAATCACGTTACTAACATAACGATTACGTAACGAATTTTCCACTTATAGCTATCAGAATTTGGAGCATAATTTCCTGTAATCAATAACTAACAGGCTTGCGGTGAGAATACGGTACTATTGAAATGAGAGAAAAAAGGAAAAGGCATAAGCGCGATTGAGATGGAGGTAAAACACACTTGAAGATCGACGAGGGGAATGCAACTGACTTACGTTTCATCATCATCATCATTAGCCTGTTGCAGTCCACTGCTGGACATAGGCCTCTCCCAATGTGCTTACGTTTAATCTATTTTATTAGTAAGGTTTTTGTAACTATTGTATATCTAACCGTGGTAGAGCAATGAAGTTCGCTGCATGGATGGGCTGGTTCGATCGGTGATATACCATGACCTCTCAATGACGTAAAGTGGCTCATACCGCACTTCACTTGGTAAGTGAGGTATCATGAGGCTCAACTCCTTGACCTCTTCATTTCCCATCCTACTTTCGAACCCTTTCCATATCCTATTGTAAGGGCCGGCAACACTTAAAGTGTTCAGGTGTCCATGGGCGGCGTTGGTTACTAATGCTGGTTTGCCCTCATATCCCATAAAAAAAAACTTCACACACACCCTTCATTTTCGGTAAGTGAGCAGTGGGAATTATGCCTCCACATTGAGAATTTTTTTAACGATGAACATAAACTTGTGGTTGACTTTATACACGCGTGATACTCAGCCCGCGTGTCGAAGCCGAGGTTCACCTCGACTTCTGACTGAGAAGTCCCTAATTGGAATCACAAAAAAACTTCTTGCAGCTTATAATGTAATTTCATGAAAGTAATTTGATGTTTTGTGGTATTATTGACTTTGCCTACTAATTCCATAACTAAGAGCGTCAAGCAAAAAATACTCAGGATATGAATATATCGTCTCGTCTAGTCTGGAGGTTTTAAATCAAGAAGACCTGGGATTGAATCCGGGCTCACACCATTGACTTTCATTTCGGAAGCGACGAGTTATAAATATCGATGACTGACGACATTGTGCCCGAAGGGGATATGTTTCGCCACCTAATCAATTTGGGACGTAACAATTCGGCCAGTCAAGATTTACAAGCCACTGTCTAAGCCTTCGGCTAGAAAAGGCGTGAAGTTAAAATAAAGAAAGGAAAAACTAACGTTATAAAATATGTAAACTTATGGTCGCACACTCTATTTTTATTATCGTACCTTGAATCGTCTATTTTAAATAAACAATTAAACGTAATTTACAGTTTCACTACAGTTAATTACATTATGGGTAAAGTAATATGTGCGTATATTATATTTAGTTTTATGATATTGTCAACTATTAAAGTACCGTTATAGTTTAGTAGCAGTTAAATTATATATTAGCAGTTAAATGTATTTAATTTTCCAACTGTAAGTTATTAAGGAAGTTGGCGTTTGACTTTTCAGCCGTTTATGTTTTTTTGTTTATATTGATCAGTTTTGTTGATGGGTGAATTGGGTGACATTAGTTCTCTGTCTATTATAAAATAAATTAAAAGCAAAAATCCTTTTTAAAGAAGCTTTTATTTAACCGGTCTAAAAATAAGAAAATAATATTTCCTTCAAAATTTCAAGTATCAACTTAGAGCCTCAGTATGTACAATTTATATAATAATAAAAGCTTGCCGCGCGAGTTGTAAATAAACTGTACTAATTTTATAATGTCAAATCAAATCAAAATAGCTTTATATTCTTGGGTCTCACGGACACACAGTTAAATGTAGTCCGTAAATACAGATATTTAACTTATTATTATATTTAAAGCATAACATATTAAAACACGAGCGCTTGAGAAAATGGCCTCATTGGAACAAAAACGCACGGACGACTTATGGGGAGTCAAACCTCGCGACAAGCTTTTATTATTATATAAATTGTACATACTGAGGCTCTAAGTTGATACTTGAAATTTTTAAGGAAATATTATTTTCTTATTTTTAGACCGGTTAAATAAAAGCTTCTTTAAACAGGATTTTTGCTTTTAATTTATTTTCTTATTTTTAGTTATAGCTGGCTAGGTTAGTGTCATTTCATTCAACGCATCATTATTGCAAGTTAGTTTACCGCTTAATTTCAAACAGTAACTTCAATAAGGCGATAATCTTATTCAATTTCAGCTTAGAGCTTTCTTTTCCATTTAATCGCAATGATGATTTTTAAGCCATATTGTAGAAATGCATCAAAAATATGTATGCCGTCATCTTGGATGGTCCACCGTATTGTATTTAGAATGACGTCACATTATTTTTCGAGTTATTCTCAACAAGCCCTTTCACTTGATACCCATATTGTAGAAATGCATTAAAAAAACTGTTCCTCTATCTTGGATGATCCGTTATATTGGATTTAGAATGACGTCACATTATTTTTTTAGTTACTCTCAATGAGCCCTTTCATTTGATACCCATATTGTACAGTAGCTTAAAATATGTTTTCCTCCATTTTGGATATTCCACCATATTGGATTTATAATGACGTCATATTATGTTTTGAGTTACTATTCACAAGCCCTTTCATTTGATATCCATGTTGTAGAAACGCAAATATTTTTCCCGCCATATCGGATTTGGAATGACGGCATATTTTTTTTCGAGTTACTATTAACAAGCCCTTTCATTTGATACCCATATTGTAGAAATGCATTAAAAAAACAGTTCCTCTATCTTGGATGATCCGCCATATTGGATTTAAAATGACGTCACATTATTTTTTCAGTTACTCTCAATGAGCCCTTTCATTTGATATCCATGTTGTACAGAAGCTTAAACTATGTTTTCCTCCATCTTGGATATTCCACCATATTGGATTTAGAATGACGTCATTATTTTTTGAGTTACCCTCAATAAGACCTTTCATTTTTGTTTCTAAGATTTTCGCGAATCTCACTCATTGATCAAAACAACTTTTAGGATTATATCGCGTTTATTTATTATTTATTTATTTCCCGACGTTTCGAACTCTTTACAGAGATCATTTTCACGAGTATGAACAAAAAGATGGTAGTTGTTCAAAAGCTATCTTCATTGATACAGAGAGCACCCACTTTTTGGAAATAAAAATCAAAAAGTTGATGTTAAAAATATGATTTTTACTATTGGTAACCCACATCAGACCATGAGAACAAAAGTTAAATACTTATTTATAAGATGCATTAATATATCCTGCTTCTAAAGATCCTTTGTTGTATGATTTAATAAGTAAAAGTTGTTATTATTAAATTATTACAAATTATCTTATTTTCTAAGTTGGTTGAGATTAAAGTATAACTATTATTAAATATTCATTGATTTTAAATTAAAAGGTAAAGTGTTTATTAAAAATCTACCACTGGGTCAAAAACGCGGCCAGTCCTGAGAAAGACCCAGCAAGAAAACTCAGCGGCTGTTCTGCAAAACTGATTATTATTTCATTTTGAACGGGCTATTGATATTGCTATTATTTATAAAGTTTTTGAGAAAAAGAAAGGGACTTGGTTTCTAGGTTAATAAAAATTTAATTAAAATTATTTTGTTTTGATTATATACTGCACTACTCAAAATTCTACATTATTTTGGTTCCTGATGTGGGTCTGAACTGCAAACTATACTAATAGCTCAAGACAGCGAGATACTATTAGTATAGTTTGCAGGTCAGACCCACATCAGGAACCAAAATAATGTAGAATTTTTGATACTTCATACAACGGTCTTTCTCAGGACTGGCCGCGTTTTTGACCCAGTGGTAGATTTTTAATAAACACTTTACCTTTTAATTTAAAATCAATGAATATTTAATAATAGTTATACTTTAATCTCAACCAACTTAGAAAATAAGATAATTTGTAATAATTTAATAATAACAACTTTTACTTATTAAATCATACAACAAAGGATCTTTAGAAACAGGACATATTAATGCATCTTATAAATAAGTATTTAACTTTTGTTCTCATGGTCTGATGTGGGTTACCAATAGTAAAAATCATATTTTTAACATCAACTTTTTGATTTTTATTTCCAAAAAGTGGGTGCTCAATGAAGATAGCTTTTGAACAACTACCATCTTTTTTTTTGTTCATACTCGTGAAAATGATCTCTGTAAAGAGTTCGAAACGTCGGGAAATAAATAAATAATAAATAAACGCGATATAATCCTAAAAGTTGTTTTGATCAAAGACCTTTCATTTGATACCCATATTGCAGAAATGCATTCAAAATATCCATTCCTCCATCTTGGGTGGACCGCCATATTGGATATAGAATAATGTCACACATCATATCATGCATTGTCATCCAAAGTAAACGTGTATACAAAATTTCAGCTCAATCGGTTGAAGATATCTACTTCAAAATTGAGTTGTAAGATTCCACCGAACATACATACTTACATACATACATACAGTGAAAGCTAAATAAAAGCTTTTAATAAATGAAAATTAATCATTACATAGTATAAAACAAAGTCACTTTCCGCTGTCTGTCCCCTTATATGCGTATATCTTTAAAACTACGCAACGGATTATGATGCGGTTTTTTTAAAGTTGGAGGGTGTCAACGGGGTGGTTTTGATCTGTATAGTGTAGTAAAAAAGTGATCATTTTCAAGATTTAGAACTTTAATGGCAAACGCTGCCTGAACCGTAAGTGATAAATCAAAACAACGTACTATATTATTATACACCTTAAAAGGTCTACAAAAATGTCCGCGAGGGCATATGTCTATCATTTAGAGATAACCCACAATGACCATTTTTATTTTTTTACTTTTTACGAGAAATAATGACCTATTTACGAATTGATTTTAAACATTACAGCATTAATTTTCATCCAATTAAGTGAAGATATTGCAGTATTAACATAGCGGGACAGCAGTTATTACTTTTGATGCGGAACAAAGTTCGCCGGGTCAGCTAGTATAATATAAATGTACCTTATTATCATTTACATTTAGTCTAACTAAATGAAATCTTGCAAGATTCTGGAAAGATTATACTACTATTTTACAGCGATGAGTGATTGATATTAAAAACTGCACCCCTTGTTCATTCAGGCTACGAGAGCATGTAAATTTTTCGTCACATGGGGATCAAATCGGAACTAAAAAATCAGGTAGAAAATTTCATAGAACCTGCCAAAAACTAGGCTTTTGGGATTAACCATATTACGAGCTAAAGACACGTGGTTTCCCTTTTACTCCTATTATCAACACAGCGACTGCTCATGGAGCCCTAAGACCTTTCTAACACGCAGGAATACAATAATATAAGAAAATAGCAGTATTTGGCTCTAGTTTTCAAAATTCAATAACCTAGTGGTGCTTTGGTAAAACAACTGACTGCGAAATCGAGGCTGGCCAGTTCGATTAGAAATATGTATTTAAGTGTGTATTTCCAAAAAAAATATGTATATGTATTAATATCCTTTATCTAGTTTCCATAACATAACATTTAGTTCCTTAGCTTGGGAAAACTGGAAGGTAATAGAAAAATAAGACTTAAAACTTCTTCCAAAAAGTAAATTAAACTCATACTTACACTCAAAGTGCGATATTTAAATATTTAAGGCAACTTCCAGAATTGGCGAATTTAGCCAGTGTCCATAAAATTGTTACCAAAGTCCAACTACTTCTGAGCAATAAAATGGAATGAAATACGATAAACATATCGATTCCGTAAGACATTATAATAGCATATTGCTACAAAGCGAATATTAATATATAAATTTGTACTTAATTACTCGAGTTTTGATTAAATTGAAATTGCCTTCCTGCAAAATGGTATATATATACAAGTAAATATATGAACACGTCGGTAACAACTTAAGAAATACGCTAGTTATTTATTATATTATAGCTTTAACAGCGAACTTTGTTCCGCCTCGGAAGCCTGAAAAACTTTTCTCTAAAAAGAGTAGCCTAAGTTACACCTTGTTTCACCAGCTACCTACCTGCCAATAAAGATTCCGTCGAAATCGATCCAGGTATTTCAGAGATTACCCGGAACAAAAATAGTAAAAAAAAAGAAATTTTGGTGTAAATATATTGTAGTAGAAAGCAGTGATTTTATTTATATGTATTTATATTATTTATTCTTTATGTACAAACATTGGTACACAAGGTGGACTTAATGCCACGAGACATTCCCTGCCAGTCGACCTTTGGGTTAAACAGACAGGCTGCGAAGGGTACAGAAAAAAAGTATAAATTTACATTATGATCAAATACGATTAAATACATACGAACACATAAATATACAAATACACGTGAACTGCAAGACTCTACCAGTGTAACATACAAATCTCGATCATCTAAATATAATACTACTGTACATTAAAATTACGATACAGTATATACCTAAACTCGTTAGTATTTTAAATAATCCTATAAGGATCACAACGATGTCAGGGTTCAGACATTAGAAACATACTGTATAATCACATAAATAGATAAGGATCAAAAGCATAATATCTATTTTTATGTCAGTCGTTTAATAAACCTATCCACGATAGTAGAGCCAAGCAGTTCGCTGCATGAATGGGCCGGTTCGACCGGTGAAATACCACGACTTCTCAGAAGATCGACGAAAAGTGGCTCATACCGCGTTTTGTTCGATGAGATAGGTACCCGAAGGCCCACCTCCCTTTCCCATCCTACTCCCTTAACGGTTGGCAACGCAACTTTAACACTATGTGTGTTGCAGGTGTCTATGGGCGACACTGGTCACTTACCATCAGGTGACACGCATGCGAGTTTGCCCTGCTATCTCAAAAAAAAACAATATTATTACATAATTTAACATAACATAACTTCACGCCTATGTTACCCGAAGGTGTAGGTAGCAGCTGTTAAGCCCTGTCTCGCCGTTTACGTGTTTACCTCCCAAATAGAATAGGTGGCAAACCTACTGCCATACCGGGCACAAAGTTTTCAGTCATCGATATTTATCACACCTAACTTCCGAAAACAATTTCGAAAAGTGAATGGTGTGAGCCAGTGTCAGGATTCGAACCCGGACCTCTGGATCAGAAGCCGTGTGCTCGACCACTGGAACACCGAGACATTATTAGATAGTAAATATAGACCGTTGAAATTCCTAGAACACGTTCAGCTGCACAATTTGAATTTTCCTAATTTTACTTACAAAAGTCATTAAGATTATAATTAAACATTTATATATTCTTAAATGACTTTCAATTTCATTTGCTGTGAAGTTTAATTTTGGAAGTTGAGCTCCTTCCGAGCCGGATTTGGGCTTGGGAATCGAATTAAACGACTTTGTATTCAATTTAAAATTATGAATAAAGTTAATGAAAAGCATTACCGACACTGTTAAGATTTAATGAATTTTAGCGATTTTTTATAGTCGTTTTGGACGCGTAAATTAAATTGGCGGACTTCACGACTATTTTCTTTTTTTCTTCATGATTTAAAAAAAAAGGAACAGAAAGTGTCAAACTCAACTTCAAGTTGTGTTTAAATAAAACTGTCCAATGTTTCTTCTCGCATTAGCTATCTGCTCTTTAAAACATCCCGTTAAAGTCAAGTCAAGTTAAGTCAATCCCGTTAAAACCAATCCAAAAAATAATATAATAATAATATCTTGGACACAAATCACACAGCGCCCTCCAGTTCCAAACTAAGCAACTAAATGCTTGTGCAATGGATACTAGATATGGGGCCGTCCATAAATTACGTGAGATGATTTAGGGGGGGAGGGGGTCGAGTCAAATATCATATAATCTCACGTTAGGGAGAGGGAGGGTCTCGACAGATATCACGCAATTTTTGTTCTGATTGAAACAAAAAAAAAACTATTTTGGCCCATTCAACCCAAATTGTATGTACATGCTCAAGATTTAACCACTTTAAGAGCAGATGAGTTTACTCAAAATCATATGAACAGTGGTAGAGCCAAGCAGTTCGCTGCATGAATGGGCCGGATCGACCGGTGAAATACCACGACCTCTCAGAAGACCGACGTAAAGTGGCTCATGCCACGTTTCGTTCTGTGAGAGAGGTATCCGGAGGCCCACCCCCCTTCCCCTTCCTTTCCTATCCCCTATCCCTTAAAGGTCGGCAACGCAACAGTAACACTATATGTGTTGCTGGTGTCCATGGGCGGCGTTGGTTGCTTACCATCAGGTGACACGCCTGCTCGTTTGCACTCCTATCCCATAAAAAAAAAATATGTACATGTTGGTTCCAATAGTCTCTCTTGAGACAGCGCATAATTATGCATGGACTGAATTAGAGTAGATATTATTTTCTTTTTATCACAGTAGTCATGATTAAAGTATTCTATTGTTAATTTTTTATTAAATTTATAACGCTCAGCAATATTGATTATTAGTCTTTACTAGTCGTAAATAAAATCGCGAAACAAATTAGATATAAGCAAATAGTAAAGAAACCCACATTCTGAAAAATCTCACGTGAGATTGGGGGATGGGGGAGGGGGTTGAACAAAATCTCACGACATCTCACCAACAGGGGGAGAGGGGCAGAAAATGTAAAAAAACACCTCACGTAATTTATGGACGGCCCCTAACGGATACTAATACATATTATACTTTTCTTTTTGTAAATACATACTTATTACTATTCATGTTTGTCACAAATATTTGTTCTCGGGTGAGAATCGAACCCCCGACCTCAGTGCTGCAGCCGGTAGTTTTACCAATGCGCCACGAGGCAAAAAAGAAAACATATTGTTTTTCTGCGTTTTTTGTATGGTATTGGGAGGCAAACGAGCAGTCATGTTACCTGATGGTGAGCAATAAACGCACATGGACACCTGGATATGTATTGAGTTAAGAAGTGGGATGGGAAGTGGAGAGGGATAAGGGTTGTGCCCCTTGATACCTGTCTCACCGAGCGAAATTTACTCTCACTTTACGTCGATATTAAAAGGTCGTGGTATATTATCGATCGAGCCTTCTCATTCATGCAGCGAACTGCGCGGCTCTACCACTGTAGAAAACTTCCACTTCTTGCGTTTAGCAAATGTATCACTATTTCTAACAACAAAGATGATACTTATTACATAACATAACATAACTTCACGCCTTTTGTTACCCGAAGGTGTAGGCAGCGGCTGTTAAGCCTCGTTTCGCCGTTATGTTGACGTCCCAAATGGAATAGGTGGCGAACCTATTGCCATACCGGGCACAAAGTTTGTCAGTCATCGGTATTTATCACACATAACTTCCGAAAACAATTTCGAAAAGTCATTGGTGTGAGCCAGTGTCTGGAATCGAACCCCGGACCTCTGGATCAGAGGCCGTGCGCTCGCCCACTGCGCCACCGAGACTTTTTGATACTTATTAAATTAGCTATAAACCATTTTCTGTAAAATGATTAATCTCAAAATATCTACAAAGCAAGGACAGGATAGGAGCCAGGGTAAGATCCTATACCGACTCATAACCTTGGGCAAGGGTTTCCTCAGAGGTTGACCGATGACTGGAAAAGACCTCAAATTATCCCTTTTTAAACGGTACATAATGCGGTGACGTATAGTTAAAAACATACTACATAGTTTGCGTTATAAACGGTATTTTATTTCTATCAGTGTAAGTCTAGTGGCTTAGCACACCAAAATCGGGTTGATATGTCTCGAATTAAAATCCGTGTGCATACAAATTTGTTAGCAGAAATCTTTAAGTTTAAACATATTATATAACCCACTACAGAACTTACAGAACTCAATTCACGCGTGCTTAACTCACATTTACAAGACACTTAGGAACATTACAATAAAGAAAAATATATCAAATATTTGTCGGCATTTGTACATATTCGGGAATAAAACAAGAGGCAAAAGAAAAGTATCGTATATTTGTTTTAACAAGTGACTACACTTTACCTATCACTATATTATAATATACCTTTTTGCTCACTGAAGCAAAAAAGAAATGTTTCTCTCTTATAAATAATAAAAGAGAATTATATATGTATTTTCTTTACGTACACATTGTACTTCGTTAATTTCCTGTTTTGATTTAGATATACATTCATTGTAAAGGTAACATAACGATTCAGCAATTCTACCAGAGGTAACATAACGATTTAGCAATTCTATTCGAAGGTGTGAAAAGCGACTGTTAAGCCGCTTCACGTAGAAAAAGGCGTGAAGTTATGTTAATTGACCTAAGTTTTGTGCGTGATATTTTTGCTAAATAATTATGATCGAATCGACAACCTATATCTTGTAAATTTCTATGAGTATTTAATTTGAAATTGGCAATAACTTTTTCAATATGGACCACGTCTATTAAATCTTCGAGACCATTTTCTCCATTCCCTGGTCTTGTTAGACACGGAGTAAACACCAGCACTAGAAATGTGTCTTTCACGACTACTATCGAATAACAAGCTTTGATTTGAATCACTATCTGCTTGGGCCAGTTGGATTTATCACGCCCTCTGAAATAACGCTCAAATAAAGCACTCTTCATACTGACGATTTTCGATGCGGCACTTTTTATCGTTGTGATTTGAACATCATCAAAATAAATAAAGAATGATTTGTGAATGAATGAATATGTTTTTTATTTATTTTTAATTAATGTCCAATTCTACTTTTAACGGAATGTTACAAATTTATATTTACTATGATAAATCATATTATACTCGTAGATAGGCGGGTGTAGTTGGTTAGCAGAAAGTAGAAATACTACATATATTTAATATCTGCCAATTATCTTACGACCTAACAAAGTTAATTATTATTGTTTTTGCCCACTATGATTTTATTCCTAAATAAGATGTTATATACAACAAACAAAAAATCTAACAATCTTTCTCTTAGGCAACGAAAGAAGAAATTCTGGAAAAGCCACATAGAGTGGTAAATATAATTTTACAATTGCTATTAAAATAACTTAAAAGTATAAATAACTCTACGTCTAATGTAAAATAATATATTATTTAAGATAGTTATGTTAAATAATTATAAGGCCAGATGAAGTCGCCAGTGTGAAGGCATTCTAAAATGTACAGTTAGCCAACGAATCGATAGTTTGACAAAGGGCATAGAGTAAGAAAAAATAAATTATGATGTGTAGATATGTCATTACGAGTTTCAATACCCATCTACCATAGACGACTTATACAATTGTAAGAACTCTTTTATGATGAATTTTATATAAATTATATCGTATTTAGTACTATGAGAATATAATGTAATTAATTTTACGACAAATAATTTGTGTAAAATTAATTAGAAGGTTTTTGTTTTAATGCAATACTAGGTTAATCTTTAAGATGAATCAATAATTTAAATTTCAAACTTAATACAAAAATAATACTCGAATTTTGGTAATATGGCAAATTTACATTTCTTTTTTGTTATTTTACTTAGTGAAGTAAAAATTTATGTAAAGTCTCGGTGGCGCAGTGGTCGAGCACACGGCTTCTGATCCGGAGGTCCGGGTTCGAATCCTGACACTGGCTCACAACAATGACTTTTCGAAATTGTTTTCGGAAGTTATGTGTGATAAATATTGATGACTGAAAAACTTCTTGCTCGGTATGGCAATAGGTTCGCCACCTATTCCATTTGGGACGTAAAACATAACGGCGAGACGAGGCTTAACAGTCGCTGCCTACACCTTCAGGTAACAAAGGCATGAAGTTATGATATGATAAAAATTTGTGCAAACACCCAATTGAATATTATTAAAATTTAGATGTGCTTAATTTTCGCACACTGAACTCAAATATTCATCTTTGTATATGTGATATATAAAAATAAAGTCTTGAAATTTACTCTGCAGACAAAACTTATGCTAAAAACGACGCTTTTCTCTCACAGTACAGTACTTAGCTCAGCATAAATAACTGAATTCGAATTCAACATCTGTAGGTATATTTACCGAAATTATATTTTTTCTATTTCTATTCACATATCTATGAACACGTTAGCTTCTTTTATTATAATACTATTGATATAAGACGAATACGTCGTCGTTATGAGATTCTCTCATTGCATTTATCAATGTAGGCAGTAAACTACATCACAAAATAGCTTGCCGTGTCTTCAATATTTAAATATTCCCAGCATCCCGTTAGGAGCGATCTCCGAACCGCAATACGATTGGTTATCTAATACCACATCATGCAAGGCCGATGCCGACGTCTGGTATTGGCGATAATAACGATTATTATTGGATATTTGCTTTGTTGTCTTCTTTACAAACGCTTTTAATGCCAGCACACCATAATTGAGGTAACTACCCAATATACGGTATTTCAAAGGCATTCGGCTAGGGTAAAGGTACCTGTTATTGACACTACTAATTATTGCTACAATTATGAAATCCTCCCATGAATATATTTCTGCCAATATGGAACTTTTGTATAAAGAGTATGATTCTTTAGATGGAGTAAAATATAGTGACTTTTGTTGTGTTCGTTTAGATATTTCGAAATACTCAACGGATTTTAAAGCAGTTATCTAAAAATAAATGCTTTAAGAGGAAAGTTTCATATTTATGAAGATTTGTGAGTAAATATTTCCCTCAGGGTGTATATATCACTGAATTATATTATAACATTCGCGTTTAAACATCCATATTTATCTAAATATATTTACTCCCTCGTTCCGGGTCATGGGCATATTTATTTATAGAACTAATATCATAACTTCACGCCTTTCTCTACACGAAGGTGTAGACAGCGGCTGTTAAGCGTCGACTCGCCGTTATGTTAATGTCCCAAATGGAATAGCTGGCGAACCTAGTACTATATCGGGCACAAAGTTTTCAGTCATCAATATCTATCAGACATAACTTTCGAAAAGAATTTCGACAAGTGATTGGTGTGAGCCAGGATTCGAACCCGCGACCTCTGGATTCAGAAGCCGGTTGCTCGACCACTGGAGCACCGAGACTACTATAGAAATAATAATTTCTTTGATAATATCCCTACAGCTTCCTTTTGACCTCAGCATCTCGATTCCATTCTCGACATCAATACCTAATTGTTTAAAATTTCCGAAACTCTGTTTAATCATTAATGGATCTTATTTATTATATGCAAAGTGCTTGTTCATCGTTGAGAAAGAAAAAACTTCGAGTAAGATTAAAATATCTTTGCGCATCCTTCACAAGTACTTTATCTTAGCGATGACGAAGACGCCTCCCAATTATGAGAATCACTCCACACTTTTAAGTGTCCTCGAATATTAGGGAAATTGTTTGAAGTTATTTTCGGATCCTTCTATTGAGGTGTCTTGTTGTGGTGTATCAAGGCCGCCGTTAAAAGCGTAAAGTTCTCGTATTGACTTGACATTTAATTATTTAAATTTAAATTTGTTTATTTATTTATTACAGGCTCATACACCAATATCTTTAAAACTTGGTCAACTACGCTTTATTAGTAGATAACGAAAATAGTGGATGTCCCAAGATTGACTAAGCAGATATGCAATGCAAAAGCCAATGGATGTAGGATGCGGACGGCCCAGACACACATTCCATGACCAAATACAACGTGTTAAGGTGATGTTAGCAGCCCCAAAAATCGACTGCGTTCATAAAAAGAATTATGAAAGTCAACGAAGCGAGTGAGGTGTGTAAGAATCGGCGCTCCGTTCTCTCTGCCTACCCCGCAGGGGATTTGGCGTGAAGTTATGTATGTGTATAATATATAACGGAAATAGTAAGTGTATTTATGTTCATCACGCTTATATCTGTTCTAAAATGGGAATAAACTGGCGCCCGGGCACCGATATTGATATATCAGTCGGTACTAATACCCACTATGGCATATAACTTGACTTAAGTTCTCCTTAAAGTTTCATTACATAACCGGAAATGACGCGTTCAATACTACACGTGAAACAAATATTTTCGCTGAAATCTATCCTCACACCGAACTAGGCATTTAATAATCAACTGTACACTTAAAATTTAATCGAGTTTGTCACAAGCGCAAGGGGAACGGAAGCGGGAGGCTAGGCGATGCAATCAGCGTTCCGGAAACGACAATTTGGCGACAATTTCTCGCTCGACCGTCGCCTGCCGCCCGCCCCCGGGCTAACATCCATCGTGGGCCCGGCTACATATGACACATTTTTGTTTCAAATAATATATGAATAGATCAATAAACAGTCTTAAATATATTAATAATAATAGGTCGGGGAAAAAGTCTTTTCGCATAACGTAGGTATAAACTTATTATAAAATTTCTTTGACTGTACTATTTGTGTCCGGCTGGTTTTGGTAACATTAAAAAGGTTACATTATAAAGAAAAGAAAAAAAAAAAAAAAAGTTGTTTCCCGCTATTTTTCATTTGTTTTTCTCTCCGTAAAAATGAGTGAATCTAATGAAGAAATTCGATACATTTTAAAATTTTATTATAAAAAAGGCAAAAATGCAACTCAAGCAGTGAAAAAAATTTGTGATGTTTATATATGATGCAGTGTCAGTAAGAGTAGCACAAATTTGGTTCAAACGTTTTCAGTCCGGAAATTTTGATGTTAAAGATGCACCTCGCTCTGGTCGCCCTGTTACGAATAAAATGGACGCCATTTTTGAAAGAGTGGAGCGGGTAACGGGATAATGTCTCTGCCCACAAAATGGCAGAAAGTTATTCAACAAAACGGTACATATATATTGTAAATAAATGTAAATAAACTTTGAAAAAAATGTCTTGACTTTTCATACAAAAATACGAAAATACTTTTTCCCCAACCTATTAATATAATGTTACTCTAATAAAATATCGTCTTACGGCTGATTTGGATACAGCAATATTCTTTTTACGTTTCAGAATATCGTAAATATCCTATTGAGTAGGAATAAAAAAAACACCCCAAAACCTATGTATGTTGTAATCTAATGTATATGATGAAGGCTGATAAAACGTTATTTAGATTTAAAAAGAATCGGATACTACATACGATTAATATAATTAATAAAATTATTGAGTTATTTTGAAAATGAAGTATACTTCAATTTAAACATTTGTAAAAGTAAAGTAAAGTCGATATCTAGAATACATTCCGACCACGTTGTGTGGTCAGAATGTATTGAACCATCATTACTGAAAAACAGTATAGCACTCCTAATTCTGCGTCAAATAAGGTCCTTTGGACCCGTAAAACTATAAAGTTTATATATTAGGTATCACAGAGCTACTCTCAGAGATACCTCTCACCGCTTTTTTATTCGCGGAACGTTGGAAGTAACATAATTACGTTAAGCTTTTGATATTGATGTGAGGTTGTAATGGTTAAAATGAGCATGCGGATCATCTGATGCTAAGCGACTAGTACCTTCCATGGACACCTGCAAAACGGATAGTGTTACACTTGCGTTGCCGTTCTTTTAGGAATTGGGAAGGAACGAGAAACGGGGTGGTTGTTTTTTTTTTTTTATGGGAGAAGGGCCAAACGAGCTTGCGGGTCACCTGATGGAAAGCAATCACCGCCGCCAATGGCGTCTGCAATACCAGGGGCATCACATCAGCGTTGCCGGCCTTTCAGATGAGAATAGGCTCGTTTCTTAAAGGTTCCTAGGTCGTAGCGGTCCGGAAATACCGTCGCCGGCAACTGGTTCCATGAAGGAACAGTGCGTGGCAAGAAATGCCTGTCGAAACGCACTGTTGTCGATCGCCAACCATTCAGCCAATGCGGGTGGTAGCGTTGGCGCGTCGAACGGTGGCGGAAGTCAGCTGGCGGTATTAATCCGAACAATTCCTCAGAGCACTCCCCGTGGTATATGCGGTAGAGGATACATAGAGATGCCACCTCTCTCCGCAACGCCAGAGGATCAAGCCGATCAGTAAGAGCTTGGTTGTCGACAAGCCGAACCGCGCGTCGTTGGATGCGGTCAAAAGTAGTAGTGGAGTAAGCTGGTACTGGGGTGCCCCCGCCCAAAGATGTGAACAGTATTCCACGTGAGGACGGACCTGCGCCTTGTAAAGTTGCAGGCGATGACCTGACGTGAAATACTGTCCCGCTCTATTGAGCACACCAAGCTTTTTGGAGGCCAATTTGGCCTTGCCCTCCAGATGACCGCGGAACTGGACGTCACTCGACAATTCGACACCAAGAATTCCGATAGCGGCTGAGGCGGGTAAGGGAGTGCTCTCAAAACAGGGAGCTACGACAAAGGGTGTCTTTTTAGCGGTAAACGCGCAAACCTGTGTCTTCTTAGGGTTGAATTGGACTAAGCTTAGTCGGCCCCAGTCCGAAACCTGACTAAGCAGAGTTTCGATTTCAGACACAAGTTTGTTCCTCGTCGGCGTTTTCCCGAGAAATACGCGGGTGGCCGGTATATAAGGCATCCCCGGTACTGTCATCTGCATAACAATGAAGATTGCTGCTAAGCAGCATGTCATTGATATGCAGAAGAAACAGCGCAGGGGATAGCACACAGCCCTGGGGGACTCCAGCATTCACAGGTTTTAAGTCGGAGCATGACCCGTCGACAGCAACTTTAATGCTCCGAGCCGTGAGAAAGCTGGAAACCCAATTGCATAATTTCTCGGGAAGCCCATAACATGGAAGCTTCGAAAGAAGTGCTTTGTGCCAAACCCGATCAAAGGCCTTCGCTACGTCCAAACTAACGGCCAGCGCCTCTCCTTTACTCTCAACCGCTTCCGCCCACCGATGGGTTAAGTACGCTAAAAGATCACCAGCTGAGCGATCTTGACGGAATCCGTACTGACGGTCACTTATCAACTGGTGCTCTTCTAGATACTTAAGGAGCTGGCGGTTGATGAGTGTTTCCATTATTTTGGAGAATAGGGAGGTGATGGCGATAGGTCTGTAGTTGGACGGATCTGAGCGGTCACCTTTTTTAGGGATCGGGTGGACTAAAGCAACCTTCCATGATGCTGGTACAGCGCCGAGAGAGTAGGAGTACCGGAAAAGACGCGTTAGAACCGGTGCCAACTCTGGAGCACACATCTTCAACACGATTGCTGGGAGTCCGTCAGGCCCACTCGACTTGTGGACATCCAGGGATAAAAGTATGCGTCGCACAGTACTTTGCCGGAAACGAACCTCCGGCATGGCGTGACCGCAATGTGGAATTGTCGGTGCGATGTTACCCATATCGTCCAAAGTCGAGTTGGACGCAAAAAGAGTGCCGAGAAGGTCGGCTTTCTCTTTTGCGTCGTGGGCTAGTGACTGGTTCTCCCGGTGCAACGGAGGTTGTTCGGATACTCGTCTCACCGAACTAAAAATGACATCAACCACTTTACGTCACTTACGAGAAATAATTGAAATGTTGTTGAACTTTCATTTTTATCTGAAGTCATACCTGTAACAAAGACATAAATAATTATTAGTAAGTTTATGTAAGCAGTGAGAAGCATAAATAATTAAATGAATTATTTTATTATTATTACTAGTGAACTTTGTTCCGCATCAAAAGTAATTTTTGTAACGTTTACAATTAAAGTGATAAATTTCGAAAATTATCACTTTGTCTTTGCTACATTATACATAAATTATAAATAAAAATCACCCCGTTGACACCCGCTATTTATAAAAAAATAACCGCATCAAAATCCGCTGCGTAGTTTCAAAGATCTAAGCATATAAAGGGACAGACAGCGGAAAGTGACTTTGTTTTATACTATGTAATGATAGTAATTTAATTGCTGTATAAAAAATATGTAATATTATTAATTAATTATATATTGGGTCACTTTATACAATTTGAACCCTGAAACTACTTATTTAATCATCACTACTTAAAAAAAACATAGATAATTTGATATTTTTATTGATTGGATTTGAATGAATTTAATCTAAGTCTTAATCCGTACAAAAATGTAGTTTATCATTTGGTTTTGTCATCAAATAGGTATGTTAATAGTGTTAAATATATGTAATAGTATGTATGGTATATGTAACAGCATTGTTCCGCGGATTTGTTGGTAACAATAACAAAAGCGTTATGGGTGCCATAGATGACATGATCCACAAAAAATAAATTTTAACAGTGGAGCCAAGCAGTTCGCTGCCGGCTCGACCGGTGAAATACCACGACCTCCCAGAAGATCGACGTAAAGTGGCTTATGCCGCGTTTCGTTCGGATGAGCGAGTTACCCTGAGGCCCATCTCCTTTCCCCATCCTTTCCTATCCTACTCCCTTAAGGGACGGCAACGCAACTACACTATATGTGTTACAATTTCAGAGAAACCACTCTCGAAAACCGCACCCTAGGCGAATATGTATTTAAAATGCGTGGTCAGAAACATGTGGATCAAAGTTGAAATTAGTTTAAAATCAAATGGCGCTATGTGATTCATTATTTCATTCATTTCTATACTTATCATCACTCATTGTAGATATTGTTCCGATAAAATTATTTTTCTCGGTAATAGAATAAAAAAAATTGTACCTAAAATAAAATATATTTTTGCGCTATACAAAGTCATTGATTCCATTCAATCGTATTATTCTTTTTGAATACGCGGTTGATTCTCAATAGTGGCACATGTCGGGCATACAGGATATTTCTTCTAGAATATTGACGTACAGTGCGAACAGGCAACCATTATTATAGGTATACAAATATTTAAGATTCCAATAGTAGTAGAGCCACGCAGTTCGCTGCATGAATGGGCCGGCTCGGCCGGTGAAATACCAAGATCTCTCTGGATATCGACGTAAAGTGGCTCTTGCCGCGTTTCGCTCGGTGAGAGAAGTATCAGGGGGTCTAACCCCTTTGCCCCTTCCACTTCCGACCCCTTTCATATCCCATTGTAAGGGCCGGCAGCGCAACAGTAACACTATATGAGTTCAGGTGTCCCTGGGCGGCGTTTGTTGCTCACCACCAGGTGACGCGACTGCTCGTTAGCCCCCCTATACCATAAAAAAAGATTCTTCTCTTTCCGTAACTTCCATGGCTTTCACTCTATCATAAGGCATCTCTTATATATGTATGTATGTGCTTACTTACTGTAAGGTGATTTAATTTGAGTATACTAAAATTTATTAACGCTCTGAAATTAGTGTTAATTAAAAAAATGTAATATTAAAAATTAATACTCCTATTCTTCAAAAACAACAATATATCCGGAACCATACACGGATAAGAATGGAGAAAATATTATATTTAAACTCCTCCGAAATATTAAATCCGGCACGGTTCATATCCGTACTTGCGTATTTCTATGGCCTGATTACAATATGACCTTTCAATCCGGAACTATATTTGTGAGAATATTGTATACTGGGGTAAGCTAATAATGACCGAATACTGCGAAATATTGTATTGTTCGCATTCAGTACATAAAACATTGATCAATTCGCCAAGAGGAATTCAATTCCGTGACTACAACACTACAGCAATGCGATTAAGCCATTATAAATGTAGAAAAACACACTATGATATCGTCTTGATATTTATATCGTAATACTGTATTGAAAGGAAAGGTAACAATAGGTAAGAGAAAAAAAAACCAATTGACTTCATTGCTGATCGACTGTTGATTTTCCAGAAATCGTTTGACGGATTTCTACAAATTATATTGAAAAAAAAAAACTGTTAAGTTATTGCAAGTAAACGATTTCCAAGCTAATATGCAGTCTACTAGGCCTTTTTTGAGAAATTTCATTTAAAATTCTCGGAAGGGAGGGGGGAGGGGGAAAGGGTTTGGACCTCCGGATACCTTTCGCGAAACGCGGCAAGTACCACTTTACGTTGATATTGTGAGAGGTCGTGATATACCGGCCGAAGCGCCTTATTCCTGCAGCGAGCTGCTTGGCTCTACCATTGTGAGAAGGCTAATGCTTGCATGGCTTGAAGCCCTCATAATAAGAGCTAACTGATGAGCGTGTATGACAAAAAAAATGAGAGTCAAGAAGCAAATGAAGTTTGTTAGATTTGTGCCTTTTGAATTTCTGATTTGTCTGCCTACCCCGCCAAGGACTTAGCGTAAAATGTTGTATGTAAATGGCTAGAAATTAGTGAGCAAGCGTTCATAATTGACAATGTTTATCCGACCAACCCGTATAAGTTGTATAATGTCCAACTAAATGCTCAACCTGTAGGTTTATGGCCACCTTTTATAGGGTTGTCAATCATATATTAGTTAATTAAAATTTTATTTAAATAAATATTTTATGATGCTTTATCACCAACATTGATAAGTGGTTAAAATTGGTGTTTAGCAAATAACTAGTTTCTACTAGAATGAAGTCGCGGTTGTTTACAAAATTGAATGTACCTAGAAATAATATTGATTGTCATTGTTTTTTTTTTTTTATGGGATAGGAGGGCAAACGAGCAGGCGTGTCACCTGATGGTAAGCAATCAACGCCGCCCATGGACACCAGCAACACATATAGTGTTACTGTAGCGTTGCCGACCTTTAAGGGATAGGGGATAGGAAAGGACGGGGAAGGGAGCTGGGCCTCCGGGTACCTCTCTCACCGAACGAAACGCGGCATGAGTCACATTACGTCGGTCTTCTGAGAGGTCGTGGTATTTCACCGGTCGAGCCGGCCCATTCATGCAGCGAACTGCTTAGCTCTACCACTGTTATTGTGATACTGTCATTGTGATATAGCCAAATTCAAACTTCTGACCTTTCTTATGGATGTTAGAATGTTAAATCGTTTAGCTATCGAGATGCCAAATTATTTTCAGTAATATATTTTGATATATACTTGATATATTTTGATGAATATACTTATATTCAACAAAATATATCAAGCGTTAGGGTTGCCTACTTAGGCAACCCTAACTCTTACATATAGTGGGGTCACGTATACATTCAGAATTATTGGAGGCGACTGCAACATTGCGTAACAGCAGGAGCGAGTAATTAATTACGATACAAATGACGTCCGCATATACACCTAGGAAACATAAATATATATTTATTTTAATAAAATAGCTTTCATATGTTTGTCTTTGGACATTTCAGACACTTACAGATTATAAGCGAGCCCACCTCCCGTGCAGATAGAAACTGTACTTAATTTATGTTAAAAGAGCTACCATAATTTGACTATTTAATTTTATATATGATTTAGGTATCATTTTTGTAAGAGATAAACTTGATTGTATAGTTTGATAAAAAAAAGAAAAAATACAATAACACAAAAAATATATCGTCTCGTAGAGTATCGGTGTAAAAGCAAGGAAAAGCATGCTCGGATGGTTCGGACATGTAGAAAGAATGAATAATGCCCTATTGACTAAGCAGATATACAGTGCGAATCGTTGTAGAAATCAAAAACGGCTACGATACACACTTTCTATGACCAAATAGAACGAGTCCATGGCGCAGGTGATATCAAAAGCCTTAAAAATCGACTAGCGAGTGTGACAAGAGTTATGAAAGCTGCAGAAGCGATTGAGGTGTGTAAAAGTCGTGCCTTATAGCGCTCTGTTCTCTCTGCCTACCTCGCAAGGGATTTGGCGTGAAGACAACAATGTGATGTACGACGCCTTTTCTACCCCAAGCTGTAGACGGTCACTGTTAAACCTCGACTCGCCGATTTTTTACGACCCAAACAGGACAGGTGGCGGAACTTTTTGCCATACACTGGTCAAGATGTTATCAGTCATGGATATCAATCACACATAAATTTCGAAAAGAATTGCGAAAACTGATTTGTGTCAGCCCGGATTCTTATCCCAAGTTTTCTTGATTCAGAAGCGGGGTTCTCGACCTTCAGACCACCGAGGTGACAACAGATATCGTTATAATTTAACTAGAGTATTTTATTTAAATAGATTATAAATTACATTATCAAAAGCGATATTGTTAGAACATACATACATAACTTCACGCCAAATCCCTTGCGGGGTAGGCAGAGAGAACAGAGCGCCATAGGGCACGATTCTTACACACCTCACTCGCTTCGTTGACTTTCATAACTCTTTTCATGCACGCGCGTCGGTTTTTGAGGCTCTTAACATCACCTTCCTCCAGAACACGTTCTATTTGGTCTTGGAATGTGTGTCTTGGCCGTCCTCGACTCCTACATCCGTCCGCTTTTGCATTGTATATCTGCTTAGTCAGTCTTGCGTCAACCATTCTTTCTACATGTCCGAACCATCGGAGCATGCCCTTTCTTACTTTTACACCGACACTCTCTTTCAAACCAACTTCCTTCCTTACAACCTTGTTTTCTACGCGGTCAGCGAGAGTCACTCCGCAGATTTTGCGTAGAGCCCTCATTTCTACCGCGTTTATTCTACTTTCATGCACACTCTGCCATACCCAGCTCTCGCTTCCATAAGTTAGTGTTGGGATCAGGACTGCATTGTGGATTGCTAACTGGGCCTTTCTGCTAATATTTTTTGCGCCCAGGAATCTGCCCAACACTCCGTTTACGCTATTTCCTATCGCCACTCGTCTTTCTACATCCGCGGTGTACCTTCCATCTCTGCTAAAAGCGCATCCAAGATATACAATTTCATTCACCTGTTCCAGCACTACATCATCAACCATTATCCTTGCATCTGTTCTGGATTCCTCCCTTTCAAACAGCATTACTTTCGTTTTCGTCGCATTCAACTGCAAGCCTTTAATCATGCAATCATCTTTCATAGTAGTGACTAGTGTTTGCAGGTCCGACGGCGATTCGGCTAGAAGCACGGCGTCATCTGCGTAAAGCAGGCAGCTCACAACTAGGTCACCCATTCGCATCCCTACATCCATCGATCTCACTCTCTGGAGACAACTGTCCAGGTACAGGATGAACAGTCGAGCGGACAGCACGCAACCCTGTCTGACGCCGATATTGACGTCAAACCAGGGGGACAAGCCGCCGTCAACACGCACACATGCTGTGCAGCCCTCATAAGTGGACTGCACAGCGCGCAGCAGTGCTCCGCTCACCCCGTAGCCTGGGAGTATATCCCACAGATCCTTTCGTAATACTCTGTCAAACGCTTTTTCCAGATCCACAAAACCGCAGAAAACCTTCCGGTTAACAGCCAGTTGTTTCTCCACGATGTTGCGAAGAGAAAAAATCTGATCCATGCACCCTCATCCGCTTCTGAAACCACCCTGAGCCTCCCACAACACTCCATCAGATATCACCCTCATTCTCCTTTCAATAATTTTCCCATACACTTTTGCTGCTAAACTGATCAAACTAATGGCCCTGTAACTGGCGCACTGCATACGTGATCCCTTACCTTTATACAAGGGCACGATGACAGCGCGCCTCCAGTCCTTGGGAACCTTACCCGACCTCCAGCACAGATTGCTCAAGGTCAGGAAAGCGTCCCGGACACAGGTTCCACCGTGTTTGATCATTTCAGCAGACATCATATCAATTCCAGCTGCCTTACCATTTTTCATACTTCGTATCGACCATTCAATCTCTTCCATAGTAATGTCCTCGTCAGATGTTGGCGCAGCGGTGTCAGCCGTAGGCTCACTCGCGGCGCTCACATCCGGAACATACTCGTACATTTCCCCAAAATACTCACTCCACCTGCCCAATACATCGCTTGGGTTTGCAAGAATGTCACCAAACTTAGACATAATTTTGTCCATTCTGGATGTTGACGAAGAACCCCGAGACTTTCTAACTTCCCTCCAGAAGAGTTTGTTATTCGCCTCGAAGTTCTCCGTCAACCTCACTTCCTCATTCGCAACAAGTCTTTCACGCTTCTCTTTCACTAAGGCTTTGGTAACATTCCTGCAGCGGCGGTAGCTCTCATACTTTTTCTCTGTCATACTATCATTCTGGTTCAAACTTGAGACATAATCCAACCATGCTTTTTTCTTTCTTTCGACGCTGGATTTCACATCCGCGTCCCACCAGGCGTCACCTCTCAGAATCTTATGCCTCTTTGCACTACCACATACTTCTTTTGCACTATTCACTATACTTTCTTTCATTCTTTCCCAGCATTCTTCAACACCTAGGTCAGAAAGACTCGTCTCATTGAGTCTTTTACTGACTAGGCCTACATACATACTCCGTACACTTTCATCTTCTAATTTCTCACATTTTATCCTTTCAAGCTCTCCGAAATGGGTACGCACTCGCCAGTGTCTCCACTTCTTGAAAAGGCCCACGAATCGGCTTATTGTTAGAAGAGATTTATAAATTACTCCTCAGTTTCCAATTTATATAAAAAAAATATATAAAATGTTAAAAAAATATATAATTAATACTCAGAATAGGTACTTATGTTATAAGTTTTATTCGATCTTCAGTTGTTGAGATATATTTATTTCTTAAGCATTCGCCAAGAGCTTTTATTAACAAATGGAAGACCAATTTATGGATTTTATCACTTTTATTCAAATAATTTTATATTTTTCACGATATTTCTGATGTTTTACTATTTATCTATCTACTATAAATGTACTACTTCTATCTGTTCAATTACCATCTCAGTTCATTACAACAATCGCTTCTTAGACCAGCATAACTGTCGACGGGTTTTGACGACTCCTTAGGACACGCTAGGACAAATTCAGTTTGGTCATAGAATGTGTGTCGTCGCCTTTCCCGACTCTTAAATCCTTCCACTTTTGCACACTATCTGCTTATGCAGTCTTACTTCTTTCTTTGTTTCCACAAACCCGAACAATCCATATAACGTTGGTATTCTGTAAATGAACTAATATTGAGAAAGTTCTCACTTTTCACGCATCTATTGAACAAATAAACTCGATTCATATACTTGTGAAGTGATGTAAATAGGTGTGCAAACATCACCTCCGACCGGCCGGCTGGGGTGACCATAGATACATCTATTTAAGTACAGTTTTGAATTTTTATATTCTTTTTAGACAATATTTTTAAAATGTGTTATAATGATGGTAAAAGCCGCTGCCTACACCTGCGGGTAGATGGAGGCGTGAAGTTACAAAAACATGTGCTCAATTTCCTGCGCAATACCTAATTATTTAAACTGAAGGACGGAAAATACACCATATTACGGGTATCAAGGGCGTCTAGGTACAAAAATGATATTTCAGTAATTTACGATATGAACTTAATAAAGTTCTTACTGTCGTACTAACGAGGTATTTATATATAATTAGGCACGCAATTATTTTTTCAATCCATTTGAAGAGTATAGAAAGTAATGAATTCTGAGTAAAATATATTATTTCACGTCGTGGTTTAATTTAATTATGTATGATTTAAGCTAACATCTTTTATGTATGTTTACAACATGTATATGACATATTTTTATTAGAATTTTATTTGAAAAATTATTAAAATATATTATTGAAAGTAGAATGAAAGGTATTTGTTGTTGACATATAATAATAAATATCGTCTATATACATACATAACTTGAAATCAAGTCCCTTGCGGTGTAGGCAGAGAAAACAGACCAACATGAGGCGCGATTCTTTCACACCACACTCGCTTCTTCAACTATCAAAACTGTTGCCATAGAAGCTCGTCGGTTTTAGAACCTTTTCAAGGCAATCCAGAACGGATGCAAGGATAATGGTTGATTATGTAGTTGTGGAACAGGTGAATGAAATTGTATATCTTGGATGCGCTTTTAGCAGGGATGGAAGTTACACCGCGGATGTAGAAAGAAGAGTGGCGTTAGGAAACAGCATAAATGGGGCGTTGGGTAGATTGTAGATTGTAGATTGATGGGCCAGCCAGCAATCCACAACGCTAACTTATGGAAGCGAGAGTTGGGTATGATAGAATGTGCACAAAAGGACTGTGCGCAAAATCTGATATAGTTAGTTACAACTCTCGCTGACTGCGTTGGAAACAAGGTTGTAAGGAAGGAAGTTGGATTAAAAGAGAGTGTCGCTGTAAAAGTAAGAAATAGGCATGCTCCGATGGTTCCTGTAAAAAGAATATATGAAGCAAGACTGGCTGAGCACATATACAATGCAAAAGCGGATGGATGTCGGAGTCGAGGACGGCCAAGAAGGAAGGTGATGTTAGGAGCCTCAAAAATCGACGCGCGTGCATGAAAAGATTTATGAAATTTAATGCAGCGAGTGAGGCGTGTAAGAATCGTGCCTTATAGCCCTTTGTTCTCTCTGCCAACCCTGCAAAGAATTTGGCGTGAAGTTATGTATGTCTGTATATGTAGAGTAGTAATATTTTACTGTACGCTTATAAATTAAACATATAATAGCCTTAACCCAGTTTCTATGTTGGAGTTCACTGTCATCAAGCGCAGTTCTCTTGGTTCTGAGTGATGTATCAGCTGGACATTAAACGTGCTCATGGAAAGAAAGAGTAACTGTCGTCTGGCCCCTTGACCGATACTTGGCACGTCGAACACTTCTTGCCAACGCTGGCTTAAGGTTTAAGTTATAAGCTTGAGCGGAACTACGACCAGTTTTATTAAAAAAACTACAATTTTCAACATGTTATATGACATGTATCTTAGTGAATGTGACGTACACTATATTATCAACCTGACCTGGCGATCTTTGTTTCATCTCGGAGCAATAAATGAAAGTTTTTTTCTGAAAAAAAAGTAGCTTAAATGGGAGTACTTTGAAATTATTTGAATCATTGAAAATATTACACTAGCTACCTACCTATAAAAGTCCCGTCAAAATCGGTCTAGCGATTTCAGAGATTAACGGAGCCAACAGACAGATAGATAAACTAAAATATTATTATTTTATAATATTATTTTGGTGTATGCACCATATTTATATATTTGCATGTATGTAGTAGTACGCAGTTATTTCAATATTATATACAGATGCTTTTATTTATATGTAATACCTAGATGAATACTGTTCAAAGTTTTTAGGCAGGTTTACGACGTTGAAGAATTCGTTTGAACTCATCGATTCGTAAATTAATTTTCTATCCATGAGTGTCTCTTATGAGTATTGGAGAAAAAGGAGTCGTTTCCATGGGTCTAATTAAACGTGTCCTTCTGGAAGGTGATGAAGAACCATAAAAACCTACTAGCGTGTATAAAAAAGTTTTTAAGTAATTAACAATACACGCTGTACTCTCACCACTTCGAGCTCAGATCATTATGGTTGAAGTTTTTTTTTGCCAGCAGCAGCCGCGTACAGTAATTCAGTTATGCTTGTGCCTCCATTGATTGAAGCTTACGTATAGCGGTCAGTGGGTAGAGTACCCAGACCGTTAATGTACCATCCTACTCCACGTAACTGATTACCTTACGTATACTTTTTTACAACTTACATTACAATCATCAAATTATAGTCAAGTAATCATTTGATTACTGTTATTTGTGTGTCTTTAACTGCCTACACAATACAAAGAGAGCAGATCGAGGAATGAATAAAGATTATTAATTGTACCGATTCCATTAGGATTCTTTTGTATCTCCCTCATTATCATCCATAATTATGGACTACGCATAACTTTGAAATAATATTGCCGTATATCGTATAAGAAAATTCGATCCGGCACTCCGACATCTAATTCACAGGTCCCGATCTCATATCCTGGCTGACATCAATGACTATCCGAAAATAAAGTATGATAAATATCGATACATAACAAAACTCTGCCCGTGTATGATAATAATATATTGTTTATTCAACAAACAGCTTAAATAAGAAAATGAGTGACAATAAATAACAATAGAAAGGGGAGTTACTTACAAAGAAAACGAGAAGAGATTAATGTAAAAAAAACCTACTTAAGTAAAATAATAAGCTGATGTAAAGGTAAGTAAATAGTAATGTGTAACAAAAATACTTTCCCAACCACTAGTACAATAGTGGATGTATCCTTATACAACGGATAGCTCGCGTGTGGCTTAGAATCGCACGTCGCCGAGGACCTTTGACAAAGTAATGACGACGCGCAGACAAAGGGTTGCCCCCTTCCCCCCATTCACCTGACGCAAGTTACAACACTTCCCTCCCTTCTCGAGGGTGGTACAGCCTACGGGCAACAGTATACAAAGCAGGAGAGGATAAAATGCTGTTTGAAGTATGTTTATGGAATGATCTCAAATAGTCTGAAATATTTTGGCATGTTTAATATTTTAAGCTGTAAAATTTTAGAGGTCGGCAGGTTCGATCCCCAACCGAGTACAAATGTCTATGATGAGCAGTCTTATCTTAGCAGTTTTATAATGTGCCATGATGACAACTGTATTACAATTTCAGAATGCGCTTCTGAAATTCCAAGATTCCAATTCTCCAAGACTATTCCAAAGATCAGTATTGCACTTACAAGTGCCATTCTTGTTATATTTTATATTACACGTAAACGTTAACTTCACCCGTTTTTCTATGCGAAGGTATAGGCAGCGGCTGTTAAAGCCTAGGCTCGCCGAATCGTTATATTATCGTCCATCTTAAATGGAACAGGTGGCGAACCTAATGCCATCACACCGGATCGTACTGACGACACGAGTACATTACAAAATTCACGTACTCCATCCACGGTCTACTTTGATACGCAGTACTTCATTTGGACGACAGACTTGTGCCTTGTTTCAGGTGTTGTGTGGTTACGCTATTGCCCAGTGTTGGGGCTTTAGTTGTTTTATTTATGTGTATACTGCTGTTACTCAAGCAATTGCTTCCTACATTGGAAAGATTATGAACGTGTGAATGAATGAGACGCGTGTGAATTAATATGACGATATATCCCGTGGGTGTATATAATAATAATAATAATATCTTGGACACAAATCACACGGCGCCCTCTAGTTCCAAGCTAAGCAACTAAATGCTTGTGTTATGGATACTAGATAACGGATAATAATACATATATACTTTTCTTTTGTAAATACATACTTATAATACATAGAAAAACACCCAGAGGCTACACAAATATTCATGTTTGTCACAAATATTTGTGCTCGGGTGGGAATCGAACCCCCGACCTCGTTGCTGCAGCCGGTAGTTTTACCAATGCGCCACGAGGATCGTCAATGTCGTATATGACTATGTTACTTGATTAGAACTTTAGAAATAATATAATTACTCTTTTTTTATATTTCAACCAGCTGACCTGGCGAACTTTGTTCCGCATCAAAAGTAATAATTTGAATTATCACTGTATCTTTATATCACTCTATCTATTTAAAAAACCGCATCAAAATCCGTTGTGTAGTTTCAAAGATCAAAGCATATGAGGGGACAGACAGCGGATAGCGACTTCATTTTATACTATGTAATGATATTGTGTTTGTTCTGTATAGTTCAACATTAATCATTACATAGTTTAAAACAAAGTTGCTTACCGTTGTCAGGATGTCTACGTTATGGTAGCTTTAACCATTCCAACCGATCAGTTTAAAATTCACAAAGTTTCATACATATTTATTAATTTCTTAGATTTTCACGTCAGGAAATGAATAAAAATAAGTTCTAAATAAACGCGATATAATCCATAAAAAGTTGTTTTAATGTTATGAAGTTTCATACAAACTTTCATCCCTTATTTTATTGCTGTAGGGGTAAAATTCATCAAAATCCTTTCTTAGCGCATGCCTACGTTTCGCCAAGTTTCATCCTGATTCGTCCAGTGCTTTGGGTTGTGCATTGATACATCAGTATGTCGTTCGAATCCTCACACCAATGACTTTTCGAAATTGTTTTCGGAAGTTATGTGTGATAGATATCGATGACTGAAAACTGTATTCCCGTTATGGCAATAGGTTCGCCACCTATTCCATTTGGGACGTAAACATAACGGCGAGACGAGGCTTAACAGCCGCTGCCTACACCTTCGGGTAGGAAAGGCGTGAAGTTATGTTATGTTACAGTGTTTTTCGTATATACCGTTGATATTCCAATAAATAACTGTACTATTTACACCTGAAGCTTTATAGTAGAGAGAAGCGTCAATAATAAAACATTCAACTATAAAATCAATTTATTGCAGATAAAACCGCACGAGATTGTTATATGTGGTGCAGTTTGATACATTGTATACAGCCAAGTGTTATTAATAATTGAATATTGCATTCAATTTTATGACTTATCGTAGAATAAATAATGTACAAAATATATTTCGCTTTCGAATCATTATAAACGGACTCTAGTTATAAGAGTTATTAGATAATGCCTCTGGCTTTTGCAAATTTATTAAACTGCCTTCCCTTTGCATAGAAGGAGAATTGAATGAACGTATTGAATATATTATTTGTCTTGTAATTGATTTTAAAAAATATTTAAATTATGGTCATAAATAGTCAAAAGATGAAAATATGTGGATATGACAATCTCGGTGGTCCAGTGGTCGAGCACCCCGCTTCTGATTCAAAAAGACGCGGCTTCGAATAGACGACTGAAAACTTTGTGCCCGGTATGGCAATAAGTTCGCCACCTATTCCAATTTGGAGGTAAACATAACGGCCAGTCGAGGCTTAACAGCCACTGCCTTCGGGTAGAAAATATGCAGAAAATTATGTATTTTAATATATAGTTAGGTACCATAATGGCTTTGTCGTCTACATAGATGGCAAGTTCAACACCTATAATAGTGAATTGGAGGTCTCAAGATCGAATTCGAGCTCATAAATCAATGAGTTCTCGGATTTCTTTAGGAACGATTTTTATGCTGTAATCTTTTCTACAACCTATTAGATTTGCGACTAAAAAGTTTGGCGGGTCGAGATACAGGTGGCGCTAGCAGCATGTCATAATAGGTAATAAGGCATTAGCAGTTTTTAGTTCAAACTTCTCCATGATGCTTATAATAGATATATAAATTTGTCACAAAAGTTGATTAAATACAAAAAGAAAACAAATAATAAAAAAAAAAAGATTAATTACTATCGGTATCGCACTCTTGAGGCACTCACTAATTTTAGCACTCAATAAAAACTCAAGCTTGTGACATCTCTGTAGCAGCGCTCGTATTAGCCTGCCGACGAAACAAGCTCGAAGACCTTGGGAGCTGGAACTCCTTATCTCGTCGTCGCCATCCCTCTCTCGATCCAGCCGCGGTGACATTTTTCGCGTGCTGTAGCTGATCCATAGCAGTCGAATTTCCATCACCGTTTTGCGTTATCATCTCTACTAGTTCTTCAGATTGCCGTTTTCCCATCTTATTTATGCTCGAAAAGAGAAGAAATTCGCGAGAAATAGTTAAAAAGCGAGAAAGACTGAAAGAAGACGACTGTGTTACTTGAAGTCTGTTTTATTACTCTCCTTATTACTAATGAATACACAGAGATTATATAGTCTTATTTTAAACATAACTATATCTACTTTAGTAATACACCACATTCAAGTAGAAAGAGGTGCGACTTGCTTAACTGATAAGTTACTCTTAAACATTGAATTATAACAAATATAAACATAAATAGGTAATTTTATGACATTAAAACAACTTGTTTTATTAATAAGACTTGTTATAATGTCATGAACGTGATTCGCGAAAGTCTTAGAGATAAATAGGTAATTTTATGTAAATAGTTGAGAAGTCTTTTTAATCCAGTGGTCGATCACACGGCTTCTGAATCCAGAGGTCGTTGGTTCGAATGCCGGCTGACACCAATGTCTTTTCGAAATTAATTTCGAAAGTTATAGCGATAAATCGATATTTATCACACATAACGATGATGACTGAAAACTTTGTGCCCGGTATCTTAATAGGTTCGCAACCTCTCAATAGGCTCGCCTTCGGGTACTAAAAGGCGTGGAGTTATGTCATGTTTTGTGTTTGTTTAGGTAATTTTAATTTGTGGCATTTATAATTCAATTTGGTTTTAATCATTTTAGTTGAGTATTTTTATTTTTCGTGGTAATAAACAATACTTGATGTATCAATTGGATAGTATTGTATTGTTAAATATTCACACGGTCATTGGAATTGTTGGCGAGACAAAAGTAATATAGGTATGATACAAATACTTCTAAAATAGTTTGTAACTATAGACAGTGCTTAACATTAATCCGAGTACATGCTGATGAGGAGGAACATTCACAAAAGGAAAATCCTCAAATTAGTCTCCGAGGGGTGAGCATCAAACATTCCAATATAGTAGCTGATTACCATATTATTGGCCTTACTCTGAATAGAAGCCGGCCTAACTTGTTCAAAGATCACAATAGTCACTTTTGAAACAGAACGCAAATTCGACTGATATATTTAATGAGATTCCACGCATCTTCCATTCATTCCAAGAAGAATAGATGATGCAATATTGACTAAGGAGATATACAATGCAAAAGCAGATGATTGTAGGAGTCGAGGAAGGCCAAGACACACATCCATAACCTAATAGAACGTGTTTTAGAGGAAGATGATGTTAGGAGCCTCAAAAATCGACGCGCGTGCATGAAGAGTTATGAAAGTTAACGAAGCGAGTGAGGTGTGTAAGAATGGTGCCTTATGGCGCTCTGTTCTCTCTGCCTACCCCGCATGGGATTTGGGGTGAAGTGTGTGTGTTTGTGTGTGTGTGTGTGTGTGTGTGTGTGTGTGCGTGCGTGCGTGCGTGCGTGCGTGCGTGCGTGCGTGCGTGCGTGCGTGCGTGCGTGCGTGCGTGCGTGTGTGTGTGCTTTTAAACTACGCTTACTTGATAAATACAGCTAAATATTGTTTAGTAAGGGAAAAGGGGACAAAAGAACAAAGGGTTCTTCAAGTGCTAAGAGACTATCGTTCCCCATGGACATCTGCAACACCAGAGGAACACAGTTGTGTTATGTTCTTTAAGATGGGTCAGGGCGGGGGTTGTGGATTAGATGATGACGGGGATGGACTTCCTGAATACATCTCTTACCAATCCAAATCCGGTATCACCTACTCCTTTTCAATATGTTGTGAAAAATAGCTATAAAAGGTGTCAAAATACGTTATTTTATGAGAAGACTTTTCCTCTTTACTTTTTATAATAAGTAAACAGAATTTACTGTGTAAATACATAACTCTCCATATTGTATTTAGTAAAAAAAATGAATACAACTCGTGTATTTCTGATATGTTCATGTGAGATTTTCTTGAAGATATAATTGGTTATTACAAAATTATCCGCTGAACATACATGTTAGTATATAGAAAGACAGATTTTTCACTAGTATAATTTTCCATGAAACACAGTCAGTATGGTTAAGAACAGTTACAAACGGACAAACAATAATTATAGCTGATCGTTAATGATGTTCAAGAACCGGTGTGGAGTTGGATCGCTCATCCAAGGAATTGGATCGAATGCAATTATTAAACCAGTCCATAGCGAGACTAATTTAACGATTTGTTTTTCATTATATTATCGATAAGAATGAAATAAAAAATAAACTGCTATATAATGTTTACGCATATAATTAATATTTCTTGTCTAGTCTAGTCTCGGTGGTCCAATTGACGAGCACACGACTTTTGAATCTAGAGATCATGGGTTCGAACCGCAATCACAGCAATGACTTTTCGAAATTAATTTCGAAAGTTGTGTATGATGAATATCGACGACTAAAATCCCGGGATTGGCAATAGGTTCGCCACGTATTCCATTTGGGACGTAAACATAACGGCGCGGCGTGTCGATACTTAGCAGCCACTGCCTACAGCTTCGGGTAGAAAAAGGCGTGAAGTTATGTTATGTTTCTTGTTTACTAAAAAGATTATTTTATGGAATACAGAAAAAACGAGCAAGCGTGACATCTGATGGTAAGTGACTGGCGCAGCCGATTCGTATTCAATGCAGATAGTGTTACTGATGTGATGGGTTGTCGGCATTTTAAGATGCGATAGGCAGAGAGCGAAGGAGGGGAAATGCAGATACCTCTACAACCTTGCGAATAAGTACCAGTTTACTACGATTTTCTGATAGGTCGTGGTATTTCACTGGTCGCACTCTTGTAGTTGGTTGGCTATGAAATAAAGGCTATGTAATTATCCCCAAAAACCTTTTGTAATGAAAATATTCAAAGGTATTTTTTTCGCTGTTTAATATGATAAAACTTCAAAAAAGTATAACCTTTTATAAACACAAGACTGGCTTGAAAAGCACTTGAAGCTTTTGAATTTATATAAGTATGAAAAAAAAAAAACAACAAGGCACGCTTTCATTTCATTTGTGCAAGACAAAATAAATCATAATATCAGAATTTTTTAACTTGAGGTTCCGAGAGATTCTATACAATTTGAAAAGTACTTTTTTATTATGATTTTCAGCATAAATATGCGGGTTGCGAATAACGAAAACTTGGCAATATTTCTTGAGGAAAATTTTAAGATAACTTTACCGTTTACGTGGTCGATAGCCAAATGATCTACGAAGAAATTAATATAATATTTGAGTATTTGTTTGTAATATTAATAATATGCACTTTATATTAAATGTATTTTATAATGCATGCATTATAATATTAATATTTTTACAAATTTTGGTCAGCGTATTCCGTCTTTTCTTTAAGATGGCGAGAACAATTTTGAAAAGACTTTTATTTATTTTTTTACTGTACAATATATAACTACAACATATATACTAGCAGATACTTAGCTGATGTAATAAGATTTATGATAGAATTTAATTAATTTTAATTTCACTTGAAAATGGGACGATAAATTTTAACTATTAAGTGTCTATTTAGGTACTAAGTAACATTTTGTAACACATAACCTAACACGCTATAACCTAATATATAGTCCATCTATATATATAAATAAAATTGGAGTGTCTGTTTGCAATATTGAAATATTTAATATTTTAATTAATTTTATAGGTTTATTTTACGAACCTAACAATATGGTTGTTAGTAGATATAAACACGTGTTTATATTTCCCTGGAATACTCCAGTTTCATAAAGTATTATTTCCATTAAATTACTTGCACTTTGAGGACGAATAATTGGCTTAATATAGATAACTACGGCAAACGTTGTCTTGCCGAAAAATAAAATTTATAAAATAGGGGTTGATCGTAGGGGGTTGAAAATTTAGGGTTGTATGTATTTTGGTATCCCGTTTTATAAAAAAAATAAAAAAAAAGAAATATATGGAAAAATTAAAAAAAAAATTGAGGGGTGGGTACCCTTGTGATATAGGGGGATGAAAAATAGATGTTGTCCTATTCTCAGACTTACCCGATATGCATACAAAATTTCATGAGAATCGGTCGAGCCGTTTCGGAGGAGTTCAAGTTCGAACCCCGTGACACGAGAATTTTAAGTACCGTAGTAACGCTATCAAATAATAGTAAGTGAACTGATATTACAAAATATAATGTAGTGCCAAATTACAGGTAGGTACATATTTTCCTGTAATTGCATCGTCATGTAATACAGAGACCACGGGTGGTAATAAAATTCACGTGACCTTTATTTTAAAGAACCTACAACACACACAGAGAGAGTGACGTACAATACTTTTTATATATCGATGCTATAAATAGGGGTATTTTCCGGTTTTTCTATTTAAAATGCACCAAAATTATTATTTTTACTTGCAAAGCTTCAAAATTCATATCAAACCCGTTGTTAATATAAAATTATTGCTAATTGAGATGAATGTGGATATTTTCTGCTTTTTTCAGACAATAACATATTTAACATAACATAACTTCACACCTTTTTAACCCGAAGGTGCAGACAGTGGCTGTTAAGCCTCGACTCGCCGTTATGTTTACGTCCCAAATGGAATAGGTGGCGAACCTATTGCCATACCGGGCACAGTTTTTTTGCAATCGATATTTAACACACATAACTTTGAAATTAATTTCGAGAAGTCATCGGTGTGTGCCAGGATTCGAACCCGCGACCTCTGGATTCAGAAACCGAGTGCTTGGCCACGGTACCACCGAGACTATAATAATATACTAACATATTTCGTAAATATAATTGAAATGTATTTTTGCAATATAATATTGTTATACTGTACCATTATAAGTAAATACATCAAAGCGCTAATAATGCAGGGAGGTTTACCTTTACAGTCCTGCCAGCTCCTTTACTGCTCGTAAGGATACTGAAACGCAAACAAAGAAAACAAAATTAATTAATAATATTTTCAAAATACTTTCATGACTCAATTAGTGGAAAGAGTAAGCAGCGTTTCCTATTTCCTCTTATTCATCAAATGAGGTACATACACAGATTATAATTTGTTCTTAAAAAGTATTGAACATAACATAACTTCACGCCTTTTTCTACCCGTAGGCATAGGCAACAACATAAGCCTCGTCTCGCCGTTACCTTTACGTCCCAAATGGAAATCTATTGCTAAATAGTAAATAGTACTTTTACAAACAAAAAAGAAATTTCAAAAATACATTTTACATTTACAGATAACAAATTGACCAGATTAAGTAAGTATAATTAAATAATTAGGGCTGCTAACCAATAATGAACTAATTTTTAGTATACTCTGACTAGTATTTTTTTTTTATTATGGGATAGGAGGGCAAACGAGTAGGCGTGTCACCGTGTCATGGTAAGCAACCAACGCCGCCCATGGACACCAGCAACACATGTAGAGTTACTGTTTCGTTGCCGACCTTTAAGGGATACGGCATAAGGAAAGATGAGGAAGGGGGGTGGGCCTCCGGGCACCTCTCTCACCGAACGAAACGCGGCATGCCCCACTTTACGTCGATCTTCTGAGAGGTCGTGGTATTTCACCGGTCGAGCCGGCCCATTCATGCAGCGAACTGCTTGGCTCTACCCCTGTTAAAATTAATTATTACAGTATATTACTGTCAAAGAGTCAACCCTATTTAATACATATAAATAATAAATAAATATTAAAAAAATAAATAATAAATAAAATTGAAGTGTCTGTATATTGAAATAACTCCTTTCCTACATTCATATGAATATATACCCGACGAACTTTGTTCCGCATGAAAAGAATTAAATGAGTAAATTTTGGATATGATTAGGTTCAATTTGTGCTATTTATCGGCCTTAACTGCTGTCCCGCTATGTTATAATACTGCAATATCTTCGGAAATATTCGTTTAAATTGCATGCTGTAAAGGGCCAGGATCCTCGTATTACATGCACAATCTATTTAAAACACTTAATTGCATGAAAATTAATGCTGTAATGTTTAAAATATCTTCGTAAATAAGCCAATAATTCTCGTAAAAGGTTATAAAATAAAAATGGTTATTGTGGGTTATCCCTAAGAGATAGACATATGGTCTTAGGGCCTTTTTTTAGATCTTCTGAAGGTGTTTAATAATGTAGAACATTGTTTTGATTTATCACTTAGGGTTCAGCCAGCGTTTGCAACTAATGTGCTAAATCTCGAAAATTATCATTTTTTCTTTACAATATCATATATGAATTATAGATCAAAACCACCCCGTTGACACCCTCTAACTATTAAAAAAAAAACGCATCACATTCCGTTACGTAGTTTTATAATCATATAAGGGGACAGACAGCGGAAAGTGACTTTGTTTTATACTATGTGGTACACACAATCCGGTAATCCGGTTGCGGTTAATCTCTGAAATGGCTGGACCGATTTTGACGAGACTTTTTTTGTTGTAATAAAGGAGTAACTTCGGCCACTTTTTTAGAAATGAATATTTTAAAAGCTTTTATTTAACTTGCACTGTATGTATGTATGTATGTATATATGTATGTATGTATATATGTATGTAAGTATGTATGTTCGGTGGAATCTTGCAACTCAATTTTGAAGTAGATATCTTCAACCGATTGAGCTGAAATTTTGTATTCACGTTTACTTTGGATGACAATGCATGATATGATGTGTGATATTATTCTATATCCAATATGGCGGACGACCCAAGATGGAGGAATGGATATTTTGAATGCATATCTGCAATATGGGTATCAAATGAAAGGTCTTATTGAGTGTAACTCAAAAAATAATATAACGTCATTCTAAATCCAATATGGTGGAATATCCAAGATGGAGGAAAACATATTTTAAGCTTCTGTACAATATGGGTATCAAATAAAAGGGCTCATTGAGAGTAACTGAAAAAATAATGTGACGTCATTCTAAATCCAATATGGCGAATCATCCAAGATAGAGGAACAGTTTTTTTTTTTAATACATTTCTACAATATGGGTATCAAATGAAAGGGCTTGTTAATAGTAACTCGAAAAAAAATGACGTCATTCCAAATCCAATATGGTTGGCAAAATATTTGCATTTCAACAATATGGGTATCAAATGAAAGGACTTGTTGAAATTAACTCAAAAAATAATATGACGTCATTCTAAATACAATATGGCGGATATTCTATCTTTTGATGCGGTTTTTTTAATAGTTAGTGGGTGTCAACGGGGTGGTTTTGATCTATAAATTCATGGATAGAGTAGTAAGAAAAAGTGATAATTTTCAAGGTTTAGATCTTTAATCGCAAACGCTGCCTGAACCCTAAGTGATAAAACAAAATAATGTACTACATTGTTATACACCTTCAAAAGATCTACAAAAAAGTCTGCGATGGCATATGTCTACCTCTTAGGGATAACCCACAATGACCCTTTTTATTCTTTTACTTTTTACGAGAAATAATGGCTTATTTACGAAGCGATTTTAAACATTACAGCATTAATTTTCATCCAGTTCACTGTATTAAATAGATTGTGCATAAAATATAGATCAATATTGCCCTTTACAGCATGTAATTTAAACGAATATTTTCAAAGATATTACAGTATTAACTTAGCGGGACATAGTATTGCGTTGCGCGCCAAAACGCGTGCCGATAAATAGCACAAATTTTAATATTCAAATTTTACTCATTTATTACTTTTGATGCGGAACAAAGTTCGCCGGGTCAGCTAGTTATTATATAAATTGTACATACTGAGGCTCTAAGTTGATACTTGAAATTTTTAAGGAAATATTATTTTCTTATGTTTAGAGCGCTTAAGTAAAAGCTTCTTTAAAAACGGTTTTTGTTTTGAATTTATTATTTATTGCTTATTAAGCGAAATTATATCTAATACATATTGCATTCCGTCCTTTAAGTATCCATCTGGGTATAGCAAATTCTAAACAAATATTGTTCTTATTACAATAACCATAAAATTGAAATTTATTATGTGTGGTTAATAATAGAATAAGGTATTTCAAGCATTTCAGTATTTATTGTTCGCTAACTGCAGATCTCGGGGGTGCGTTTTGTACCCTATTTATATGTTTATGGGGTTTTGTGGACAGTTTTATTGTAGGGTTGTTTTATATGGCATCGTCCTCCCTCGGAGGGTAAAACGCGTAAGCGGGATCAGAAGGCAACTCTCCAATAGAAACGGCTTAAAAAGATGTGAATTTTAAAAAACATCACATTTTTCTGGTCAAGGGATCTATTTATCAAGTAAGGTTTTACTCAGAAACGAAACTCCCCTTGCCCATCAATCAAAGCCTTCTCGAGTTCGCTAAGTGCGCTTACATTTTGTTGAATAATACATTTATTGAGACTGAAATTAGCCTTACTTATAAATTAAGTAACGCCGCATCCCCACTTCAATAGGGGAGCGGATGACAGAGACATATATAGGTTTAATCTATTTTTTGTAACTTCATGGCTTTTATACACGACTTTTATACCTCTCTCACTCCCCAATTTTTACATTTAGCTGTTTTTTTTTTAGATTTGTAAACTAGAAAGCGAAGTTATGAATAATACGTTGAAAAAACATACGTTAGTCGCTAACACAGAACAGAGGGTTGTAATCTGGGTGGTCCACCAATAAATTTTCAGATGTTTGTTTGTTTGTGTTTTGTGGCAATAGGTTAGGTTACTTAACTCTACTACTACAATTCACCACTCTCCGCTTATAAAGCCTCCACACGATTGGTTCAAAAGATCTTGGCAAGCGGTTACGAATAGGTTTTTGGTCGCTCACCTTCAGTAAGAAAGTATAACGAGTTACCCGGTTATTTTTCTATTCGCGCGATCTCTGAAAAAAGCATGATGTGATACTGCTGCAATTTATGAAATTTATACATAATATTGTCCACGTTCTTCGTCATATACCTACGTAAATATACAAACAAACAGCAAGTACAAAAATGCAACTTTGTTATTATTTAATAAATAGATGAAAAGGATGCAATAAAGCAACTAACATTAAGTGTAATTGAATAAAGTACTGCAATTTATAACTGTAATTGTTTCAAATTGTGTGTCAACACTTGAGCTTGTAAATAACACGTTAAAGATTTTATTAACTGATCATTAGAGCACACGGCTTCTGAATCCAGACGTCGTGAGTTCGAATCCATGCACATACCAATGACTTTTCAAAATTAATTTCGAAAGTTATGTGTGATAAATGTCGATGACTAATACCGGTAAAATAAAATGCCGGTATGGCAATAGGTATAAGACGTAAACATAACGGCGAGTCGAAGCTTAACAGCCACTGCCTATACCTTCGGGTAGAAAAAGGTGTGAAGTTATGTTATGTTATTATTGTCGGCTTCGTATGGATTTATCAAAATGTGACTTCAAAAAACAGCTGCAATGTGACTTTCAGACGGCGTCGATTCTAACTTCGCATTTTTCTGAACGGGATTTGCATTTTTATGCATTTTTTTTAGAAAAACGGATAGCCTGGCCACTGGATCACATTAAAAAAATCTCTAATTTTCTCTGTAACCTTTGATAAATAACTTAGTCTTCACACCTGTTAACATTATAGCATATTAAAGTTCTGTGTAGTAATGTAGTCGCACACCGCATAGGTTTCAGTAGTAACCTCGACTTAAGAAATAAGGCTTCACCTGCTATTGTATGATCAGATTATTATTATACCTATTGTACAAGGGTGGATGCTAACATATGTAACATACAGCATATTACATAGCATCTAAAATAACTAATTATTGCCTACAATATCGCGTCAAAAATGAATTTACCACAAGCCAGACGGTACACTTGTTCGCCATCGTTCTAGTTTAAAAATGGAGTTATTTTTATCACTATTAATTCGTCCACTCAGACCACATCGATGTCAGTTAAGTTGTTATAAAATGAGCCACTTAAAAACTTTAAATTGCGGAAAAAATGTGGATATAACTTAATCGTCAAACATATTGTGTAGGGTTAACACTTGCAATACCATTACTTTTTATCTCTGTTGTAATGTGCAAATCTATGATACTAAATAACATAGCATAACACATGACACAACTTCACGCCTTTTTCTACCCGAAGGAGTAGACAGTGGCTGTTAAGTAACATAACTCGCCGTAATGTTACTTAGCCGTTATAATTTAGTCATCGATTTTTATCACACATAATTTTCGAAATTGATTAATTTCGAAGAGTCATTGGTGTGGCCAGGAGTCATTGGTGTGTGCCCATTCATGTAGCGACCAGCTTCAGTAGTTCATTTAATGAAAGAGTATATTAGTATAGGTTAATTAACATCATGCTAGTATTACTTAAAGAGCGGTTCAGTTGTCAGAAATGTCAGTGTCAGTCAGTGTCATGTGTCATCAGTGTCATAATACAGTTAATATTATTGCATGTAGTCGTAAGTCATAGACCCGGATGATTAACATGTGTATGTAGTGACAATTATTCCAAACGTCCCTTTGACATGGGTAGACATTGTTACGGTCTTCATAAGGTTATGTGCATGTATCGGCATGTTGAGTAACGTCTCTAGAATGGATAGTTGCAATTTTTTGTTTTATAATTTTTCTCCTTTTTTTTCGGGGGTCATGTCAAGAGCGTGCACGTCGCGACCCCTGCCGTCCCAGTGGGACGCAATCTTGACCGAAGCAAACTCAGCCGGACGGGCTGCTAGGGCGTGCCCCGTAAGCGACGGGCACCGATTAGCCCCCGTCGGTGCGGCTGCATGCGCATGCGGCGAAGGGGGCCGCCACCCTTCACGCAGCGCCAACCCTGGCGGGACGAGGAGAGGGGAGTGCCGTATAGGCACGTGGAATGTTAGAGGTAGTATGACAATAAAGATGAATGAGATGATGGATGTAATAAATGAGAGATGCCTGGATGCCTTATGTTTGACAGAGACAAAGCGGAAGGGGAGTGAGACCGAGGACCTCCCCGGTGGCATGGTAGCCCTATGGTCCGGAGTGGACCCGGACGTCCGTGCCAGTGGGGGTGTTGGAGTCGTTCTGTCCTCCCGCTTTGCTTCAGGAGTGAAAGATTATGAGTTGGTAGGCCCGAGACATCTTTGGGTTCGAATAAAACTGGGGATCACGCGAGTTTTCCTGGTCGCAGCTTATGCTCCCGTCAGCTCCGCGGATCCCCGCGAACTCGAGGAGTTTTGGGAAACTGTTAGGGATATTCTGGATCTGGTTGAGGGAAATGAAAGGATAATTCTGTGTGGTGATCTTAATGGATGGGTCGGAACCAAGAGAGATAGCCTGGAGGCTGTCCTTGGTCCGAATGGTAACAAGAGAGTGAATGATGCTGGTAAGCCGATATTGGACGTATGCCTGGAATGGAACCTCCTTGTGTCTAACACATTATTCCGTCATAAAGATATTCACACGTATACGTGGAGACACTGGAGACGGAATGAACAAAAGAGTATGATTGATTTGATTTTGGTAGATAGTCGTCTCCGAAATACTCTAAGGGATACAAGAGCCTACAGAGGCCCCACTCTTGATACGGACCACTACCTGGTGGTAAGCCGTTTCGTGGGCCTTTTCAAGAAGTGGAGACACTGGCGAGTGCGTACCCATTTCGTAGAGCTTGAAAGGATAAAATGCGAGAAATTAGAATTAGGAAGTGTACGGAGTATGTATGTAGACCTAGTCAGTAAAAGACTCAGTGAGACGAGTCTTTCTGACCTAGGTGTTGAAGAATGCTGGGAAAGAATGAAAGATAGTATAGTGGATTGTGCAAAAGAAGTATGTATGTAGTGCAAAGAGGCATAAGATTCTGAGAGGTGATGCCTGGAGGGACGCGGATGTGAAAGCCAGCGTCGAAAGAAAGAAAAAAGCATGGTTGGATTATGTCTCAAGTTTGAATCAGAATGATAGTATGACAGAGAAAAAGTATGAAAGCTACCGCCGCTGCAGGAATGTTACCAAAGCCTTAGTGAAAGAGAAGCGTGAAAGACTAGTTGCGAATGAGGAAGTGAGGTTGACGGAGAACTTCGAGGCGAATAACAAACTCTTCTGGAGGCAAGTTAGAAAGTCTCGGGGTTCTTCGTCAACATCCAGAATGGACAAAATTATGTCTAAGACTGGTGACATTCTTGCAAACCCAAGCGATGTATTGGGCAGGTGGAGTGAGTATTTTGGGGCAATGTACGAGTATGTTCCGGATGTGGGCGCCGCGGGTGAGCCTACGGCTGATACCGCTGCGCCAACATCTGACGAGGACATTACTATGGAAGAGATTGAATGGTCGATACGAAGTATGAAAAATGGTAAGGCAGCTGGAATTGATACAATGTCTGCTGAAATGATCAAATACGGTGGAACCTGTGTCCGGGACGCTTTCCTGACCTTGAGCAATCTGTGCTGGAGGTCGGGTAAGGTTCCCATGGACTGGAGGCGCGCTGTCATTGTGCCCTTGTATAAAGGTAAGGGATCACGTATGCAGTGTTCCAGTTACAGGGCCATCAGTTTGATTAGTTTAGCAGCAAAAGTGTATGGGAAAATTATTGAAAGGAGAATGAGGGTGATATCTGATGGAGTGTTGTGGGAGGCTCAGGGTGGTTTTAGAAGCGGACGAGGGTGCATGGATCAGATTTTTTCTCTCCGCAACATCGTGGAGAAAAAACTGGCTGTTAACCGGAAGGTTTTCTGCGGTTTTGTGGATTTGGAAAAAGCGTTTGACAGAGTGTTACGAAAGGATCTGTGGGACATACTCCCGGGCTACGGGGTGAGCGGAGCACTGCTGCGCGCTGTGAAGTCCACTTATGAGGGCTGCACAGCGTGTGTGCGTGTTGACGGCGGCTTGTCTCCCTGGTTTGACGTCAATATCGGCGTCAGACAAGGTTGCGTGCTGTCCGCTCGACTGTTCATCCTGTACCTGGACAGTTGTCTCCAGAGAGTGAGATCGATGGATGTAGGGATGCGAATGGGTGACCTAGTTGTGAGCTGCCTGCTTTACGCAGATGACGCCGTGCTTCTAGCCGAATCGCCGTCGGACCTGCAAACACTAGTCACTACTATGGAAGATGATTGCATGATTAAAGGCTTGCAGTTGAATGCGACGAAAACAAAAGTTATGGTGTTTGAAAGGGAGGAATCCAGAACAGATGCAAGGATAATGATTGATGATGTAGTGCTGGAACAAGTGAATGAAATTGTATATCTTGGATGCGCTTTTAGCAGAGATGGAAGGTACACCGCGGATGTAGAAAGACGAGTGGCGATAGGAAATAGCGTAAATGGAGCGTTGGGCAGATTCCTGGGCGCGAAAAACATTAGCAGAAAAGCCCAGCTAGCAATCCACAATGCAGTCCTGATCCCAACGCTAACTTATGGAAGCGAGAGCTGGGTATGGCAGAGTGTGCATGAAAGTAGAATAAACGCGGTAGAAATGAGGGCACTACGCAAAATCTGCGGAGTGACTCTCGCTGACCGCGTAGAAAACAAGGTTGTACGGAAGGAAGTTGGTTTGAAAGAGAGTGTCGGTGTAAAAGTAAGAAAGGGCATGCTCCGATGGTTCGGACATGTAGAAAGAATGGTTGATGCAAGACTGACTAAGTAGATATACAATGCAAAAGCGGATGGATGTAGGAGTCGAGGACGGCCAAGACACACATTCCATGACCAAATAGAACGTGTTCTGGAGGAAGGTGATGTTAAGAGCCTCAAAAACCGACGCGCGTGCATGAAAAGAGTTATGAAAGTCAACGAAGCGAGTGAGGCGTGTAAGAATCGTGCCTTATGGCGCTCTGTTCTCTCTGCCTACCCCGCAAGGGATTTGGCGTGAAGTTATGTATGTATGTATGTGTATAACTTTTCTTTAAACTTTTTTTACGCAAACGAGCATGTCCACACACCTACAACACATATAGTATTACAGTTGCGTTGCTGACCTTTATGAGAGTCGGATGGGAAAGGATGGGAAAGGGTGGTGGCCTCCGGTTACCTCTCTCACTGAACGAAACGCGGCATGAGCCACTTTACGTCGATCCTCTGAGAGGTCCGCGGTATTTCACCTGTCGAGCCGGCCATTTCATGCAGCGAGCTGTTTGGCTCTACCACTGTTAGAACTTAGGTAATCTATAGTTAAACTGTCTTTTATAGATATAGATCCTAAATATATAGTACCGGGTCCGGTGATTAGTCTTGACAATCCTACGTAATGTAACCGATTTTATTATTTGTTAGTTAGCACTGTATCAGTTTGATTGTTAACAGTTTCAATACAGCCTAACCTTAAGATTTCACTATTTTCTCTGTAGTGAAGTGCCGTTTTAGACACAAGAACTGCATAATCTAGGATTCGAAGGCCTCTCAATGAGTCTTCATACATTTTTGTGTGTGTGTGTACCTATATTTATATTTGCGCGTCTACATAATGCAAAGCTGTACTCATTGTACTCTCGATGGTCCAGAGGTCAAGCACACGGCTTCTGATCCAGAGGTCCGGGTTCGAATCCTGACACTGGCTCACACCAATGACTTTTCTAAATGATTTTCGAAAGTTATGTGTGATAAATATCGATGACTAAAAACTTTGTGCCCGGTGTGGCAATAGGTTCGCCACCATTACGCCATTTGGGACGTAAAAATAACGGCGAGTCGAGGCTTAACAGCCACTGCCTACACCTTCGGGTAGAAAAAGGCGTGAAGTTATGTTATGTATGTATGTTTTAAGTGTTTTAACGTCCGAAAACACATTAGTGTGAGCCAAGTTTGAAGCCAACACTTCTGATTCAGAAGTGGGGTACCCAAGACCCAAGGTGAGGTGAGGTGCCCAAGACAAAAGGTATAATAATTTAAACCAGTAAGATAATTACATTGAATCGTGTAATTTAATTTGTTCTTTTATTGGAGATACAACAAGAGCCACTTAATAAAATTACATTTCGATATATCGAGACCGTCGAGATCCAGTCTAGTTCACAAAACTCAAATAAATCTTATTAACAGACAAAGAATGCTGATTTTTTGCATTCCATACATCCCTAGCTCATAGTAATAAAATTACTTTATACAAAAAGTCTATAAATACAATTACAGCTCGTGGCATTATCGACTCTATACGAATACAATACAGTCGAATTTGATTTAACATGATTATTATCGATGAATATGCGACGACACGCAGGGTTGTGCTATTTTTATTCATTTTTTTTACTAAGGCTACGTATTAACTCAGAACATGTCCTGTGCTCTATGCGGACAGTATGACAAAGTTGTTCAACACTCCGACTGTCAGATTTTGATTCTTACTGCATTACGATTAAGTTTAGTTTAGTTTCTAGCTTATGTAAGGTCAACGTCTTCATATATTCTAGGCCCTTTTTTCAAAGATTACACTTGACTGATTCTCGAACGCAATTTTATGAAAAAAAATAAAATAAAAATATCTAGCCGCGGTCGAGCCCGTTTTGATAATGATTCGCCATTTTATTTTTTATCTCACGCACAAATTACAATTAAACATTCTTGCTTTCGTTCTCTATGTGAAGAATTATAGGTATTTAAATTGCGGTCTTTTTTTGAAGTTATTACTACATAAAGAAATGGCTTGCGAAACGTCAATAATAAGTTATGCTTTTGTTGCAAGATGTTTAACTTTTATATCGTGACTTTTCCAGCATATAATAATATAATGATGTACACAGATACATATATTTGTTGTTTTACCCTGAAGCTAAAATACAAACATACATATATAACGTCACGCCAAATCCCTTGCGGGGTAGGCAGAGAGAACGGAGCGCCATAAGGCACGATTCTTACATACCTCATTCGCTTCGTTGACTTTCATAACTTTTTCATGCACGCGCGTCGATTTTTGAGGCTCCTAACATCACCTTCCTCCAGAACACCTTCAATTTGGTCATGGAATGTGTGTCTTGGCCGTCCAAAAATAACTAATAATATAAGAAGCTAAAATAACTTTCGGAAAGCTTTCAATAATACAACGTTAATTTAAATTTATACATAATGCATAAAAATTATTATGTAAATTTGATCTTGGCTACTTAAAAAATTTTCAGTGCTACCAACAGTTATTTTGCTCATAATTCTTAACTGATCATTTAACCATAGTTATATTGTTATTCATTGTTTATATATTTTATAGGTGACTGAACTTCACTACAACTATAACAACTTGAGAGTTTTTATCGTGCGTGGGAATCGAACCTCACTACTGGGGAAATAGAGCAAAAATTAAATAAAGATTTTATCAAACACAGCAGTTGAAAGAGGCGGGCTGTGTCCTTTCAATCATTATTGTGCTTGTGCAGTTATCGAAAAGAGCTTACGCCATCTAACGACAAACTGACTGAACCTAACTATTGTTATGCCAATCAGCAAACAACAAACTATCACTCAGAAATAGGTATTAGGACACGGAGGCGTTTGAGTTGAGTTAATTTGAGTTAAGAAGTAAAAGCCTACAACTTATTCTATCTGATATAAAAAAGGGCGTTTTGTCTTTAATATTATTATTTAAGCATAATGATATTAGTACCTTAAAATTTTAATATAGAGTATGAGTTTTAAACACATGAAAGTAATTGTAGAAATAGTGCAAGACAAAGCTCTTGAAAAAAAATTCTGTGAACTACGTTGAAAGTAACTTCCCGTGGGATACAACATCAAACAGCGCAAAGGAATAGTAATTTGCAGACAATAAAATTATACTATAACACTGACCATTACTAGTAAATATAAAGATGTGCAAGATAAAGCAAAGATAAAGAAATGCAAACTGAAAGACTTCTATTATTTATTTTTTTGATTTTACTTCGATATTCTGAGATTCGTGCGAACTGTGATGTTCCTAAAAATCATATTAGTTTACATATTAAAAGATAAAATATTAATACAAATGGTTTTTTTTACTTTTTTTGTTAGTTTTATAGGCAAAAAATATGTGACATCAAATAATTAGTTTCTCATATGTGCCAACAACGTGGTATAGGGCCGATACCGCAAAGTGTTATTTGGTGTGGGTAGGTATACTATTTTCCCACGGCATGGCATCGGAAGGAGGCATACACCTTTACCCTGTACGTTGTCATTATATCACCGCAAAATGTTTTACCCTGCATACATTTGTGTGTAATAAATTATATTTAGTGCAAAGGGCATGACGTTTTCACAAATAAATAAAATCAAAATATGTATCTATTACAAGTAGCAACCGGATAAAAGCTCATTTCAAATGTAACTTCACACGATTATGATACGATAAGCTGGATTTTACTAACACCTTATGTAATAAGTGGCGAATGTTATTAACATAAATTTATTGCAGATAGCTTGATGATAATCATAGTGCTCCACCAGACTTCCAGATTAAAACCAGATTTTCAGGGTCAACTTTTCTTTTTGTACTTCTTAAAGTACAAAAAAACACGGCAAAAATAAAAAAGGTATTCTATAAAAATGTCTCCCTTACTTGTCCCAGCGTATTTCTTCATTTAAATCATTACCCAGACGTTAACTTGTGGTAATCTGGAAGAGGCCATTACAACATAAGATCGTTTTACACCGTGTGAGGGAATAGTTTAAACTCAATTCATTTTCGACTGCTGCTAGCTGATGTTTAATAATAATATCTTGGACACCAGACATACAGCGCCCACTAGTTCCAAACTAAGCAACTAAATGCTTGTGCTGTGGATACTAGATAGCAGATATGAATACACATTTTATTTTTTTGCAACTACCTACTGATAGAAAAATACCCAGAAGCCGTACAAATATTAATGCTTGTCTCAATTTTTTGTACTTGGGTGGGGATCGAACCCGCCAACCTCGATTGTGCAGTCGGTAGCTTTACCAATACACCACGAGGCTTGTCATTAATGAAGATATTCATATTGTGCTTGTCTGATTTCAATTTACGTTCAAGAATGAAAACTAAAAAAGTTCTAGTCAAGCTCGGTGGTGATAAAACTGGCAAAAAGTCGTCTGAACATTAGTTGCAAGCCGTTTTCAGTGTTTTATGTTACAGCCGCAATGAAAACTGTAAAGCAACTAACCTAGTTATATCGTGGTTTAAGAGATACGGCCTGGTGACACAGCCACAGATAGACGAACAGTTGTGTAAACAGAAAATGTTTTTATTTGTAACATTTGAAAATTATAAATTATTTATATCCATAGATAATTTTTTTTCTGTAAAACTTAAACAGTACATATTCACAACAAAAACTTGTTTTATCATGCCCTGTAAAGTAAAAAATATTAGATCTAAGCTATCGCATTTTTCAAGACGCATTGCATAAGGTGTGCAAATGTATTATTAAAATTGGTTCAGCAATTTATTAATCCACAATGTAATACTTATTTAACATGCATAAAAGTTGTTATTTAATGCACTATATCTAACCACCCCGCTAATCTTCCACACTAATCCACACTGCTCCTCAAACAGATTAGTAGTGGTCACGTTACTTCGGGAATATCATGCCTCTGCATAATGTTCTTCTATCAACATTGAGTCCAACGACCACACACTAGTTGTGTACATCAACAGCTCAATTTACTGCTAACTAATTGTTTATTTGGATAAACAAACATTTAAGAGTATAGTGGTTTCAAGTAACGAGCGCATATCGGCAGGTTTAATCTTAGGCTTACATTCACTGTATGATGAACAAGAATGTTTTTAACCTAACCCTGTATTTTAAATATGTTTGTTAACCCAAAAACGCAAGTTATTTCTATCTTGAATTACAAATAACACAAGATTTAGTTACTTCGCTTTAAACTAGATGTCCCAATTACAATATATTAACATCATATAATCTGAATCAGCAATAATATTTCCACCACAATTTATGATATATTGTAGAGATAAATATGGAGATAAAAAAACATATTTTTCTTCACAGAATATAATATATTTTTCATTTTCATCTAAATTCAATCAATCAGTCACTAGTCGGTTCAATGATTTAGAAGCACATGCATTGTTGTAGTACGCGAGTGTTTTTGTCGCCATAGACACGAGTCCACCCTCTGTGTGGGGCGATAATCGATTCAAACAAACATTTCGATTATTTGTTGCGTATCCCGTTTTTGGGGGAGAAAATGATTTCATTTTTTCAATTAATAATTCTCTTAGAGAACTGTTAATGGTTTGTTTTCATTTATCGTGAACCAAATAACATTGCCAAGGCATTTTTGTCGCATAATTTCAATGATTATGATTTCTCGATCAATTTTTCAAATGTGTTATTTTGTATTGAAAACCTTAACTTTATACGTAACATGCTAGTAATATTTTGTCTTTAAATTATATCAATACAAAGTGATTGCTCAAAATTGCTCATAAGGCGTTATTGCAAACGCGTCTAATATCTGTTTCTAGTTTTCAGTTTTTAAATATAGTCATTCTTATTCATCATCTCATTCTCAAAATAACATTGAGTTACGTTAGTTTCAATAACACACTACGTTCATTGGAAGTGGTGTCAAAACAATAGTATTGTTGACATTGTCAGGAACTACTGAGAACTGATTTAAGCAAGTTACACTGCGTTCAAGAGTCGGATGACCAGTGTAACAGTGGACGGATTCTTTTAATCTTGTAATTAAGTTGAATAACGTAGAATTACGCCTTGGTAGTCCTCTAGACTGAGTGACACTAGTCACTTACCATCAGGTGACATGCTTGCTCGTTTACCCCCTTATCTTATGAAAAATAGACAACGTTGTGGTCGGTGTACGGCAATAGGTGCCGTCAAGTATGAGAGATTAGATAATGAAGCCTACCCCTTCAAATATTACAGGCGCAATAAGGCAACTGATTACAACAACAACATAACTTCACGCCTTTTTACCCGAACACATAACTTTCGAAAACAATTTCGAAAAGTCATTGGTGTGAGCCAAAATAATAATAATAATAATGTGCTATTAATTTATAAACAATTCTAGTCAAAATTAATCCTGTAGAACATTAATTAATTTTCAGAATCAACTAGATCACATGTAAATGGAAAAGTCGTGTTGTGAACAATACCGGCGTTTTGTTCCCAGCAATATAAATCACATTATAATACATTAATAATTTACACAAATAATATTCAAGACACACATTAACTAACAACAAAATACAAATACATAGTACTCATTGAAATATTCATAAATGCTACTCTTTCTATCTCATGTTCAGGCTCATCAGCATTCCTATAACGTTCAAGGGAACTAATCAACCCGATGAATCCATGTCTCCCTGGAGGGCTATTGTGGTCCTACTGGCCCCAACGCATATTAAGAGGGTTATAGACTAGTGTTTCAATTTAAACTGAGCGGTGAGCGGAAACTTATGGCGGTATGAACAAGTCTGTAGGTACATTAAAACCTCTGTTAAATAGTAATCTTTTTATTTTAGACACTTATTACATTCTTCGTGGAATATAACATTGATGCCATTTTCAATTTGTTTTAAATCACTTTAACTCAATTAATCGATTGCCAGAATTTGTTTGAAATATTGTTAAAATAAGAATAATTTCAAATTTGTGAATTTATCATTTCTCACCGAACAAATATATAGAATATTTACGCCGATATTGTGACTGCCGAGTCGGTCCTTTCAGGCAGCTAATGTCGTGGCTCTCCCGCGGTTAAGCTATCACATGTTAAACTTAATTATTAGTTAATGTATATTACTATTAAACTTGTCATTAAATAAAACACGCTATCCGCCCCGCTTGTCCGTTTGTTGCAACCTTACTGAACATCCGCGTCAGCGCGGGCGCCGTTTTGATACTATCTAGTGGTGACACTCGATTCGAACCTAACACACGCTCGGGTTTTATTTACTTTGACTTTAAATTTAACTTAAATTTCCTTAGACCATTGGGAAGAAATCGTTGTGTCTTTTCTTACAATTAATTTCTCATCAGTATAAAGTGGTCTGAATCATTATATTGATGACTGAAAATATAGTGCCCGGTGTAAGGCAATAAGTAGCGGAACCTATTGCCTTGTACTTTACACAATATTTGGGATTCGACGAGACTGTCTGCACCTTAAGATAGAAAAAGCGTGAAAAGAATCTAAATTTTGCGAACCAACCAAGTGTAGTGGCAGCCCCTCTCCTCTAAAAGAAGGTATATAAGATATGATATGAAACCATCTCTCACTTCAAACACAAAAAGTATGAAGTTATAAAAATATTTTCCAGTTTCACAATCTTCATCACAAACATAATTTTAACCCCCCAGTACTTTGTAATAATAGTTATGAAGTACTGGAGGGTTGAAATCGTTAACTATTACAGAAACTATTTCTCATATTTCAAATCTATATAGAGAAAATTAGGTATTTTACAATAACCAAAATAAGAAATAAATAATTATGAGTGAAACAAATATTTGACCTTGTATAAAATATACATAGGGCTTTGTCACCGTACCCTTGATAACATCGATTACCAACACATAAATAACACACGCCATAAAACAAAAACAGTCCGCGTACATCAGATCAGAAAAATCCATTATCATGTAAGCACAGGAGGGGGTGAAAATTACCCCCTTTGAAATTTTTCCGCAGCACGCTTTTATCAACATGCATTCTTTTTTTTAACGATACAGCCATTTAATAAATGACCCATGTCACAAAATAATTTTCGATCCGTAAATTGGCTTCAGGCAGGCTGTGGCTTGTAATTATGGCGGGAATAATTATTTTCAGCATTTAACACACGTTAGCTATATAAATAACTCAACTCAATAAGTTTGTGTACTAATATTAGCAGAATCAAATATGGGGTTCCATTATACTATGGGATGGTTAGTAAAGCCCATTGACATCCAGTGGAATGGAACAGTTTGATATATCTGAATAGATCAAATCCACAAAATATAAAAAATACATAAACAGATATAGAAAAAGATCTATTGATCATGTTGGAAAAAGAGGATTTCGTGGAAATAGTTCCGAAAAAAAATGATTGATATGATGTTAAAAATTAATGGCCAAATATTAGGAATGACGGTAAATCACAATGAAATTACATCAGAACTGACTTAAAATGCAAATTATGTTTGAGGTATGACTAAAGGGACTGGGAAAGAGAGAAACCTGGTGGTGGAATGAAGAAGAACAAAAGGTGTTGCAAATCTAAGAGAGATGGATTGAAGAAATTTGACACGCAGAACGCGTGTCAAATGTGTGAGAGATGATAATGGATGAAGAGAATGCATGAAGTTATAACAATCATATTAATATAGATATGGTGGAAGTTAGGGTGGAGGGTACAGCAATAGCACCAGATTGTATACCTGCAGAAGTTTGAAAGATTCTGGAAGCTGATAGATGGCAGTAGCTGGCTTTATTCTTCAACAAGCTGTTACATGAAGAAACGATCCCAGATCCCAGGTTTAATAGTTTGCTGGTGCCTATTTATAAAAACAAGGATGATGATGATGATGTGCCAGAATGTAGCATCTTTAGAGGATTAAAGCTCATGACATGGTATGAAAGGGAAGAAATGATAACGAGAAGAATGAGAGAAGAAAGTGAGATCACCCTGAACCAGTTTGGATTTATGCCGGGAGGAGGGACAACAGCTGCGGATTTTGCTCTTCGTCAATTGTCCGAAAAATCCTCCTCCGGATACTTCCCTCGCCGAACGAAACGCGACATGTGTCACTTTACGACGATAATCTGAGAGTTCGTGGATTTTCACCGGTCGCGCCCATTCATGCAGCGAGCTGCGTGGCTCTACTGGTAGAGGATGGCCGATAAAGAGATGGATAAACTGTATAAAAGTTAATATCAGTATGAAGGAAGTAATTGCGGAGATGACGAAGGATAGAAGAGAATGCAAAAGAATGACAATTGTGCCGACCCCACTAGGAGAGGGATAATGGCTGGAAAATTATAAAGCATTAACTTACTTCGCTTGGAGAACGAGAGGTCTCTGTGTCCAAAATCCAATCTTTCTTTTTTACGAACATAGAATAAACAAATAATAATTCAAGTGTGAAATTGAACGGTCACGCCACCTCTGACCACCTCTGACCTACAGATTTAGCGTGAAACGGAAAATCATAATACCTTACTTAAATGGATTATAATATTGAGTTGGCTTCACGGCTCAGTTGTAGCGAACTATAAGGTACAAATTAATTGTCTTGAGATTTATTTTTTATAGAAAATTTATTTATTTATTTGAAATTAATAGAATATTATAGCTAGAACTTCTTATAGGTACTATATATTTATAATAGACCCGAAATCCGATTCGAACCGAAGCATTCTTGCAGCGAACTACAATCGGTATTTTAAAATCAGAAATGAAGCGTGGATATCTACCTATTGAAGTAATATTAGGTTATAAATATTTATAGAAGAGATTGTGAATATTATTTATTATATATGTATGTATGTCGTTAATGGAAATTCAACCGGCCGAGTGGAGTTGTAGCAAGACATGATTTTGCATTAAACATGTATATCAGAAATGTTAATAATATCGATTTTAATTATAACTGAACATACATCGTGCTGCGTGGGAAAGTCTGCCAGTAGTCTTCAGGTATAAAATGTGTCATGTACTTTTACGTCTTCAATATTTCAAGTGATAAGATATTGCCTCGTGTTAAGGAAAGTATTCGATCTCCATTATAAGTCGAGATTTTTCAATGATAGCTAATTATCACACACAACTTTGGAAGAAGTTTTCCAAAAAGTCAAGCCATAAGGCACGATTCTTAAACGCCTCACTCGCTTCTTTCTTTTCACAACTCTTGACATACACACTCGTCGATTTTTAAGGCTACTGACATCACCTTCCTCAAGGACTCGAAAATTTGGTCATGAAAAGTGGGGCGTGACCAACTTCTATATCCTTCTGCTTTGCATTGTTTTTTCATTATCGTATAGGGACAAACGAGCAGGCGTGTCATCTGATGGTGAGCAACAAACGCCGCCCATGGACACCTGAACACATATAGTTGCGTTGCGAGCCCTTACAATAGGATATGGAAGTGGTCGGAAGAGGGATGGGAAGGAGAGGAGGAAAGGGGTTGGAACTCCGGGTCCCTCTCTCACCGAGCGAAACACGGTAAAAGCCACTTTATTCGTCGTAGTATTTCACCGGTCGAGCCGACCCATTCGTGAAGCGAACTGTGTGACTCTACCACTGTGTGAATCCTAAGTCAAATAATAATTTACAATATACAAAATCAGTTCTAAAAATAAAACGTATACAATATAAAATATTGCCTCGGTCTAATTCCCTGGGCGGAAGCTTACGTCCTTGAACGTCTTAATTCCAGTATGACCTTCCACTTGACCTTTGTTGTTGTAAAAATGTCACCTTCGTTATTTTTACGACGTCACCGAATGAATAAGTATCCTGACTATTGCCATACAATACATATAGTTGACAGGCCTCGTGGTGCACTGGTAACACTCAATGAATATTTATGTGAGCATTTTTATGGTTTCTAGATGTTTTTGTTAAATTTATTATTATGTATATACTTACAAAAAGAAAAATATATGTAAAAATATTCGTTATCTAGTTTTCATAAGAATCATTTTAGCTAGCCAACTATTATATTACTGTTAACAAATTTTCTAAAGTACAGATAGCGGTGAATAGAGATATGAACTTGGAACCTCATACACACAAGCCACATAAAATAACTCGTATGAATTGTTAAGTATATTGATCCTTAAGATTATGCGTATTCAATTTGGTATTGTGTTTGATTCCTGCGTAGTCACATAAAAATATTCTTAACATAACATAACTTCACGCCTTTTGTTACCCGAAGGTGTAGGTAGCGGCTGTTAAGCCTCGTCTCGCCGTTATGTTTACGTCCCAAATGGAATGTGTAGGTGGCGAACCTATTGCCATACCGGGCACAAAGTTTTCAGTCATCGATATTTATCACACATAACTTCCGAAAATAATTTCGAAAAGTCATTGGTGTGAGCCAGTGTCTGGAATCGAACCCGGACCTCTGAATCAGATGCCGTTTGTTCGACCACTGCGCCACCGAGACTAAAAAATATTCTTAAGCCTCCAAATTGATTTTCAAGCGAGAGATATAAATATCTAATTCTTCTTATTTTGGCGTAAATTATTCTCGCTTCATTCCTATAACACCCTCCCGACTCTTGATGGATATAATGAGATATTTTTTATACATTCAGAGTATACGAACTACCTGTTCTCTCATTGTGACGGCCGATATTCAAATCATGGTGCGGCGACAATCCCTACAAAATAGTAGATCTTTTAACGGAAAAAATAACTTATATATCCACCAAAATGCTCTGATGGTTCAGACATGTAGAAATAATGGATGATGCAAGATTGACTAAGCAGATATACAATGCAAAAGCGGATGGATGTAGGAGTCGAGGACGGCCAAAACACACATTCCATGACCAAATAGAACGTGTTCCGGAGGAACGTGGTGTTAGGAGTCTTAAAAGCGACGCGCGTGGATTAATAGAGTTATGAAAGTCGACGAAGCGAGTGAGGCGTGTAAGAATCGTCCCTTATGGCGCTCTGTTCACTCTAGCAAGGGATTTGTTTTGAAGTTATGTATGTATGTGTATATATTCACTTCTTTAATACACAAATTTGAACAGAACAGCGTGCAGCGTTTTGTTGGAATTTTATAACTCGTAAATATACAACTGGAAGTCGAGCACCAAGCTTCTGAATCAAAAATTTGCTCGATCGTCAAGTTGAGGTGTAATGGCCGCTGCTTATACACTTTTGGGTAGCAAAATGCGTGAAGTTACAAAAAAAAAACAAAAGCAAAAGCATTTTTATAATATCTTAGTTGTACGTTACAGTTAAGGTTTTGATGAGGTTTACTTTTAAAAAATAAATATCAAAATACGAAGAAACTACAAATAACAAAAAAAAAAACGTCTTCGAATTGACTTTTCGGGGAAAACCAATCTCCGAAACGCGAACGCCGTTCACAGTAAAAATACCACCCATATAGTTTTTATGTAAATTGACTAAATGATTAATATCGAAGTAGTTTAGGTCTACAGCTTCCACAGTGCAGTCTTGCAAAATTTGCAGTATTTTTTATGGTATTTGTGTAAACTTCTAAAAGCAGTACAACTATTGTGACGAATATTTTAATCTATGGACTTCAATTTGTCTTTTGATATCTACTTAACACCTAAAGACTAAAATACTATATTTGTCTCCCGATCTCTCTGTCTCTCATGACATGGATTTGTGGACAACATAACCTAACTTCACGCCTTTTTCTACCCGTAGGTGTAGGCAGCGGCTGTTAACCCCTGACTTGCCGTTATGTTATCGTCGTAATGAAATAGATGGCGAACCCATTGCCATACCTGGCACAAAGTTATTGATATTTATTACACATAACTTCCGAAAATAAATTCGAAAAGTCATTGGTGTGAGCCAGTATTCGAACCCACGACTTCTTGATTCAGAAGCGGGGTGCTCGACCACCGAGACTATAAATTTGTGGGCAACAACTAGTGTTTAAAAGTACTTTATTGTACACTTGTATTCATACTAAGTGTATATTTTGTATAGACCTTCTGCAGAAACTACAAAAATCTAAATTTCTATAATACCCCTTTTCAAAGGCAAAGCAAAAAAACTAATGTTCTACATGAATTATATGAGTCATAAGAGGTAAAGCAGTGAGGCATCTCAATCCATTCGAAGATAATGGTAAGATAATATCATAATTTGAGATCTTGTATCATGCAACGTGTAATTTTATGACCTGCATCTTGTATGAGAATACCTGGGTCCATATCATACCATCAACCTGTTAATGCTGTCCCTTGAGGCCTATTTAAAAGGAAATATAGGGTCAATCATGAGCATCTAGAATGATTCGGGAGTATTTTCTATTAAATACACGCAACAACTGCATGCTTTCAATGTACAAGGGGAATTATGCTTCGTATAGTATGTTTTGTTCCCATGTAATAGGGCTTTTCTAAGTCGTCGATATTTAAAAACTACGATAAATGTCGTTGGTCAAATTGATCATCTGGAAAAGTCCGACAATGTTTATAAATAGACTAGAGAGAAATTACATCACCTAAAGTACAGATTATAAGTGTCTTCGAGGTGGTGGGTTTCCATAACTAACACAGTGGGGGTTATCAAAACAGTGTATGAAGCGCATGCGTCGAACCTCCCCCAACCTGTCTGTACGTTCACCTCGTCAGCGTAGGGTCGACAGAATTATAATAAAAAAATATTTTGAACCAGCACAATTCTACGCAACTCAAATTATCAGACCCACAAAATCGAAAAGGTAGAAGATATATACCAAGAGATATTCACATATATAAAGCGAAGGAATATCAAATTAAAAGTTACCAATTCTAAGATCAGGAATGATAACTTCACGGCGTTTACTTTGCACGGTTCTGTAAAAGTATTACTAAATCGCTACCTACACTCGCATCAAATACAAATCAGTCAACTGGAATTAATATTTTTTCAAAACCGTTATACCTAGGACTTGTAACTTCACACCTTTTATATCTGAAGGTGTAGTCAGCGGCAACTACACTTCGGAAAGTCGGATCAATTGTCTAGTCTTAAATGTAATCTCAGATTTAATCCACGGTTATCCGCTAAAAAACGATTGAAGGAGTAGTTCACCCGTGACAATACCAGCTGCATATGCAAAGATGAAATTTATTCTTTCGTGGTTTTCATTCGCTTCTCCAGATTTGAGTGCAAGAACCTCGTTGCTGAAGTGTCTTATTAGCATCTTACATTTGAAGAATCCCCCGCGGCACGATTGGCTGCCAGCCCTACCCCAAGATACGGGAGTGCATAACGAGGGGAGCAGGTTTGTCTCGTGCTGCAAGGTCGGAGGGAGCCGGGACCAGAGGGTTCGTGCCTTGATTTTGTCTTTACTATTTATGCAGTAACGATTCGCTGTTATGTGCTCTGATCTATCACGACAGGAAAGAGTTGAATAATATATTTTGGTGGGAGGTAATCTGTACGATTCTTAGTATTTGCTAGTAAATCTAGAACAATTTATTGATACAGCTAAATATTTTTTTTTATGGGATAGTAGGGCAAACGAGCAGGCGTGTCACCTGATGGTAAGCAACCAACGCCGCCCATGGACACCAGGAACACATATAGTGTAACTAATCCTAGAAGTTGAATATTCATTCAGCGGTAGAGCCACGCAGTTTACTGTATGAATGGGCCGGCTCGATCGATGAAATACCACGGCCTATCAAAATATCGCGTAAATTGGCTCATGCCGTATTTCGTTCAGTGAGAGAAGTATCCGGAGGCCCACCCCCTTCTTCCTTCTTTCCCATCCTACTCTCTTACATGCCGGCAACGAAACTGTAACACCATCCGTGTTGCAGGTGTCCATGGCAACGGTAGTTGAATACTAACAGGTGACCCGCTTGCTCAATTGCCCTTCTATTCCATAAAAAAAATACCAATTTGGTGTAATGTAACACAGTCTATTACCGTACATTCCCGCCAAACACTGAAAAACTCAGAAACAAGTGAAAAAAATTAAATATTCAAACCCAGTGACGAATCCGGACTGCTTATTCGGAAGGTCACCAAGATACAGTACCTATTTAATCTATAAAATATGTCATGACTCTATTTTATCTATTGGTTCCCTTATGCTATACAAACATCCTTCATATTCATTGATAGGAGTATACCCATAGCCATAGCAGAGCTTTCCAAGTGGGACGGGCCACATTATCACAACAAAGGTTTCAGCTGACACTGAACAGAAATCCTGTCGCCAAACTTTGAAGGGTCAGCCTTAATTAGATACGGGTCGACGTATACCATTCCTTGTTTATATTTATTCTAAGGCTTTAATATTAGATACTGTTTGTAAATATACCTTTCTCCACCATAACTCATATCGTTAATTATATCTGTAACTAGCTGACCCGGCGAACTGTGTTCCGCATCAAAAGTAGTTTTTAAAGCGATTACAATTAAATTGTTAAGTCTCGAAAATTATCACTTTTTCTTTACTACTTTATACATTATTTAAACATACAAACCACCCTGCTGACACCTTCTATCTATTAAAAAAACCCGCAGCAGAATCCGTTGCGTAGTTACAAAAATCTAAGCATAATAAGGGGTTAGACAGCGGAGAGCGACCTTATTTTTATATTAAGTAATGATAGTTAATCATAATATTGGAATTATGAGCGTTTATTTAATTGATTTATTTGTATTTTAAAAATATATAATGAATAGTAATTTCAAAAATAAATTATTAATGCTATATTCAAAAACTGTGCTATGGCTTGGAACTACAAACAATATAATAATATATTTATTGATCTTTAACCACTTTACAAATTAGTTAATTTGATCGAGGTCACCTTTTAAGCAGCGAGTGCCTGTGCCAGGTGACCACAAATAACATCAATAGGTACCTTGGTTCAATCAGTTCTAAGCATTTTATTCCTGGACATATAAAAAATAAAATAAAAAATATGTCACCAATGCCGCAAATGGACATCTCCAACACATAGTGTTACAGTTGCATTGCCGACCTTTAAGGGAGTAGGATAGGAAAGGATGGTGGGGAGGAAGAGGGTGGGCCTCCGGGTACCACTCTCACCGAACGACACGCGGCATGCGCCACATTACGTCGATATTCCATCCGTCCAGGTGTACAATATTTCAGGACGTAGATGGCGATCAGGGCAAGGCGCTAAAAGAGGGTTTATTCTAACTTATTACAAATTCATCTTCTCTGAAATTCATCATCCGAAGTGCCTTAAACATATAAATAGAGGCTGTTTATTCCCTGGTGTCGGGTATCATGGGAGATTATACAATAAACTTTTAATCTCTTCTCAATTTACAAACAGAGACAGAGTTATTTAAGCTATAGTTAATTTAATTCTGTCAATTAGAGAATTGTATACTTATTTTAAAGAAAACTCAAAGCATCATATCGATTGGGTCAAATAACTCAATTGAGTAACAAAAAACATATTGTCAAAAAATAATAATGTCATCTATTTTTAAATAACCCTAAACATCCTAATCCTACCTGTTTATTAGTAAAATAAAAGAATGCTATTTTTGCTATATTCATTATCGGAAATACAAATATAGATGACATTATTAGCCCCTAATGCGTCCGTATTTTGTTGTCCAAAGGAAAAATGTGGTGGAACTTATTGCCGCACACCGGGCGCTACGTTGCCAGTCATCGATATTTATGCCTCACAACTTTCGAACAGACTTTCGGTAATTCATTGGAGCGAGGATTCGATCCCATGACTTCTTAATCCAGAAAAAGGGTGCTCAATCTCCAGACCAACGAGATTATAATAATACTTTTACATTCAAATCTTTCTTGAACATTCCATATATTCCCGGATTTCAAGGTAAAATATGCATTTAGAATTTATATGCAGTGACTAATATTGTCGGTCATGAACTATGCAGCGCTCGTGACAACTAAAGGAGCCGTACCACATTAACAATGACCTTAAGAAATGTGCAGAACTTATTGAATGAATGAACGACCGAATGGTCAGTGCCCTCTGTGCGTGCACGTATGTCTATTGTCAAAGCAAAACCTCTGAAATTGCCATGCTCAATAACATTTTCCTTTTTTATTATGGCATAGGAGCGTCTTAATGGTAAGCAACTAACGCCGTCCAAGTACACCTACAACACAGTGTTACAGTTGCGTTGTCGGCCTTTAAAATGGGTTAAGGAAGGGTTCGAAAGTGGGAGGGGTGAGTAGAAGGAGTTGGGCCTCCTCTTTCATCGGCAAAACCGGGCATGAACCACATTGCGTCAATATCCTGAGAGGTCTTATTGTACATATAAGTTTGTTAAAATCTCCCATAATACGATTAATAACTATAGAATTTCTGATTGTCTCCCTACAGTCTACTTCTTGTTTACAAGTGTAACTTTAAATCATCCAAGTTATCCCATGAGGGTCTCATCACGCCGTTTATGGGAAATATATTGTTCATAAATACAACATCATTTATAATCTTCAAGCGGGTTAAAAGACAGTAAAGTTTAACTTATTATCTATACATATAATAAAATCGTAGGAAAGTTGAAACTGTACAATGAATATATTTTTTAAAATACTTGGGACGTGATCAACAATCAAAACCCGAACCGAAATCAAAAATATGGTTTTTAGAATTTTTGTCTGTTTATCTTTATGTTTACGGATAAACTTTAAAAGTACTGCATGCTTTTACGTCCAATTTTGCATAAATGTAACCAAGAGGTGGGGTCAACACACAAGCTAAATATTATCACGCTATCACTAATTGGGGGTGAGCAATGAACCCTTATAATGGCACAGGCACAGTTTTGTTGCTGCTTTATGGTGTCTTCGCAGACGAAGTAGCGGGCAACAGCTAGTAGAATATAGAATCTATTTGTTAGTATCAAACGGAGGTTATAACACTATGAGACAAACTACTGCTGCTCTCAATAGTAAATTAAACATAAACATAATTTCACGCCGTTTTTTACTCGAAGGTGTAGGCAGTGGCTGTTATGTTTACATCCCAAATGATCGATCCTATTGCCATACCGGGCACAAGGTTTTCGCTCTTAACTTTCGAAATTAATTTCGAAAAGTCATCGGTGTGAGCCAGGATTCAAACCCGCGACGAAATGATGGCATGCTGTGCATTAGAGTGGGATAAGAACAATAATGTTGATGTTCTGTAATAATATTTAACATAACATAACTTCACGCCTTTTTCTACCCGAAGGTGTAGGCAGCGGCTGTTAAGCCTCGTCTCGCCGTTATGTTTACGTCCCAAATGGAATAGGTGGCGAACCTATTGCCATACCGGGCACAAAGTTGTCTGTCATCGATATATATCACACGTAACTTCCGAAAATTTCGAAAAGTCATTGGGCCAGGATTTGAACCCACTACTTCTTGAATCAGAAGCGGGGTGCTAGCCACTGCGCCACCTATTTCCTCGCGAAATTCTCACAGCACCATCTAGTTTCCCAGCTGAGCAAGTACAGTTTATGTTATGTAATGCATATTTAATAGAACCTTCAAATTTGACTCAGCCTGTAAACTACAAAAACATTGGCTTCTTAATATATATTCATTCATTCATTCATCTATATCTTGTATAAACATTTAAGGCCGCACACAACCTTTTCGTTAAAATAATATGCGTTTTAATAATCTCCCACAATGAAGGTACAAAATGGTTGGCTGCCAGTGGTGTTATTAATCTGCGTATCTGCCGGCGTCCGGTTTCTTCTTCATCTCCTTTTTCTAATTATCAACAAACCAGTATTTCCATAGTCCAGGATATTAGAAATAGACAATATTTTGTAATATTTCGCTACCGGCTCTAAATTACTTTAGAGGGTGTAACGTTATTATATTAAGCTGATTAATTTCTTTCTTAAAGACAATGGTGAATGGCTATCGTCTCTATATACCTATAATTAATTATTATTTCACGTAACAGACTCTGCCCGTTACCGTCTTACCGACTCATGAAGATTGTGCAATATTGGGAGTCAATTCTTGTAGTGCTATCTGTTATCTCTGATAAATGATGAGCTAATAATAGGCATTTAAACTTTTTATACTCCTTAGAAAAGTATTTTATCGGTTTTATACAAGTTTTATTTTGTAAAGTTCAGTAAAGCAGTGACCAAGATAGTGTCAGTTTAAAATGTGTGGATATACGGTACAGTATTCGATTCTAATGCTTGAAAGTTGCGCCAAGAATTGAGAGAGTTTGAGGAAATCTTACATGATATGGGCATGTAATGAGGACGATGTATACACACGTCGCCAGAAGAATTAAAGACCTGAATGTGGAGGGAATGCGGAGGAGAGGAAGACCTAAGAAAACATGTATGGGTTGTGCGAAGGATAATATGATATGGATGTTTGTTGGTTTGGAAGAAGGGAATGATAGGGGAGCGTGGATAAGCAAAGTCTTTCGTGTTGACCCCAAATGATGGGTACAGGGCAGGAAGGTGATGATGATATTCTGGTGCCAAGGGCCGCGACGATGTGTAATATAATAATGTTGTGTAAGTAAAATCCAAATGAAGAATAAAATATATGTGTTCTGCCTTCTTTAACTAGTGGAAATAATATTACGAATAATTAGTTACAGTCCGCAATAAAATCTATACCCTCCATCTGCAGTTAGTTATATTTATATTCTTTAATAAATTATAATTCGTTTTCAATTCTCTATAAACAAATTATTGATACTCAGAACAAAAGCTTCCGTCAAAATGCTAGTGCCTTCTATAAACAATTCCAAACATATACGCATATAGTTTTTCCTGATCTTTATAACCCCTTTCAAACACGGTCAATATATTGTCCGGATAATATTTCGATCCGCTCGTAAAACAGCTTCCATTCGTATCATACTCTCTCTCGTCAGAATGACCCCTTTCCTCGTATATGGACGCACCTTTTAAATATTTTAGTTATGTATATCGTAATCTCTCAGTAAGTGCCAAATGAAAAATACACAAACTCTGTTATATATTCTTAGCAATATCTCCAAATAATTAATTGGCTATTTGCCAACTTATGGGGACTTTTTAGTCAGATTAAAATGTAAACTCAATCGCTTATATTATTCACGAAATAATTACCTAATATAAAAACTATATAAACATTTCAAACTAACACCTTCCTGGTGACCGCAATACATATCAAAAAACTTGCATAAAAACAATAAAATATTATTCTGAAAATCATGATTAATAAAAAATGTATATGCTTATTACCATCGACTCGTCATTTATCAGAGATAACAGATAGCACTACAAGAATTGACTCCCAATATTGCACAATCTTCATTACTCGGTAAGACGGTAACGGGCAGAGTCTGTTGCGCGGAACAGTAATTAATTAAACAAAATAATAGGGCTGATGATCTGCATCTGACACGATAAACATTATAAAGCCTCTTCTAGTGGAAATACACACAGTGTACGCAGTGTAATTAACCGAACTTGTCACACGATATTAGACTTAAAAGGCATCCTCGATGTTTTCACACTTACCTTGTGTACAAAAAAAATCGTCGATCAACTAGAACCGGTAACAATCCGACATGTTAATATTGCACAACACTTACTAACATGTTCACAACACTAGCAGACTAAATAGTGATGCACTAAATGCAAGTTGCTTCTCTTTTATTCTCGTCTCGATCGCGCGGTGAGATGGAGAAGCGAACGCTGTAGGTTCTGTCTCGCGACTGGCCGGTATCGAGCGGGCGAGCGGCGACTCCCCGCGCCGCTCTAAACCAATTTATAATACATACAGAGGCGCAGCATCCCCCGAAACCTTCGCAAGGGAAACCCAACCCTCTGTCTATCGATTTTTAGATAGATTATCGAATACATCCGAGATGACGCAGAGGCAGAAATGTCGCCAATGCTCGTGGAAAAGCCAAGGGTGCTAAATGTGTAGGTTCCCTGCGTTTATAATTGAAATCAACATAGAACGGATCGGATGCCTTAAAGTATGGAATATTCATAACGTGATTTTAATAATTTGATTAATGTAGCCTATGTCACTCACAGCGCCCTCTAGTTTTCCAAGTAAAGCAATCACATGCATGTGTTGTGAAAACTAGATACAAAAACAGATATTAACCCATCCATCCAAAACATGGTTATCATGATGGGTGACTGCGGATCGAACTCACCGACCTCTACTCCGCAGTCATCGTAATGCACTACGAGACCAGTCAGAGGTTTTGAAAAAACCAAGATTTTAGCCTCTCAAAGCAATATTAGGATACATAAAGTTCCAAAAAATATACATTTACCTACACATAACACAACATAACTTCACGCCTTTTCTACCCGAAGATGTAGGCAGCGCCTGTTAAGCGTCGTCTCGCGGTTATGATTACGTCCCAAATGGAATAGGTGGCGAACCTATTGCCGAGTATACCGGGCACGAAGTTTTCAATCATCGATATCTACACACATTACTTCCGATAAAAAATCGAAACGTAATTGGCGTGGGCTAGTGTTCGAGTCCGCGACCTCTTGATTCAGAAGCTGGGTGATCTACCACTGGACTCGCCGAGACCTACACAATAATATAATCCTCCCTCTGATACAGCCAGATAAAAGAAGAACAAAATCATACGACTTAATCAATTTCAATTCACTAACGATCACGTGTGACTAAGCAGATAATGATCAAAAATTTAGACTTCTGGAAAGTAATGTTTTAAAGTTTTCAAATCGCTCACATAATAATACTTAATAATATGTAATTTATGTTTATGTAAGATTAAGAAATGTAATTATGTCTACATGACATGATTACATTTCTTAACATAACTTCATGCCAAATCCCTTGCGGGGTAGGCAGAGAGAAATTTAATCAATCTTAATCTTAATAAATAGGTATAAATTACGTTTCACGTTGTTTTTCCCCGATGGACGCATATACTACATTACCAATTTTATTCAAATCTGCACACCGTATGCAGTTTGGTGCAACTTAAAAGATAGAATGGTATAGACCTCAATTTATAGTCGCGATTTTATTTTATTCCAAACTAGCTGTCCCGGCGAACTTTGTAACGCATCAAAAGTAAAAAATAAGTAAATCACTTTTTCTTAACTATATCATACATGAATTATAGAAACAAAGAACCCCGTTGACACCCTCTATCACTTCAAACAAAACGCGTCGAAATCCATTGTGTACTTTCAAAGATATAAGCATTTATGGGGACAGACAGCGGAGAGCGACTTTATTTTATACTATGTAATGATTATTTGTTAACTCCGAATGATTGCGTGCAGATGGCGCTGTTACTATCTGTTGACATGAATAAGTAATTATTCAAGTAAATAGATGGCGTTTGATAGACACGCAATTTTTAGCATAGCGCACAGATTATAAATAAATTATAAGCAAAAACCCTTTTTAAAGAAGCTTTTATTTAAGCGCTCTAAAAATAAGAAAATAATATTTCCTTAAAAATTTCAAGTATCAACTTAGAGCCTCAGTATGTACAATTTATATATTATTAAAAGCTTGTCGCGCGAGTTGTAAATAAACTGTATTAATTTTATAATGTCAAATCAAACCTAAATAGCTTTATTTTCATGGGTCTTCACACACAGTTAAATATATTCCGTAAATACAGATATTTAACTTATTATTATATTTAAAGCACGAGCGCCTGAGAAAAATGCCTCCTTGGAACAAAAATGCACGGACGATTCTGAGTGTAAGGTTGTCATGAGATGAAATGGGCAAAACACTCATGTAAATTAATCTACTAACTTTACTATATTATACATTGCAAATTAATTATCTACTGATAGGGAGTCAAAACTCGCGACAAGCTTTTATTATTATATAAATTGTACATACTGAGGCTCTAAGTTGATACTTGAAATTTTTAAGGAAATATTATTTTCTTATTTTTAGAGCGCTTAAATAAAAGCTTCTTTAAAAAGGGTTTTTGCTTATAATTTATTTTTTTATTTTTAGTTATAACTGGCTAGGTTAGTGTCATTTCATTCAACGCATCATTATTGCAAGTTAGTTTACCGCTTAATTTCAAACAGTCCAGCTCTTCAATAAGGAGATCATCTAATTCAATTTCAGTTTGGAGCTTTCTTTTCCATTTAATCGCAATGATGATTTTTAATTCATAGCCATATTGTAGAAATGCATCAAAAATATGTATGCCGTCATCTTGGATGGTCCACCGTATTGTATTTAGAATGACGTCACATTATTTTTCGAGTTATTCTCAACAAACCCTTTCATTTGATACCCATATTGTAGAATATCCACCATATTGGATTTAGAATGACGTCATATTATTTTTTAAGTAAATTTCAATAAGTCCTTCATTTGATACCCATATTGTTGAAATGCAAATATTTTTCCCGCCATATTGGATTTGGAATGACGTCATTTTTTTTTTCGAGTTACTATTAACAAGCCCTTTCATTTGATATCCATATTGTAGAAATGCATTAAAAAAAACTGTTCATCTATCTTGGATGATCCGCCATATTGGATTTAGAATGACGTCATATTATTTTATCAGTTACTCTTAATGAGCCCTTTCATTTGATACCCATATTGAACAGAAGCTTAAAATATGTTTTCCTCCATCTTGGATGTTCCACCATATTGGATTTAGAATGACGTCATATTATTTTTTTAGTTACATTTAATAAGCCCTTTCATTTGATACCCATATTGCAGAAATGCATTCAAAATATCCATTCCTCCATCTTGGGTGGTCCGCCATATTGGATATGGAAGGATGTCACACATCATATCATGCATTGTCATCCAAAGTAAACGTGTATACAAAATTTCAGCTCAATCGGTTGAAGATATCTACTTCAAAATCGAGTTGCAAGATTTCACCGAACATACATACTTACATACATACATACATACATACAGTGCAAGTTAAATAAAAGCTTTTAAAATAAATCTTACTGATAAAATGAGAAATGATAAAATGTGACATGGTAAATGTATTATTTTTGTGATTTTCTTACTGAATTTCTTACTTCAATATATTTTATATATTTTGATATAACTTGATCGTGAGGTTATTAACTTTTATTATTTTTCTTATTTTTATTAGTTTTTTATTAGCTTCACTTGTATGTTTGTATGTTTGTAACCGACTTCTTTGGGCGCGATTTTGACCCACTTTGAACGGCTAGATTTCGTTCAAACTTTGTAGATTTATCGAGGACCGATGACAATACACTAATTTGATAAAATTATAGAAAACCGAACTAAAAAATAGAAAATAATTAATAGTTTAAAAAACTAAAAAACACGCTTTTTATAGAAAACCGAACTAAAAAATAGAAAATAAGTTTTAATAAAATTAAATTAAGAATAGTGTTGAAAATTTCAATAAATATAGATTAATAATAGTGTGAATAAAAAAAAATTAAAAAAAGCGTGGGGTTCTTTTTAAGATCTTATCAAAATGGTAATCACTCTACTCATATCTGTCAACAAAATATTTAGGACTTTGACACCATGCACCCCACGCGTTTTTTAATTTTTTTTTTATTCACCCTATTATTAATCTATATTTATTGAAATTTTCAACACTATTCTTAATTTAATTTTATTAAAACTTTATTTTCTATTTTTTTGTTCGATTTTCTATAAAAAGCGTGTTTTTTAGTTTTTTAAACTATTAATTATTTGTAACTAAGCTCCACCTAAGCAAATGTGAGTTACAAATGATACCTGGAAAGTCATCAACGGAAGGAAGGCTGTAAAAACTCCAGGATTGTCACGCCAAGAAGACCGCGATAAATACTCAATGTTGAGCAAAATCAACCAGCAATACTGCCGCCACGATAAAAATAACTTCGTGAAACGCATTTGCCAAGAGATTGAAGACCATGCATTCAAAGTTCAAATCCCAGACCTATTTAAAAAAGTGAAGCTGCTCTCCCGGCAACTCAAGCCCAAAACTGAAGATTGAAGATAATGATGATACTCTACTGCAGAATCTTGATGCAATAACGGAAAGACTGCGGAAGTATTGCGAGCACCTACCTGTATAGGGGTGGGAACCTTGCCCAATGCTGACGTGCTACCCATATAGAAAGAACTTACCCCTGAACCTGACATACTCAAATCGGTAATCACAGCTGGCTTAGGTACACTTAAGACTAAGAAATCTCTTGGGGTGGACCAAATAACTGCGGAGATCTTGCGATCTGCGAAGATGGACAAGACGCGCTACACGAATCATGCAATGAAATCTGGCAAACTGGCGAGTGGCTGGTCGAAATCGATAATTCCTTCGTTGCACAAAAATGGTTCCACTCTTAAGTGCGACAACTATAGAACCTTAGCTGTTATATGCCACGCTAGCAAAGTTTTCTTATACGTAGTCAATAACATTATATGGACTGGAAAATTCCACAGGAGCAGACTGGTTTCGTGAGAGGCATGGGAACGCGCGAGCATTCAACATTCGCCAACTGATCGAAAATCCCATGAATTTGACACCCCGATGATACTGCGTTTTATAGACTAGTAAGGCGTCTCTGTGGAAGGTGTTACAAGAACTTGGAGCGCTCAATATCTGATAGCTCTGATCCAGTCTTTATAGTCACAAAATCAAGGAGTTGTAAAAGTTGACAAAACTTTGTCTGATCCTTTCAGTTTTGGGAACGGTGTCCGACAGGGCTGTATACTGTCACCAATTCTTTACAATGGATATGGTGAATACATAATCAGGTGGGTACTCGAGGATTGGGAGGGGGGAGTTGTGATGGGTGGCACCAGAATCATTACTCTTCGCTATACAGACGACACGACTATTTTAACAAAATGAAAAAAGGTATTTATCTTTCATTACTTCCTTTGTTTATAATGGTGATGACTTGGTATATGATGCAGAACAACGTCTGTTGGGTCCGCTAATATTTTATATTTTCCTATCATAAATCAACCAGTGCCTTCGAAACCGAGGAAAATCACTACAACTAGAGTTATCTTCGATCTTGGCCCTCACACCATCTATCAGCCTGATGCTTCTACTATCCAGTGGTTACGATCAAAGGCTGACCGTCGCTGAATCGCGATACTAATAATTGAAAAGGAAAATTCGTTATAGGGTTCCGTATCTTAAAATGACCAGCACGGACTAGCATACAATCATACATTAATATAATTTTTCATACTTGAAAAAATACGCCACTTTTTACTGATTTACCTCTAGATATTTTTATGCGAAGAAGTTGGTCAGCTGGTGGTCAATGGTGAATAGCGCCGCTCATGGGCACCTACAGCACAGATAGTGTTACAGTTACGTTACCAGCCTTTCAATGATTGGGGTTGGTATGGGTCGTATATATGCTACCGTACGTTTTTTTCTGACAGGTCATTGTATTTCACCTGGATCGAATTGCTCTACGTGCTGTCTTTTTTTTATGGGATAGTAAGGCAAACGAGCAGGCGTGTCACCTGATGATAAGCAACCAACGCCGCCCATGGACACCAGAAACACATATAGTGTTACTGTTGCGTTTCCGACCTTTAAGGGATAGGGGATGGGGAAGGGGGGTGGGCCTCCGGGTACCTCTCTTACCGAACGAAACGCGGCATGAGCCATTTTACGTCGATCTTCTGAGAGGTCGTGGTATTTTACCGGTCGAGTCGGTCCATTCATGCAGCTAACTGTTTGGCTCTACCACACATGTGGCTGTCTCTGTCTCTGTATCTGACATGTCTCTGGATATAAAGACCTTGAAATCACAAAATATTATCTATAAATAAATAATACAACGGCAATGTGCCTTCGTAAATATTTATGGCACTCACGAATTCAGATTTGTGATGACTGTGCCATAATCAAGGGATAGTCGTCGCTCAACTCTGCGTAAAAAAAATTGTATATTGGCATTGTCTTCGGAAGTTGGCAAGGAGCCAGAATATTTTGCCGAAATCCTCCCTACATATCATGTACTATTTCAGCTAGTTTTGTTATGTTATATAATGAGGAAACTCAACTGTATTACATAACGGCTCAGCGGGAGTTCCCGGGAGTTATTCAACTTGTCTGCTATAAACATTTTCTATTTATTAAAAAAAATGCTATTAGTAGTATATAGTATAGCACAGTGGTTCAGCATTCGGCTAAAAGTAATAGACCACTACTAAAGTTTAAAAAATATATTACATAGTGTCTATTTTGTTCTGTCTCTTACTCGACTCGAACATTATCAACATTAGTAAAAATGATGAAAAAAATATCAAATGATTAATGGACGGCCCCTTACTAAATAGATTTTCATGCGGTTATTACCAATCGATTAAAGAAATTAGACGGAAAGAAAAAATGATCTGATGATATATTTTTTCGGGTGTATGTAAGTGTCGGTGGTTCAGAAGTCCAGCTCCCCGCTTCTGATTCTAAATCGGTTCGATTCCAGACTCACGTAAACGGATTCTCGAAATTGTTTTCGGAAGGTATGTGTAATAACTGACAACTTTGTCCCCGGTAATGCAATACATTCGCCACCTGTTCCATTTGGGAGGTAACGATTCGGCGAGTCGAGGCTTTAACAGCCACCGCCACACCTTCGGGTAGAAAAAGACGTGATGTTACATAATATACGTATGTACTACTTTATTTATGGACTATAATAGATAATATTTTTTATTACATTATTTAGTTCTATGAGCACACCTCAGGACTGTCTTCAAAAACAAAGAATAAATTAGTCTCACTGTTGCAGTGCCACCTATTGGTGCGTTTGTGAATTTCGACCATAGCCTAAGGCGCCAACATAAGGATAAATGTAAAAAATAATTTTTTTCTCTTTTTTACTCCATCCTAATTCATAAAATTTCTAATCATCCTCAAAAGTAACGCCTGTAGTCATCAACAAGAACATGAACTCGAGATTTGTTCTCATAGGTAGGTTGTCGGCACTCACAGAGGTAATCTTATTAGGGAAGTAATTTATGAGTCGTGTCGGAGTTCCGCGACTCTGCAAGCTCTAACATAATGAGCGAACTTCCACAGAAAATGAGTGATCACGCGGCAATGAGTATATATGTTTCTTGTGGTTCACATTGGAAATTGAAGGCAACATGTTTATTAATTTATTAACAATATCACGGAATATATATATTTTGACAACCTATTAACATAATGTCTGTGATTATCATATTTACGCCGAAAGCAGCACCTGAAAATGACTTAAATACCGATAACAAAGTCTTCGAGATTATCTCACTGAATGGTCCAGGAGTTTATTTTTCATATAGGTATAAGACTGCGAAGTTAACTAGGCGTTAACTTCGCAGTCTTATCTTAACTGTTCGTGTTTAGATATAAGTTTCACTCAATTAACCGTATCTCACAGTTCTTCAGTTATGTATGTAAACTTTTGACTTGACGTCTTATATTTCAATGGACCCTAGCTGGGACCACGCACGAAAAAACATGACTCTTGCGGCTTTACCTCGATGCGGCTTCCCATTTAGGAACGCCAGTAATTTATTTAAAAATACTTTTTGTTAACAGTCCTACTTTATTTATCGTATTTTCTTATGACGTTGACACGTTCAACTGTCGCCAGTAAACCGACTCAGAGACAACAGATTTTTACATTTTAATGTAAGGCTCACTTTGTAAAATCGTAGGAAAGTTGAAACTGTACATTGAATATTTCTTAAAAATACTTGAACATGATCTACAATCGATATGAGACCCAAAAATATGGTTTCTGGAATTTAATTTAATTTTAGCCAAGAGGTCGAGTCAACACATAGGCTAAGTATTAACACGCTATCTATAATTAGTGTGAGCAATTAATCGTTGTTATGGCAGAATTATAATATGTACTAATTTTTGCTGTTTTATGGCGTCCACGCAGATGACGTCGCGGGCAACAGCTAGTAAGTACAATAAATATCTTCATAACTCTATTTAGCCTAAGAGCCATGTTGTGGTGATTAATAAAAAAAACTAATATAAATAATTAAGCATGACTTAAAAGTTATTTTAATAATTATCGTATGAATCATAACAATTAATAAAATCTCAACGAACTCTTCAAACGTTTCGAACTCATAACAGTGAAATACATATAATAAAATCCATAGAAACGAAATCTAAGAAATAAATATAATAAAATCTCCTTTAACCCTTAAACGCACGACGATTAGATAACAGTAGGCACAACATTAGCACGCTGGGAATTGTTCACTATAAAGGGTAATTTATAATCGCTGTGGTTTTATCGTAATGAGTTTGGATAATGTGTTTGTGCATTCCGCCATAAAGGTGGACCAAATTATATTTAACCAGCGGTTTACTGAACGGGCTACCATTATTTATCTGAATAGAATCCCCCAGGGTCCAATATAAGCGCGAAATTAAAGTTATTCTAAATATTGATAAGACAATATAATATGATGTCGCCTCGGTGGTCAAGACTCAAACAATCGTTTCTGAATAAAAATTTTGAATCAAAAAGTCATGAGATCGAATCCGGGCTCACACTTCTTTTCAGAACTATTGTGTCATAATTTTCTATGACTGACAACGTTATCCCCGATGTATGGTAATAGGTTCTGCCACTTATTCAATTTGGGGTATTCGGTTAAAATTCGTCAATTCGATGTTCAGCAGCCACTGCCTACACCTTCGGGTAAAAAACGAGTGAAGTTAGTCCTATTTCCATTTTTAAACCTGAATAATTTTCTCAGTAAAACAAAATTAAAAATTATATTTTATCATGAAAATATGATTTTTTATTTCAATATATTTATTCTTCTATCCAAAAAAGTGATAGTTACTTTAGTTAAATATAGCAAACAGTTAAGGGTGTTCACAGCGGGGAGGGGCGGCAAAAGTTTGATTATCATCCCTCACACAAATGAATCATAGCTTCAGGCGATAGGAACCTCTCGAACGAATTTCCTCCCCAAAAATTAGGAACTGTAGATCAAATATCGCGAATTGTATTGATTCACGGGGTGAGTTTGGATTTGTTCCTGTTTATATATTTTTGTTTATTATGCACTGAACAGCTTGTGGATTATATTTGATATTGAATAGCAACTGACTTCCATAGACCCAGTATTAGACTGGAACCAATCTGGACCGGATCAATAAAATATACTTACAACCCTCAAGTTGAATATTCCCTGAGCTTGCCTGTCATAACTTATGGGCTTGCACGTTTCGCAAAAATTTATGTCATAGCTTATTATCAGTATTAAATTTTAAGATGGTGACCAAAGGCTTAGTATAAAATATTAGGTGGTGCGTCTGATCATCCCAAAGAAATAAATGTATCCATATACGAAACGCAAGTCATGGTTTTATATCTTCCAGGGATTTCAATCAGATTTGAATAAAGCAGAACTTTAGAGGAAAGATTTTTTTTGGTAATTTCATGCCTTTTACTACACGAAAGTATAGACAGCGGCTAATAAGCTTCGTCTCGCTGAGATTTGACGTCCCAAATTAAACAATTCCATAAAGTTATTGATGTGAGCTAGGATTCGATCCCATAACTTCTTGATTTAGAAGCAGGGACCATGCTTTGCAATATACAACTCTAATTCATAATCGGTTTCGCTCTCTCACCTCATGCATGAGCTACCTTAGCTATTGATCTATCCAATTTGCTATTGTTCTATCCAATAGAGCAAAGGCAAATTAAATTTTAAACGTCAGCCCGTATATACAAAGATCGGCCCTGGAGCGTAACAATATTGATGTGGGGTCCTCCCCACATCATTGACTGCAATCCTTTGCAGTCAAGTGCGAACGTGTATTAGTGATAGAACACGAGGAACATCGCAAACAGTATGAACGAAACGCATTTACTGAGACCTTGATTAAAAATACTGCCAACTGTGTAATATTTTCAAATTGAAAATGTTTGCGATGTTTTTAACGTAGTTTTTTGTTGTAGGTGTAGGCAGCGGTTGTTAAGCCTCGTCTCGCCGTTATGTTAACGTCCCAAATGGAATAGATGGCGAACCTATTGCCATACCGGGCACAAAGTTTTCTGTCATCGATATTTATCACACATAACTTTCGAAAATAATTTTTAAAGTCGTTGGTGTGAGCCAGGATTCGAACCCGCGACATCTAAATTCAGAAGAGGTGTGCTCGACTGCTGCACCACCGAGACTGACTTACATGATATATAGATGGTGGTCCAATGGCATAATATAGCTTTTTTAAAGATTTTATATATCGACTAATATATAATATATCCCCCCTTCTTGTACAGTCGGCTAAAAAAATTCCTTGTTATTCGACTCGGTTGTCGCTAAACACTGTTGTTAAGGAATTCATAGTGAACTTTGAACTAGCTGACACCTGGGTAATTGGATGCGGACTTACCTGAGGGGCCATAAACTCCACGAGTTTATTAACAATTCCTCTGTCCTCATATTATTTTTAATTGAATCAGTTCGCTGCATGAATGCGCCGGCTCGACCAGCGAAATACCACGACCTCTCAGAAGATCGACGTAAAGTGGCTCATACCGCGTTTCGCTCGGTGGGAGAGGTACCCGGAGGCCCACATCCCTTTCCCATCCTACTCCCTTAAAGGCCGGCAACGCAACCGTTACACTATATGTATTGCAGGTGTCCATGGTGCTGGTCACTTACCTTCAGGTGATACGCATGCTCGTTTGCCCTTCTATCTCATATAAAAAGATGTTGACAAAATAAAAAGGTACTGATGAATTGGTATAGTATAGGCTCCGGCAATTCTGTCAGGCGTTGATAACGCGTAACTTCTTCCGAAAGGTGCCATGTGGATTCCTGGACCTTAGACTTTTGATTCAGTAGTGGAGTTTAATGAGATATTATCATGACAATTATCCGGTCGGCGCACTCGTTTTATATTGTGTTCTCCTTCTCGAGTAATTGTTGTTGTTACATTTTACAAATTTAAGTTCTCATAAATAATTAATAACTTTTTCTATTTGCTAATACTTATTTAGCTTTAATTTGATCTTACATTTTATGATATATAGTATAGTAATATAGTGATAATTACAACGTCATTTTACAGTGGTAGAGCCAAGCAGTTCGCTGCATGAATGGGCCGGCTCGACCAGCGAAATACCACGATCTCTCAGAAGACCGATGTAAAGTGGCTTATGCCGCGTTTCGTTCGGTGAGAGAGGTACCCGGAGCTCCCCCCTTCCCCGTCCTTTCCTATCCCCTATCCCTTAAAGGTCGTCAACGCAACAGTAACACTATATGTGTTGCTGCTGTCTATGGGCGGCGTTGGTTGCTTACCATCAGGTGACAACCCTGCTCGCATGCCCTCCTATCCCATAATAATAATAATAATATTTTGCATAAGTCCAGCGGGCCTATTATGAACTCTTAATTCCAGCCAGCTTGTTGACTGCCTAGGGAATTCGTATTTTCAACGACTTATTTCAGCTAGTCTAGACGACTCATGAAATGGAATTAGTAGAATAGAATACACTTTATTGTACATATAAAGAACACATTATAAGTACAAGGTAAATTGCAAGTACAACAGGCAGTCTTATCGCATATAACGATCTCTGTCAATTAGTTCATTAGCCAATCAATTAGTCGTTGATAAATAGAATTTAGAGTGAATTTCCTGTAGTAGTGACTTTTTTTGCAAGAAATTCACGTTGATATTACAGATTTGGTGTGACTTATTATTATTTTAAATTTCATTCAAAACGCTATTTACGTGGCCGCAACTTAAGAAAGAAATATATTATAACTTGAGGTATTGAAGTTGAGAATGTTTGTTAACTGGAATTCGACTAAAATAAATTTATAGTCCAATTAAAATTTCTCTTTAGGTCTTAATTTATAAAGAACGATTAATAGTAACTATTTGACTACAGATATTAAATCAGCAGCTTAGAAGTTCATCGATTTTATATCTACCCAAATCAATAAGGAGGACTGATTTGTTTGTTTGTATTGAATAAACTCTTAAATTAATAAACTGATAATTAGCCGAATATTAAGGAGCCTCGTGTCTAGTGCTGAAAATGATTGAAAGAGGTTGCGTGGTTCGATACCTGCCTGCTATTAATTCATATCTCCGCCTGTTTAATTTAATTTATCATTAAATTTTTACAATAAAATATTATTATGTTCATTAAAAGAAGTAAAGACTTATAATCTATATTTCGTATTCTCGCCATAATGCATAGTAGGCAGGAATTTCCATTGCGAAATTGTTTGAAATTAGCGCATCTACCTATTTTAAAAAGTATACGATAGATGGCGGTAGTAAACTTCAGATTATTAAAAATGTGAGTATAAATTTGATTCGGACTATTTATTGGGCTGACTTTTGGCACTAAAATAGTCATATGGAGTGTGTTACCATATCTGTTACATTTCATTTCACAAAAAAAGATAAATTTAAAAATCCATTGACTCATTTAATTTTTTTTTTTTATGGGACTTGAGAGCAAACGAGCCAGTGGGTCACTGGATCGTAAGCAACTACTCAATTAAGGTAGTAGGAGGGCAAAGGAAGGGGATCGGCCTCCGGATACATCTCTCACCAAACGAAACGCGGCACGACCAACTTCACGCTGATATTCTGCGAGGTTTTGGTATTTCACCGGTCGAGCCGGCCCATTCATGCAGCGAACTGCAAGACTGACACTGTTAGAATTTTCCATAATTTAATACAGTAACTTACAACTACTTATTTATACTATCAGGAATTAATATAGATATAGTAGGTATCTAAATTGAATCTACTTGATGTTGAGAACACTCCAACTGTGCGCTCAACACGAACAATTCTCACAGACCTGGAATTAGTTTATATACTTCTAGTTCACTTTCAGTATTGATTTGACCCTGCCAGCACCAGAAGGAGGTTATGATTTTCTAGTAGTTTCGTGTATACTATACTGATTTATTTAGAGAAATATCGCTATGATCAGGATTTGGCGAAAAATCCATAAGAATTTGAACAACTTATTGGCATAGCCACGCAGTTTCACAGACCGGTGAACTACCTCGACCTTTTACAATATCGAAGTAAAGTGGCCCATGCCTCATGCTCATCGTGTTTCTTTCGGTAAGATAATTATCCTGAGCCTCACTCTTCCCCCTCCCTACCCATTCCACCTCCTTAAACACCAGCAACGCAACAGTAATACTATGTGTGATACATATGTCCATGGACGGAGTTATTCACTTACCACCAGGTGAATCGCTGGCTCGTTTGCCACCTTATTGTTTACCTTGCCGGTTACTGGCTGTTCCAATGATCATAAATGTCATGATGAATCTATAGTTCACGATAACTGCTTGCTATCACGTATGTCACAATTATAACAAACAAATCAAAAAATCTATTTATTTTTTAATGGTTAGTCCGTTAGTTAAATTTTAAATTAAAAATGTCTCAGTGGTACAATGGTCGAGCACCCGGCTTCTGAATCCAGAGAAAACTCTTTTTGGAAGTTATATGTGCTAAATATTAATGACTGAAAACTTTACGCCCGGTATGGCAATAGATTCGCCAACTATTGCATTTGGAACCTAAACATAACGGCGAGTCGAGGCCGCTGCATACACTTTCGAGTAGAAAAAGACGTGAAGATATGTATTGTTTTAGTATTCAATTATCAGCAATTATCACCAACCAAGGTTGCACAGGACCGGCAGTTGTGGCGCTCTATGGGGGAGGCCTACGTCCAGCAGTGGACTTCTACGGGCTGATGATGATGATGATGATCACCAATTTATTTACATTATAATGGTTTCTTTGTGTTTCACAATCTATGGCGTGATCTATAAATGGCGTACTGTGTGCCTCTCAGCAGCGGAAGTGTGCGCTCACTAGGCGAATGTAGAAACGTCACTCGCTCCTTCCGCTCCGAGGAAGCCTGCAAATGAATGAAAAATAGTTTGTTTCATATAAATGATTATATCTTGAAAGTTTTATTTAGTATGCTAGATGTGAGAATAATTTAGAATTGATATAATACATACCATTAACCGTAGTGTAGATTAATAGTCTTATCTTTGGGTTAGATCGTAAACTAGGCTTAGATGATAGTTCACACCAGAAAGGGGATACACCCTGAAGAAGTATAGCCTTTACTTTACGTGCCCAGTTTTGTTTTAAAGTAGGTCCTGCACTACACGTTTAACACACGTAACACCATGTGCAATCTTTTAGTTAACTTTAAACTTCCTCTTCAAATTTATTAACATAACATAACTTCACGCCTTTTTCCGCCGGAAGGTGTAGGGAGCCGTTGTTGTGGCGAACCTGTTGCCATACACCAGGGGCAAAGTTTTCAGTCTACGATATTTATCACACATAACTTTCGAAAAGTCAGTGTGTGAGCCAGGATTCGAACCTACGACATCTTGATTCATGAACGGGGTGTTGACCACCGCGACTCATTCAAATTTATTACATACATACATAACTTCACGCCAAATCCCTTGCGGGGTAGGCAAAAAGAACGGAGCGCCATAAGGCACGATTCTTACACAGCTCACTCGCTTCGTTGACTTTCATAACTCTTTTCATGCACGCGCGTCGATTTTTGAGGCTCCTAACATCACCTTCCTCCAGAACACGTTCTATTTGGTCATGGAATGTGTGTCTAGGCCGTCCTCGACTCCAATATCCATCCGCTTTTGCATTGTATATCTGCTTAGTCAATCTTGCATCATCCATCCTTTTACATGTCCGAACCATCGGAGCATGCCCTTTCTTAATTTTACACCGAAACTCTCTTTCAATCCTACGTCCTTCCTTGTAACCTTGTTTTCCACGCAGTCAGCGAGGTTCACTCCGCGGATTTTGCGCAATGCCCTCATTTCGACCGCGTTTATCCTACTTTTATGCACGCTCTACCATACCCAGCTCTCGCTTCCATAAGTTGACGTTGGGATCAGTATTGCATTGTGAATTGCTAGCTGGGCTTTTCTGCTAATATCTTTTGCGCCCAGGAATCTGCCCAACGCCCCATTTACTTTATTTCCTAACGCCACTCTTCTTTCTACATCAGCGGTGTACCTTCCCTGCTAAAAGCGCATCCAAGATATACAATTTCATTCACCTATTCCAGCACTACATCGTCAATCATTATCCTTGCATCCGTTCTGAATTCCTCCCTTCAGACACCATAACTTTCGTTTTCATTACATTCAATTGTAAGCCTTTCATCAAACAATCATCTTTCATAATAGTGACTAGTGTTTGCAGATCATACGGCGATTCGGCTAAGAGCACGGCGTCATCTGCGTAAAACAGGTAGCCCACAACTAGGTCACCCATTCGCATCCCTACATTCGTCGATCTCACTCTCTGGAAACAACTGTCCAGGTACAGGATGAACAGCCGAGCGGACAGTACGCAACCCTGTCTGACGCCGATATTGACGTCAAACCAGGGCGACAAGCCGCCGTCAACACGCACACACGCTGTGCAGCCCTCATAAGTGGACTACACAGCGCGCAGCAGCCCGGGAGTATGTCCCACAAATCCTTCCGTAACACCCTGTCAAACGCTTTTTCCAAATCCACAAAACTGCAGAAAACCTTCCGGCTAACAGCCAGTTGTTTCTCCACGATGTTGCGGAGAGAAAAAATGTGATCCATGCACCCTCTTCCGCTCTGAAACCACCCTGAGCCTCCCACAACACTCCGTCAGATATCACCCTCATTCTCCTTTCAATAATCTTGCCATACACTTTCACTGCTAAGCTGATCAAACTGATGGCTCTGTAACTGGCGCACTGCATACGTGACCCCTACCTTTATACAAGGACACGATGACAGCACGCCTCCAGTCCATGGAAACCTTTCCCGACCTTTAGCATAGATTGCTCAAGGTATATATACTAATACAAAGAAAAACAAAATCGTCCAAGCAATTTATTTATAAGGAGATTGATTGAATCAGTTCCCAATCAACCAAGTTTTCGTTGGAGGGAACCAATAACAGAATCTCTGTCGGAGACATGAAAATTTATCATTCTATATCCGCTATGCATTCGAGAGCTATTTCCTACATCACCAGCTTCAGACATGGAACGACGCCTTTCGGGAAATTACACGTATTTCCTATAATATTTCTGAACTAGGCCTGTGCAAGTTTTATTGAATTTTACTTGTAAATAAATATAAAATTCTCTGTATTCGTACATTATACGTGCTAGCGGCAAAGTATATGTTCACTGCCCTTGAACTTATTTTGCCTTTTAGAAACTAAGTAAGGAGAGCTTGGCATTTATAGGACTTATACGCTTTCAGGTGTATAAGAAAGACTACTTGTAAATACATACTTATATAGGTATGCCTAATACATAAAAGCAGCTGCAGACATAAATCTTTGTATTCCGATGGGAATCGAAACCTCCACTCAGCAGTAGATAGCTTTACCAATGCAACACTACACTCGTCAATGTTTGGCTTGATTTATAGTCTAAATGATTTGATAGATTTAAGTTCCTACACCTTCTAGTTTTAATAATATTTAATAACATACGTCTATCTCTTGTATTTGTAAACATACAGTCTTCAAGACGAGGTTTTAGAGACCGAAAAACGACGGACAGAAAAAAGTGCAAACTAAATGTATTCCCTAAGAGTTAAGCGTGCGCAGTAGTCATTAAGGTTGACAAACGATAATGAGTTGTAATAAAATTTAAATTAATTACATCAACAGTGTGATACACTATCTGTAATTTCTCACCCCAATTATTTTACTGCACAACGATTATGTAACACGGTTATGTCAACTATTAATATACTAGTTAGTTGTCGATATCATCAAACACTTATTTGATAACATTCTTCATTTACTAAGGACAACGTTAAAGACAACGTAATATTATTATCTATACATATAAATAATATAGATTGATTGTCTGTCTACCTGTCTGTTTGTTCTGGCTAATCTCTGAAATGGCTGCACCGATTTTAACGGAACCTTTATTAGCAGGTAGCTGGTGTAATAAGAAGGAACTTACGCTATATATATTTTTTAGAAAATAACATAACATAACATAACTTCACGCCTTTTGTTACCCGAAGGTGTAGGCAGCGGCTGTTAAGCCTCGTCTCGCCGTTATGTTGACGTCCCAAATGGAATAGGTGGCGAACCTATTGCCATACCGGACCCAAAGTTTTCAGTCATCGATATTTATCACACATAACTTCTGAAAACAATTTCGAAAAGTCATTGGTGTGGGCCAGTATCAGGAATCGAACCCGGAACCTCTGGATCAGAAGCCGTGTGCTCGACCACTGCGCCACCGAGACTCTGCGCCACCGAGAATTTTTTAGAAAATATCTTTTATTTATTCATTTACTGCTTCCGAGGCGAAACAAAGTTCGCCGGGTCAGCTACTCTACCATATAATAAACTATAGTATTCTTATCGGCTGGTAGTAGAGTCCTGAGCGCCGCTGAGACCATTATTCTTACATGCGAAATCTATAGATACTTCTGCTTGATTAAATTTAATAAAAGATTAGGCGGAAACTTACTTTATTTGTAAATCGTTAGAAATATGTTAGTTTAATATCTAAATTATAAAGGTAAATTTATAAAGGAACCCAATTGTAGGTATGAGGATGTTTTTGATTCTTTCACGAAATAACTACTAAATGGATTATTTAATAGATTATACTAATGCCTTTTTCTAGCCAAAGGGGTAGTAATATTAGTTTTATCACAGTATCCCCTAGCTATCTACAATAAATACATTTTACGGAGAATTCATGCATCTATACGAATCCTGAAACGCTTTAAACAGGAGTTGGAAGCCTTGTATAAATGTGGATAGCTTTGTCAATACTCCTCGTTTCAAAACCATCTTGAAAAAAGTGGTTTCAAGAACGATTTCGTTTAGAATTTTGGATTATTATTTTCATTACAGTTCTAAGAATCTATATAACTTCACCTTCGCTGGCTCTGCCGGTGAAATACCACGAGCAAATGAAATACGACGTAAAGTGGGTCGCTTGTACACATACCTACTAAATTATACATTTTTTTGGTAATATAATAGGTAGTACATGCTTCAAATCGCGGTCTATCCGCCCACAGGGCTAGTTGTGTCACTATTTTGAACAGTATATTAGCATTGAATGGACGATTGGCGCCACTTTCGCCGACAAGCTGGTAAGCCGACAGTCGGCATGTTGGCACAATGTGACGCATGTCGGTGAAACTGTCGACAGCTGTATTATACCATTCAACGATTGAAATTCTCTCATTATTAAATATCAGCATCAGCAAAAGATTCGAACGTTGCAACAGAGTGTAGAATTATTTGTGTTAGTTAGCTGTATTAGGAAAAATATTAAATATTGTTATTTCTTGTTATTTACACAATTAAGTAATTGGGCACAACATTTTATTGCCTCGTCACATGTCTTGGTAGTTTCTTAAGGTTGAGTACTTCAATTTACGTACTTCAATTATTTATAACTTAGTATATTAGAACTGTACTAAAGCTATATACAGATACTTCAGCATATCGTATCATTTTCTATGACATTGTCAAATGGAAGGAAACTCACACTAAAAGGTTTGCCAAGTAATGCCATTACCACATATATTAACGTTGCACACTACTCGCTGTCTATCACACCGATTCGTAACATTATCCCAAATTTTCACGACAAATCCTTTACTTAATTCCTTAACATAAAGTCGAAAATATCTCGGTTATTGGGGCATGTATGCGCTTTTATAATAAAAGTATAATTTTTGATCTTATCTGACCGTCTTTCGTATGAAAAGTTATCGAATTATTAACGATGACTGAACAGGCTCCGCTCGGTCTCCGCCAACAGGCTCACAACCACAGAAATAGATCAAGATAGAACGGCCGCGATGGCATATTTCCATACATTTCGAGCGTGTCACTTTTTTGAAAAACCACGCCCTCAGCGTGACGTCATTTTCATTGTCTCAGCGAGACGACTAGTTAGGAGACACTCACATTAGATTATCGATGTTAATATCGGCAACGTGTGTTAATTTTATTATTTTTATATTTTACTAACTTTATTGATTTTCTGTAACGATAATCATAGAAAGTAAAACATGTTAAATACTTCAATCCGACATATTAAAACCTAAAACATATTTTTCCAACAGTATATAAAATTTAATTATAATTATTTTACTGTCCTTGAAACTATACATATTTATTAAATATTTGCCTTTTTGTAAGGGTTGGCCTCACAGTCCTGGTTAAATAACGAAGCCGAACGTCTACATATACCTCGGTTACTGCCCATTTGAGAAGAACGAGATGATTTTCCATCGGCGATTGGTCAAATTGGTGAAAACTTATACTGTCAAATAAACTGCTGCCAATGTAATTACGAAACACTTTGGTTGAAATTTGTGGTGTTAGAATAAAGTAGGGACAAAGCAAGATATGAGCTGATACTCAAATTATTATTGAATTAATTTATCGATAAGTCCTAAGACTCAACGATACATGGAGTGCCCATCTCTAACATTCGAATCACAGCGATTAACAGACACGACGATCAACTGGCAGGTGTATTGTGTATTTCGTTCGATTCGACGTACATTACGCGTATAATTTATACGCGCAATGTTTTTGTATACGAGCGTTGAATGCGGACAGCAATGGATATTTATCATAACGAAAAATATACAACTTGTGATCGTAATTATTGAACATAGTAAAAGTAAAACAATAATTTATAATCTCAAAAAAATACTTTCTACTGATTTTCTGTACTTACTGATCATACGAAATATTTCCTTTTTTCTTATTTGATTCACTACTTTTGTTTTTACAATTTTTCACAGCATAATAAGGCATATATGTGACGTTTTATCTATTTTTTTACGTCCTGAACGCATGGCAGGAACGCTCGTTGCGTAAATGAGAGCGAGTTTCGAAAAGCATGCAATATAGTGCAGGGTTTTGGCACGCTTGCCACACCTATTCGCCGTTCTATCTTGATCTATTTCTGTGCTCACAACACTTATTTCTCTCTTTCTTTCTTTCGATGAACCTTGTCCATCTACATCTACGAATCAAAGAACAAGACGATGATTGACTACCATCGATACTGAATTCGCGATCTATACCCACCCTATAGGAGTATATATATAGTTTTAGCACAGGCCAAAGGTAGCAAGCCTCTAAGTATTCTACAGGTTGCACTTTGGAGAGTGTACACAGGAACTGCACGAATTAATTCCTCCATTCCCGTTCTATCGGCGGACAGGGACAACCCGACGCACATATCTCTTGCACCCATATATTGTGGACGTACCACCGGTCCGCATGAATTGGTGGTAGAGGATGTATCACGTGCATACGATAAACAAGAATAGAAGATAATTCTGAACGCAGAAATTACCAACCAAAACCAACTTTATTTAATATTGTGTATACGGTCTGAACGTGATCATGGAAATGCATTTGTGATATTCTCTACCTGGTATAGGTGAGTGATTCTTAACGAAATTAAGACATTTGATGCACTATCTGCTTAGTGTGCAACGCTGATTCAATCTTCTATAAAATTCTCGCATCACGGTGTGCGTTATTGAATTTCTACGAAACTAATTGACGGATTTAAAAAATCTTTCACGGTTGGGAAGCTACATGATATCCGGTTAATATAGGCTAGTATTATAATTTCAAAAAAGTTAGAGATCCTTACTAAAACGCCAATAATGTAACACATGGAATAAAGACATGCTCTAGAAATTCCTTGCATCGCATGGGTTGCGAATACTATTGATTATAGGACAAAATAATGTAGTACTATGACTTTGCAGAACATATCATTATCTACAATAAATGTCGCGACAGCATATGTATGACTGTTATATTCTTTTATATAAGACAAGCTGCCTCGGCGAACTTTGTTCCGCATCAAAAGTAATTTTTAGAGTGTTTACAACTAAAGTGCTAAATCTCTAAAATTATCACTATTTTTTAATATATTATTCATGAATAACACAAACAAACCACCCCTGACACGTGCCACCCTCTATCTATAAAAGAAACTCGCATCAAAATCCGTTCCGTAATTTCACAGATTTATGCATTTATGGGGATAGACAACGGAAAGCGATTTGTTTTTCAATACCTTTTCAATACCAGTTCCGTGACCACACTAGTCTTAATAAGAGAGTTGCTTAAATAACTATCCCTTATGTTAGATACATAATAATATATACACACATAACTTCATGCCAAATCTCTTGAGTGGTAGGCAGAGAGAACACGCCTCACTCGCTTCGTTGACTTTCATATCTCTATTCATGCACGCGCGTCGATTTTTAAGGCTCCTAACACCTTCCTCCAGAACATGTTGTATTTGGTCATGGATCCATCCTATGATGGATGGAAATAGCATAAGTGGAGCGTTGGGCAAATTTCTGTCTGAGCACTCAGAAATCTGCCCAACGCTCCACTTATGCTATTTCCTAACGCTACTCTTCTTTCTACATCCGCGGTGTACCTTCCATCCCTGCTGAAAGCGTTAGTTTTCTCCAATTACCAATACCAATCACCATTATGAAGACAGTCACCACCATAGAATTTTACTATAATTATTTATTTTTATATAGAAGTTACTTAGAAAAGCAGTCGTCAGCTTGATAAATATAGAACTAAGAGACGCGTAGGTTTTTGTACCTTGAGGTTGAGTGATCTGAAGTTGCTGGTTAATATATAAAGAATACTTGTTCACTGTTTCAGAGGTCAATGTCCGTAAATCTTGGCGGTGACACCCCTGGCTCGCGTCGCGCCACTAATAATGAGTGCGTATGAATGGTTGTTAGGGGTTCGTATCGATTGGCGTTCTGTGTCGCCTAGCAACCGGAGAGGCGTCTCCTCGCCGGCCATGTCGATGTAGACTCTCAAGTTGCCGCATACGTCTTATACTTGAGATTTAGGATCAGCAAGAGAGTAGGTGTATTGTTTTATTGTCTTTTAAACATGATCTCCGTTTTGTCATTGAATTCCTCTATAGAATACATTATGTTTAAATCAAAATCTCGATGTGACGCATTTTTATGAGTACGTAACGAAGATATTCGGCATAATATGGCTTCTTTAGTATGGTTAGATTTAAATGCAGCGAAGTTGATTGTTTAACATAATTAATAAATATCAGCTGCAAGCTTTTCTAACAAGCTTTTTGCCGAAATTGTCTCAGTTAAATTTATGAAAATGGAAGACCATTTTCTTCGAGTATTCCAGTGGAAGAACGACGCAGTTCACTTCATAAATGGGCCGGATCGATCTTTGAAATACCTCCCCCTATCCCACTCCGTATCTTTCCCTATCTCATTATAAAGTCCAGCAACGCAACTGTAACACTGTTTGTGTTTCAGGTGCCCATTGGTGGCGTTAGTTGCTTACCATCAGGTAAAACGACTGCTGGTTTACCCTCCTATCCCATAAAAAATAAAGAATTTTAAATGTAAATAGAAAAAAAATATTTTCAGCATAGCACTATTACTGAGGTTTAGTAAATAATTGGTGGTTCTTTGTTACCAGAAACATTAAATTGTGCAGGTACTATTGCAGCATCAGTAAACTGTCCGACTCCATTTTGTGACCCAAGGTACAAGATACTTCTGAAATTCAAGATATTTTTTAAAACTTCTTTTATTGAAATTAAGCCCTCGATATGTTAACATACTAATCAAAATTAAATTATCATTTTAAATGTTTCATAATATACCTATCTTGTTTTGGGACTTGTCGATTAAATACTAAAAACTCAAAAGTTACATCACGTTACATCAAAATTAGAGATGTGACGATTATGACTTTGGCCGACTAGCCGATTAGTCGGTTGGAAAGAAGCCGCTAGTCAGCCAAGTCGACCATGGTTTTGTTGATTTCCTTAACGCTTCGTTTATTGCTGATTCGCAGGTATTCGCATTTTTTACAACTTACCTAAATATTTTAATTAAAGGTAACTTATTATAGCTTTACATCATAACTTAACTTAACAGAACTAGTGGGCAGAGGCTGTTAAGCATCGACTCGCCGCATCATTATGTTAACGTCCTAAATGGAAATAGGTGGCGAGCCTATTGCCATAAACAAGGCACGAAATTGTCAGTCATCGATAATTTTCACACATAATTTCTGAAAACAATTCCGAGAAATTATTGGTGGGAGGCCGGAATCGAACGCAAGACTTCTGAATCAGAAGCATGTAGCTCGACTACTGGACCAACGAGACCTTCTTAACTCATAAGTTACCATTTAAAATATTTAACTAAGTTGTAAATAAAATAAAAAGAGTTGGTAATATTTTTGTTTGTCACAATTGTTACTTTTTTTGAAGAATATATATTGTTTTGTTTGCCTTAACTTTAGTAAAGTTACAAATTTTGTGTTATATGTATGTTTTCTTACAGACAAGTAGTTCTGTAACTGCTCAATGATTTGATTTAACGAATGCCAATAATAATAAAAATGCGGATTGTCGGAGCCGAATAGTTGCCGACTACGATAGTGGCCGGATAGTCGACTTTGTTTTCAATGATTTTGGAGTCCAGTCCATCTTGGGATGAACTTTTCTTGTTACTTGTTTCCTGACCTGTGTCGCTTTTCGCTTGCAGCCAAGAGTTGTAGTACATTATTCGCGAACAGGCATCCCGCGGGCATAACATATACCAATAGATGGCTCCAATCAGCGGCTAGTAATTGAACTCACTAAATGAATCTGAAGTTATTTATTATGGACGTGTGATTAATGTAATGGGTATGGCTATGTTATGGAGGCATAAGATACTTACAGTAAATGAGCTCTATATATAAGATTGATAATCGTTATATATTTAAATGTACAATCTCATAGGGCATCCGCACGTTTGGGAAGCAAGGCTTGATTGCCCAGGAGAACTGGCACAAATTTTTGGGTAGCTATTTGAGGCAAGCTATAACTTGTTTTAGGTTATAAATACACATACATACATAACTTCACGCCAAATCCTTGCGGAGTAGGCAGAGAGAACGGAGCGTCATAGCGATTCCTACACACCTCACTCGCTTCGTTGACTTTCATAACTCTTTTCATGCACGCGCGTCGTATTTTGAGCCTCCTAACATCACCTTCCACCAGAACACGTTCTATTTGGTCATGGAATGTGTGTATAGGCCGTCCTCGACATCCATCCGCTTTTGCATTGTATATCTGCTTAGTCAATCTTGCATCATCCATCCTTTCTACATGTCCGAACCATCGGGGCCTTTCTTACTTTAGGTTATAAATAACACTTCATTAACGAGTTGACGAGCTGACGAGCCTCGTGGTGCATTGGTAAAACTACCGGCTGCAGAATTGAGGTTGGCCGGTTCGTTCCCCACCCGAGTGCAAATATTTATGACAAGCATGAATGTTTGTATAATAGGTAGATAGGTACATATAAATATTATTATCTTCCACATTTGTTAGACAACGTTACCACTCTAATTAAAAGGTGTCGCGTCAGTTGTGCTCGACTACAATAGTCACTTGGAATTTCTTAGTTAACATGTAGGACATTGATTTTAATTTGTTTGTGTCTCAATTGCGATGGTCGAGTATTCTGGCTGCTACACCATTTATGCACTAACTTACTGCTTTGTTTTCAGTAGTGATTATAATGTTGTTATTATTTCGAAAGGTTTGAAAAGAGTATTTGGCACATGAGTTTCTTGCCCGATTCTTCTCATAAAACCCTACACTCGGAATCGGGCCGCTCGTGGCGATTGTGTCCGTGATTTTTTTTTGTTCCACGGAGGCACTTTCCTCAAGCGCTCGTGTTTAGTATTTCACTTCAAATAATATGTTAAATGTTGACTATTTTTAAGTGTCTGTGAAGACCTATGAAAATAAAGCTTCTTTCAGTTTGACTTAATGGCGTCTGGGTGTTTTTTATGTATTATAAGTATGTATTTACAAAAAAAAATGTATATACATATGTATTAATATCCGTTACCTAGTATCCATAGCACATGTATTTAGTTGCTTAGTTTAGAAGTAGAGGGCGCTGTATGTATTTATCCAAGATATTATTATATATTTCGTATATTGAAATTTCAAGCTGCCTCAAATACATTTTTTTTTAATTTTTTGAGGATATTTTTGCACGCGTCTGGTAATGTTAATACACTTAACTTAATACCCTTAATACCCCTTAATACCCCGATTTCATGCTTACTTATTTTTCGTATACATTCACATTCTGAAACATATATAAATTCCGGATTGCCGCGAATATATTTTTGGGGAAAAAAACAATATTTAAATAAATTAAGGGTTGATTTGGCCCCACTACTCACCAGCCAGGTCTGCAATTCAGTGTCGGGATATAATAGGAGAGGTATATGACAAGTTTTCAGCTTGTCTCAAATACCTACCCAAAAATTGGTATCAGCTCTGCTACTAAGAGGTTTGGAGTTTGCGGCAAGCTACAAACGTCTGGACGGACCAACGTTTTATAACTGCATTTCTGTAGGTATTGTGAATGTGTGGCATCAATTCAGAGAATAATGCCACCCAGTCTTACTATTGCTGTCGTCAGATATTTTAACAAGAGATAACAATATATTGATTCATCATTCCAACTTTGAGTTCCGAAGTCTCAAGTTCGAGTCTTAGGTGACGATAATGACTTTCTGAAAATTGTATGTAATAAATATCGTATATTTTTTTTAAGACATGTGTACCTATTGCTATTTGGAACAAGATAATCAGACAATGTGGAATCATATTAGTCACTGCCAACGAATTTGGGTAATAAAGGCGAGGTGAGGTTACATCGGAAAATATAGGTATTAGCCCTATCTCTCTGTACTAGTCAGGTGAAAAAGTATTTGGCTACTGTCAGCATATACCTACTGATAATACAAGACATTATACCTATGATTCATTGCACTGTTAGAACCAAAACTGTAACTTCATGGCTTTCTGTAGCCGAAGGTGTAGGCACCGGCTCTTAATCTTCGACTGGCTAAATTCACAAAACTACCGAAAATTCGTTGTTAAGTGTGAGCCCAGATACAATCCGATAATACTAGCTGACCCGGCGAACTTTGTTCCTCATCACAAGTATGTTTTACAGCTTTCACAATTAAAGTGATACATTTCAAAAATTATCACTTTTTCTTTACTACATTATACATGAATTATACATATAGACCACCCCGTTGACACCCTCTAAAGATTTAAGGGGACAGATAGTGCAAAGCAGCTTTGTTTTTATACTATGTAATGAATATATGTAAATTGTAAATGAAAACACAATATGAGCGGTGAGGTATTCATTTAAAGTCATTCAATTACGTCCCAAATGGAATAGGTGGCGAACTTATTGCTCTACGCCCGGTAGAAAGCTTTGAAGCATGGATATGTATCACATTCAAAATTAATTTCGAAAAGTCATTGGTGTGAGCCAGGATTCGAACCCGCGACTTCTTGATTCAGAAACCGTGTGCTCGACCACTGCGCCACCGAGATTACCACTATCTAGTGGTGGGGAACAGGACTTCATATTAAAACCATCCATGACTGAAAAAACAGGCGCGATCCGTGACTCTGGTCGCATTACCTATTCCGTGGGACAGATTATTTCTTTATTTAATCCTACAAAGGAAACTTTACAATAGTTAAAATATAATATTAGTTGTTTGTCTGCAACAGTTATCTCATTTCGTAAGTAATAATAATAATAATATCGAGACTATAACTTGGATGAAAATTCTTAGATTTTAAGTTACGATAAAATGCGAAAGTTTGTCATTATTTGTGCGATAGTAATATTTGTTTTGCTCTTTTACGTTAAAATAATAATTAGATTTACATAAGATTTACATTAGAATTACATACGATGAGGATGGCATAGCAATGCTAATCTTCCGGGCACGCTGCCAGAAGACCGACATGCGAAGAATTTTATTATTCATTTATTTTCAATGGTATATATTGTAAAAATTATTTTTTATTACTATTGTAAATTAGAATTACATAGATAAAGATTTACAAAGATATATTGTAAATAAGCAAAAATATGGTTTTATTTATCGCGTATGGAAAGAAAAGTACAGATGATACAACAAAAATATTCTACAATGTTATAGGACATATGAATATTTACTAAAAAAGTTTGCGTGGCCGTTACGTCCACTATTGTTAGCTATGTTACTCTAAGTACCTACTTTTTCCACTTACAAGTTGGTAAAAGTGTCGATCACATCAGATCATCATCACTGTTGATTATTATCTACTGTTTGTACGTTTGAAATAGGAAATTCTGTTCCATAGATATTACGATATTAAAAAATAAAAGACATTTTCGAAATTCTACCGATTCCCGGGATCAGCTCGTGATGATATAGGTAATATAGATGATTTGCATTCTAATAATATATTACCTGAGTTCAAATTTAATTTTATTGAACAAAAACTTAGTTTGAACTTTGTGATTAGGTCCCTAATGACACTATAGCAATGAATTATAGGTAAGATAATCCCGTGGATGGATTGCCCTGCGATAATAGTTTCTCTATTTTTATGGGATTGGAGGGCAAACGACCAACTACTCACCGCCCATTAACGCCGTGGCGCGTTGCCGTCCTCCAAGGGAGTACGAGGGTAAAGGAATGGGAAAGGGGATCGGGCCTCCGGACACCTCTCTCACCGAACGAAACGCCGATATTCCGAGTGGTCGTGGTATTTTACCGGTCGAGCCGGCCCGGAGCCCACTTTTGCTTTATTTGCATTATTTTAATTTCAATACATGTCTTAACTATATAAATATATAGTACATTGTTATAAAATACTACATATTAAAGAATAAATTATATAAATCAATCTGTGAAATCTAAAGAAATATACCTTTAAACAGGCGGAAGAGTAATACGAGTATGAATCGGAGTAGATCGACTAGTAACTCGATAAAAAGAAATCAATATCATTATTTATATATAAACGTACTTCATGTAATCAAACATTTGCGACAACAGAAATAGCAAAAATTGATTATTATGTAAGTGTGAATATCAAATAACTGCGGTCCCGTGGCAGCGCGCACTACTTACATATTGCACGAAATGCGCTGAGTCGGCGAAATTGTATACATTGACGGAGTCACGTTCTGCCACTGTGTTGTAATCACTGGACACCCCTGTAGGTATGAGCATATGAGTCTACAATAGGGTTGCCACTTGTCGTAACTTACATCCAGAGAATTAGTTGCAAATGACGCGAATAAAAATCGGGTTTTCAGAAAACTGAAACGTAAACTCTACGTGGATTATCTATTATATTTAGTTGAGCACAGATTGTTTATTGATATGTTATAAGGAAAATGTTGGTAAATAGTGACAACTTTGAACATGAAAAATATAAACACATAAGTATTATTATTAACTTATACAAAAGATCACGCCAAGCTGTGCAGGAAGCAGTGTGGATAGGAAGAACTATTATTATTAGCAACCAATTAAACTTACTAGATAAATAGCCCAAAAAAATCTAACAAATTCTAGGGATTTGGAAGGTGCCAACCCTGTGTCTGAACATAAAATGGAACATAGGAAATAATTACAGTTATTATGTACTTAATATTTAGTGAAATAAGTACTATGCCCAAATATTCAAAGGTCTATAAAACCTGATGAAATTTCGTGATAGAAACGATTTCTTTGTAATCTACACACATACACGTTAATCTTATTATACATTAGCTAGTTCAATTTATAAGGAATAAAGAAAAAATACAGGAATCAGAATAAACAAGACGATTTTTAGTTAGAGTACACTCAAAAGGGGTGGGACAGTAGACAGAAGGAAAGCGTTTTAATTATATTAAACATGAAAATATCGAAAACTTACCAAGTATGTACCTATTTTTAATGTCTCTAAATAGAACTCTAGGGCGCTACGTTAGGATTCTCTATGGAAAAAAAAATATAAATATTTATTAAATATAATTTGTTGGCAATTAGTGCATTCAAAAGCACGCCAAATAGAATGGTCACCCTCGTGAGAGGACGGTCGGTAGTAATAAATTATTTAAAGCAGGGTTGTCACAAAGTAAATGAAATAATTACTTAATTTTAGTATAATTACATTTGCAAGTACATTTTTGCAGGTAACATTTACTCGTTAGATTTACTTTAAGGAAATGCTAGAAAAAGAAGCTGCCTACACTTTTTACCATTAGCGACACGACGATATAAATACAATAAATAGTTGACAAAAATATTTCAAATTGAAAAATAAATTTTATTTTAAAATATGCAGCTGATGATAGGATGCTACTTAAAATAATACAGAACAATTCAAAAAGCTATTAATATATTTGATCAGCTAGCTGGTTTGGGGAAAGTAAAAACCTCGAGCGACAATATTATGCTGTAAAAAACACACAAATATGAACATTTAACAATCAAAGTATGAAAACCCCATAAATTATGTTCATAGAGCAATATTCGGCAGCGTCGTGTTCCATTTGTTCAGGTGATGAATAGTCCAGGTCGAGACTTCCACTACGTCACATCACACGTTGTACCACACTGACCACGTGACTGTGAGGTAATGGCCATTTCAACCCTGAACTGCTTCTCTCTTCTACTACATATTCGGTTATCTTCAGATCCTTGACTTGATAGTCTCGACTTCTTATTGATAAACATTCTAGACTATTTTACGAGGAAATATAGATGGACTTAATTTTAAATAGTTTAATATTACCTTCAAGCTGAATCTGATGATGGAGCCATCACCCGTTACAAAGTTTTTAAAAAGAAATAACAGGTTTCAACACATTTTTTGTAACTTCGATGTTAATATCATTCACGAAAAATTCACGTACTTGGAAATTGCTTGTTATGGGAAGACTTTATTTTATTTTGTAGTAATTATTATATATTTTGTAAAAAAAATATATTTCGACGATATATTTCATTAGTTTAATTATATAAGAAAATAAAATGGTCGCAGTAATTATGTACTAATGCAGTAATGATTAAATTTTAGTATTAGGCTCCGCCACCAAAAAAAACGTACATCTGCCTAATTTTCGATTCATGCACGTATTTACAGAAAATAAAAACTTAATTCCAAAAAAAAATTGTCTAAATTACTAAATATTTAGTCTAAAAATTTGCAAACCTTTGCAGCAAAGTAATTAACTCTGGATAAACTATAGAAAAATCTAGAAGATGCTTCTAAAACATGTTTATTCTGGATATCTGACACATAAGAAAAAATCTAAATTATATATAAATTACTATATAATTAACATAATAATTAACGGACACTACTCACGTGAGGTGTCTTTGGCAGGTTGCGCAGGAGTGGTCAGGGTGCGGGACGCATTGGGCTACCGAGCGACTGTGCTGCTGACACAGCAGTCTGATGCACAACTCAGGGGTAATGCATCTTTTGTCAAATGATTTTCTACTTATTATTACATATTTTCGCATTACTTTTATTTAATTCAATTCAAAAGTTATTAAATATTATATATGTATTATTGTTAAAATATACTAGTTGACCCGGCGAACTTTGTTCCGCATCAAAAGTAATAAATAAGTACCTAAATATTTCTTTACTATATCATACATGAATTAAAGACAAAAACCACTCCGTTGATACCATAACATAACTTCACGCCTTTTTGTTACCCGAAGGTGTAGGCAGCGGCTGTTAAGCCTCGTCTCGCCGTTATGTTTACGTCCCAAATGGATAGGCGGCGAACCTATTGCCATACCGGGCACAAAGTTTTTTAGTCATCGATATTTATTACACACAACTTCGAAAAGTCATTGGTGTGAGCCAGTGTCTGGAATCGAACCCGGACCTCTGGATCAAAAGCCGTGTGCTCGACCACTGCGCCACCGAGACGCTTTCCGCCTCGCAGTATTACCTACGTACAAACAAAATCGCGATTACCATGATGATGAGCCTGTTGTTACTCTGGGTGAATGCAGCTTTCCAATGGTGAAAGATATTTTGAAATCGATCCAGTTACTTTTGAGTTTCTTCGTTACATACATAATTGCAAACCTTTCATCTTATAGATAATATTTAGGTTGAGTTTGATTTATCTACATTACATGATTTATCTTGTCCAAGAGCAACTGATCGTGGTAAATATGCCAACAATTTTTAGAAAACCACAGCCAGAATGCCAGCAAAACTGACGACGAGATACCCCTGGTACCTATTGCAGGCGCCATGTGCGGCGGTGGTCGCTTTCCCTCAGGTGACCTGCAAGCTCGTTTGGGCCTTATATCATAAAAAAGAATACACAACCACGTTTTTTATTACGTCGTAACGTCTGAGCACGGCATCATGTTTGCATTGTCCCTTTATCCTCTCTATAAATCATCTCCGCAAAAATTACCGCACATACACAAGCCTTTTTAAAGAAGGATGAATAAGTGTTTAAAGGGGTGGCAGTATGCTTGTGATACCCCATGTGTTACAAGTGCCCTTAAGCCAGGATTACCGGTAACCATCAAGGGGGTCTCGAGCATTTTTTTCACCTTCGAATTAAAAAAATCTAATCATTACCTTCATATTTCATACCTGACCAAATAGAACGTGTTCTCGAGGAAGGTGATGTTAGGAGCCTCAAAAATCGACGCGAATGTATGAAAACGTTATGAAAGCCAACGAAGCGAGTGAGGTGTGTGAGAATCGTGCCTTATGGCGCTCTGTTCCCTCTGCCTATCCCGCAAGGGATTTGGCGTAAAGTTATGTATGTATGTATATTTCTCACCTAATTAGTACTTATTCCGGAAAAGTTTTCAGCATCAAAGCCCATTGTCAATTTTAAGTGCGATGTCTAATTACAAGTATACCAGTATTTTATGTCAATGCAAGAATTTCCAAAAGAATCACACGATATAATCAAGAATCATTTCACAATATAACTAATTATATTGTATCAATGTTCTTGTACTTCTGTATTTATATCAGGTCAACATCACTGCATAATTTTTAATATGGCTCACATGGACATGTACTTATATTATAATTATTGGCTAAAACTCAAAAACTACTCGTCAAATTATTGAAATTGCGATTAAAAATTATCATAGTTGGGAACTATTATTATGCTACAATTATTAAGAAGGAATATAAATTTGCTCATGAATACCTAAATTAAATCTCATTATATTTTTCACGTTACTATACAAAAATATAGCTTCAAGATGTACCTACTAGCTGATACGAATTCTAAATTGAACGAAGTACTATACTAAGGCAAACTATTCGCAGTTTCTAGATGGATCTTGGGAATAGAATTTCATCCGGATGGAGCTGCGAACAGCAACCAGAATTATAACTGGGAGAATTGATTATCTACAGCATGTAGTTATAGGGATCGTATCCTTTACCGTTCTCGCCTATGGTGATATTTATATAGTTATATAATAAATAGGTACCTAACCAAAGTTAAGTGTGATAAATATCGATGACTGAAAACTTTGTCCCCGGTATGGCAATAGGCTCGTCACCTATTCCATTTGGGACCTAAACATAGCGGCGAGACGAGGCATAACAGCCGCTGCCTACACCTTCGGGTAAATAAGGCGTGGAGTTATGTTATGTACCTAGCCAAATTCAATGAGTCAGTGTAAAGTCGCTGGAAAAAACTAGTGGTTACTCAATAACCGATCCTACTATCAAGGTTTAACTCAGGTATTAAGTAGGTATAATCCACAGAAATAGATCAAGATAGAACGGCGAATAGGCGTGGCAAGCGTGCCAAAACCCTGCACTATATTGCATGCTTTTCGAAACTCGCTCTCATTAGTCATTACGCAACGAGCGTTCCTGCCATGCGTTCAGGACGTAAAAAAATAGATAAAACGTCACATATATGCCTTATTATGCTGTGAAAAATTGTAAAAACAAAAGTAGTGAATCAAATATGAAAAAAGGAAATATTTCGTATGATCAGTAAGTACAGAAAATCAGTAGAAAGTATTTTTTTGAGATTATAAATTATTGTTTTACTTTTATTATGTTCAATAATTACGATCACACGTTGTATATTTTTTCGTTATGATAAATATCCATTGCTGTCCGCATTCAACGCTCGTATACAAAAACATTGCGCGTATAAATTATACGCGTAATGTACGTCGAATCGAACGAAATACACAATACACCTGCCAGTTGATCGCTGTGTCTGTTAATCGCTGTGATTCGAATGTTAGAGATGGGCACTCCATGTCGATTTATCCATTTATCGATAAGTCTTAGGACTTATCGATAAATTAATTCAATAATAATTTGAGTATCAGCTCATATCTTGCTTTGTCCCTACTTTATTCTAACACCACAAATTTCAACCAAAGTGTTTCGTAATTACATTGGCAGCAGTTTATTTGACAGTATAAGTTTTCACCAATTTGACCAATCGCCGATGGAAAATCATCTCGTTCTTCTCAAATGGGCAGTAACCGAGGTATATGTAGACGTTCGGCTTCGTTATTTAACCAGGACTGTGAGGCCAACCCTTACAAAAAGGCAAATATTTAATAAATATGTATAGTTTCAAGGACAGTAAAATATTTATAATTAAATTTTATATACTGTTGGAAAAATATGTTTTAGGTTTTAATATGATTATCGTTACAGAAAACCAATAAAGTTAGTAAAATATAAAAATAATAAAATTAACACACGTTGCCGATATTAACATCGATAATCTAATGTGAGTGTCTCCTAACTAGTCGCGCCGCTCACAATGAAAATGACGTCACGCTGAGGGCGTGGTTTTTCAAAAAAGTGACACGCTCGAAATGTATGGAAATATGACATCGCGGCCGTTCTATCTTGATCTATTTCTGTGGTATAATCTATCCATTATATGTATTTTAGACATATGGTAAGAATTCAGAATATCGAAAACTTATTAAAAACCCTGATTTAAAAAATCATAAGTCGATAAATGAAAATATACGTGATTTTAAATGAAACAACCTGACCCGGCGAACTTGGTCCGCATCAAAAGTAATTTTACAGCGTTTAGAATGCAGGTGCTAAATCTCAAAAATTATAACTTTTTCTTTACTATATTAAACATAAAAACCACCCTGTTGAAACCCTCTCTCTTAAAGCAAACTGCATCAAAATCCGTTGCGTAGTTTTAAAGATCTAAGGTATAAGGGGATAGGCAGCGAAAAGCGACTTAGTTTTATACTATGTAATGTTGATTATCTCCCTAGAAGTACATACACAATAAAAAGTTGTAATATTTCATGTTATTTTATAAATTTATCATAAAACGATTGTGTGTAATCTACAAAATTGAACAACGGATCTGTCTGAAAATTGGAATGAATATAGTTATATATTTCATCCCGATATTCTCATAGGATCTGGAGGTAAGCGAGAGAAATTTGGCGGAATTTGGGGCGTATTATTTTATAAATCAAAACTTATACAATAAATATATAAAGGTTTATTCTTACAAAACTTATTCATTAGCGTACTGTACTCGTCTGTAGAACACAATCTTTCCGATGACGACCCTTGCCGATATAGATTATGAGAGTTTGGTCTACAGCATAATCAAGAGCCGATAACAGTCGATCGACTAAGAATGAAATATGGATGAATTGGCGTCTAATTCTTAATCGGAGTTTTAGGTTATGTCGTCAGAGCAAAGTGAGCTGTCTAAAATAAAATAATTGGACGGAGCAATTAATGAACATTAGTTTGGTGACACCTGGTGCAGTGTCGCATTACCTTGTGAAAGATGTAACGGCAACTTTCCCGGCCAACACATACCTGACGCTCATTACAATCATCATAATAATATTATTCAAAGTATTCATAAAATGAATGAAATTAGATACATTCATTCCAATTTAGGTACATTGCATTCGTCAATTGGTAATTTGCTTACGTATGTATTAATATTGGCGCGTGGAATTGTCCAACAGTCGTTCTATTCTGTACCAACTTATAGTTACATACATATAAACTTATATATTTTTCTTTTCTTCATACATATATACTTTTCTTTTGTAAATAAATACTTATAATACATAGAAAAACACCCAGACGCCACACAAATATTCATGTTTGTCACAAATATTTGTGCTCGGGTGGGAATCGAACCCCCGACCTCATTGCTGCAGCCGGTAGTTTTACCAATGCGCCACGAGGCCTGTTACTTTTGATGCGAAACAAAGTCCGCCGGGTCAGCTAGTATTTAATAGGAAAAAGATATAGCCTTACAATATAGAACGTGTTCTGGAGGAAGGTGATGTTAGGAGCCTCAAAAATCGACGCGCGTACATGAAAAGAGTAATGAAAGTCAACGAAGCGAGTGAGGTGTGTAACAATCGTGCCTTATGGCGCTCTGTTCTTTCTGCTTACCCCGCAAGAGATTTGGCGATAACTTATGTATATTATATGTATAGCCATCGATATGTGTTGCAGGTGTCCATGGGCGGCGCTGGTCATTTACCATCATGTGACACACACCCTCGTTTGACCTCTTATCCCATGAAAAAAATCCATAGTTTTGCAGCGATCAAATAGATTTAATGGCTATTTTTCTTGACATTTATTGCCATATTTTGAACAATACACATAATATCTTTATAAAATATAGCCTATGTGTTAATCTAATATGTAAGCTGTTATTGATAAGTTTTAACAAAATCCATTCAGTCGTTTTTACGTGAAAGAGTAACAAACATACATTCTCACAGACTGATTTTGGCCGGAGTGTTATTAGCAGGTAGCCGATTCAATAAGAAGTAACTTAGGCTATTTCTATTTTAGAAAAAAATATTTTATTTATTTAGCTAAGATTGGCTAGTTTTTAAGAATTACGTTTTGATTCGTAAGAGGTTACCTATATGTTTAGCTGCCTATAAAAGTTACCCGCATCTTGTAGTCTCGGTAGTATGAAGGTCGAACACCGCGCTTCTGAATCAAGAAGTCGTGGGATCGAATCCGGGCTCACATCAACGACTCATCGAAATTCTTTACGGTAGTTATGTTGTGATAAATGGCGATGACTGACAACATTGTGCCCGGTGTATGGAAATGGGTTCCGCCCCTTATTTAGAACGTAAAAATTCGGCGAGTCCAGGCTTAATTACCATTGCCTACATAATCAGCATACATGGATGGGTCAGAGTTGGTAGAGTGATTTAAGGTCGTTGACGTCAAACGTAGAGCATAATATGGATATGCTTCCAAAATACCGGAACTTCATATTTATTCCGGAACTTTAAAATTAACCTTAAACACCAATTCATCCTGAATGGGTGTTTAAGGTCAAAACCATAGATAATACTTATTAATTTAAGATAAAACAAAGCTTATCAAGTCGGTGAAAATATAGAAATTGTATTCGACGAGGATAAAAAATAATTTATGTTTAATTATAAATTATGGATAAAATGGCATGTCCATATTATAATATCTTGATACGAGTACATAAAATCCCTCTACCAACTCCGGCCTATGATGATCAGGAAGAAAAATGCGTGAAGTAATTTATTTATTCACCATTACTTAATATTTAGTCTTGGTGGTCCAGTGGTTGAACACCCCGCTTCTGAATCAAGAAGTCGCGGGTTCAAATCCTGGCGCACACCAATGACTTTTCGAAATTACTTTCGGAAGTTTCGTGATATATATCGATGACTGAAAACTTCGTGCCCGGTACAGGCATAGGTGCGCCACCTATTCCATTTGGGACGTAAACATAACTGCAAGATGAGGCCTCACTGCCTTCGGGTAGAAAAAGGCGTGAAGTTATGTTTTATGTAAAGTTAATATTTAAATAGCGCCTCACTTAAAACAACCGAAGCTACAATCACTTCTGATTTCTATGGTATCATATGGTTTTAAGCTTATAAGTATGTCTTAATCAATAGGATTTCGTTTTGTTTAAATTCATGGCAGCTTTAGATTTCAGAATATTCACCAAGAAGTAACTACTGTATTAAATTACGTTCAAGCAATTGTTTTAATTCAATTGAAACCATGTATATGGCAAAAGGCATCGCCAGCAATTATTATAGCAATGATTCAATCAGCATGTCGTGGCGTAGTTGCTGGGCCGCACCTAGTGGGGAATAAAATTCTAGGACATAAAAAAAAGAAAACAAATCATTTCAGTTATTCAAAAGTTTTATAATAAAACACAATTATCAATCATACAATATGTATTTAATATAAGATACAGTAGTTGTGACAGGTGGACAAACTATTTTCATCATGAACATAATAATATCTTAATAAAATAAAATAAAACCACTACAAATGAACAAATTTCAAATTTAAATTAAAAAAAAAACATTTCACTATTATTATGCCCAAATGTATGTAAAAATAATTGAGGTAGATTTAACCCATTAATTCTTGGGTTACAAAAATTATAATTAATTTCACCGTTTAGGGATATTACAAGCAAATAAGACAACGTATTAAACATTATAATATATATATATATATATATATATATAATTAAATATCTACAAATTGAATAAGTAGTGCACACTATTTGGAATACATACGCTCCACATATTTCATAAAGCATCTCCCCTTCATATCGTTCAATTCACCAAATATTTGACTTGCTTTCTTTCAAACAGAAGATAAACTGTTCATTATATTATTGTATTCATTGTAACAAAATACATCAAATATTTGGACAAAATCAACGCACTGTGGTGTACTCACTATTTATATTGTTATCAAACATTTATAATAAACAAGAACATTCATATAATAAACGCATCATATAGGAAACGTGTTTGAAAGACAACATGCGAATTACCACTAGACTAATCCCGTGATGGCGGCCCGGGACCCGACACCGAATACGGGGCCGGGTCCCGGGATCGCGGCTACCAGCACTTCCTTACAACAGCTCGACCAGACGCGAAGCAAATTACAGTACTATGCAGAGTAATACTTAATAATAAATACCTTAACTATTTACATTCCTCGAGTCTCGAAGAGAGAAATAACAACTGGGCTATGGATACAACCTGTGACCTCGCGAGCTATGGACAGAATACAAGGGAACAACAGCACAACGTGTAAGGTAAGAAATATCACAGCAAGAGAAGTTACTCTAAATGAGACCAAAACATAAGATAGCATCAACAATAAAATAGTAAAATTCATCTAGACTTTACTATCACAAATTAAAAAAAAATAGTTAGGCATTAAAACACGTTAATAGCCTTTTCGGTTTACCATGTTTAAGAACACATCGTTATGCACAAATTGTATCAGGGCTATTACGTAACAAAACTCAGAAGTGGGATAGTAATCGGTTGCTAATAGTTTAAATCCACCCAGTTGTTATTTCCCCGCTCGCGTCAACACAATGTTCATTGCGGGACGACATGACGTGTGCATGATGGCTGTAATATGTTTCACGCCTTCACACCAACAAGTGGAGACAACGCACTAAACAAACAACTCACAAAACTTTAAGAATTAATGTGGCCGCTCTGTCCTCCAGTGTACAACATGCACTGTCACATTAAGGGTTATTTGGTAAGATCGATGAAACTTCGGCTTTAGGTGGGATTTTGGCAAAATCCCACTTCTGATTTGCGAAGGCATCAACATATTGAATTGAAAGAAATACCAACACATTCATCGATCTCACAAAATGACTCCATTACTAACAAGGCTCAGATTTTTTTATCTGATAGATCATTGTGAGCAATCTATAAACGGACATTACGCATCGACACAATTATGACTATGTTGGCAGTGCAAAAGATACATTGTATCTTAACACACCTTAATACATTAATTTTATGAACATTTTCTTCATCGAGTTGCCGAAAATGGCATTTTATTTTACAAAATATCATTTCTTGACTAACTTTTCAAAGACCTTATAACCTATTTCATTTAAAAATTGTATTCGGATCGATTGTCAAAAATACTAGAAATTTGTACTCCAGCACTTTGATATACCTATATAGTACGTCTGTTTGTGTTTTTCAACTTTTAAAATTAAACGAATTGAGCGATATTTCTACATGTTAAGGCGCAAGTAACACACATCACTCACCGCACAAAATATCCAAGCATTCAAAAATTCTGTAACACTGCCGATTTTGAGATCAAATTATAAAGTCCATTCTGTTACTGATAGAACAAAAACATATTTTTATCATTACGATTTTGGTTACGAATTTCACTAAAAAAATAATTTAATAAAAAAAGGGCGAGCCAATAAAAATATGGCACTTCTATCAGTGCTGAAAAATAATTAATTATTACACTACTTTTAAATTAATTAATTAAAAAATTAATCAGTACGTTGGAAACGCTCCATAAGGAAGTCTATACGGTACGTTAGCATACGATCCCCTGAACTACGCGGACGACCAGGCACCACCTCACTATAATCGGTTTCTCCTTATCTGTCCTATTTCATCAAAAATTTTGACATCACCCTTCGAGAAAATTCAACACTACAGTGTAATATATATATAGTATATTTATTACTATAATCATTTAAGACAAAATTTTACAGTACTTCTATACTTTGTACAAAATTATTTCATTTGAAAAGGGCATGTCAAGAGTGATTTGTCAATAGTTCAGATAAAGAAAAAACGTAATTTACTAGACAAATTTTCCTAAACACTTCTTTGGGTCGACATTTAACTAGCGCCCCTGGAGACCAAACTCGGAACTAGCTCACCGCTACGCGACAGTGGCGACATCTCAATCGATAAACACTTTTCTACGGCTCTCTCTCTATACACGAATATACACATTCAATTCTCATTATTAGTCTAGGGGTCGATTTTACACTACTAAATGAATCTAATAGAAAAACCTCGGTTTAAGTTAGGAGGACATGTCAGAAAAATACGTTATGGTGTTTGTTTTTTTTTTTCGTTATATAATTAAGATTACACCATGTTTTCACACAATTCGTACTAACTTAACGCTATAGGCACTAACTAAAAAAATACTAACGAGATCGTGTGAGCACAGAACACATATTCACGTGTAAAAGTTAACCTTATGGCTAAAAGGCGTTATTAATATAATGTCAACGTCTGTATAAGGGATTACAAAAAAAATTCTCTTTACTGTCTATTCTTTATGTTACCTGACCAGGACCATTTGATAGATTTTAAGAAATCGTTAGAAAAATAACGTAGAAACATGGCGACTATTCCATTTGACCGGTCAGGTTATATTTGCTACTGATATCGGGTTTACATAATATTTCTCCTCTCACAGCAGATTCACATAGACAAAAATCGTATTTAGAACATATTTATTTAACAAACTATTAGTTAGATAGCGGCATATTTAAAAATTGCTAGAAAACGTCGCGGCCGCAATCGCTAAGCTGTAATTTTATATACCTGATTATTGTAATTGTGAATAGTCTTCCTAAATGCGATTAAATCATTGATACTATCATTTACAGTAACACACGAACAGGAACGAACGATCGTATAGCGTATCTAGTATAACAAAGATATTTATATAAATACATCATCATCGTAAATTGGACTTTATTGCTTCTCAGTAATGTCTTTGTTCGCACTTAAAAACTATTTATTGAACATCACAAGGCTCCACTTCAATGATCTTAAAAACAATTTGCCAATACACTTCTGTTCTGTTCTCTTTTATCCATTCTCTTAGTTGATAAATAATCTTGAATGTAAAGTTAATAAAACTACGCTTATCAACTGATCGACTTGAAATGCCACGCGAAAAATTAGACCAAAGCGAAGCGTGACACGATAACTACATATTATTATGAATATTTTTCATCAAAAGTCATTGTAAATGATTATTATAGGTATTCTTTAAATTCTGTAAATTTAAATCGCGTTACATAAACGTAATAGGTGAAACTGCTGTCAAGATTATTTACCAAACAGTCCAATTAGTAACAAACGTACTACACATCAATCAAATTCAGCTCTCATATATTAATCATTGCCACCGATAAACGCTTACAATACTATTATGGCGTAACGCACATCACATTCGTTTTAAGACTTATAATATTGTATATTATTGGCAGTACTAATGTGCACTAGTCGTTAAATACATACAACAATCATTCGGTTCGTACAAAATTGTTCCTGAAATGACACAATTCAATATTAAATTCAAACGATGCCTGAACATTTTTATTTTATTTGAAAATTTATTACATTGCCTATTGGCAAAAAACCCTGGGAGGAGTTTTATTAATACATTATTGAAAACATGTGACATATAAAAATGTTCACGTCGCATAAAGATCTATTTACGAAACTTAAAAAAAAAACCTTTCACGACATTACTTAACCTCAACATATAAATCTATTTTTAATGTCAAATTGTCTAAATATTGGTGAATAATGATTTTGGTACTCCACTACGGTTAAACGGCTGAAACCATAGAAATTGCCATAATTAACTGAAACTTAATGAACTGCAGAACTAGTAGTAGTAGTATGTAGCTATTTCTATATGCTTTTTAACTTGTTTTAAATAAGTTAGTTAATAGTTTCTTCTGTATACAAATAATCGCACTTCTTCGATGTTAGATATTTATGCGACGTGATCAACAAAAAAGACCACCCATTAGCGGGGTGGCAAAAATAATTTGATTCATATATCATCACAAACGTATTTATTAATTATTGCTAACAGAACAGTCGATGCTAACATTGTAAATGGCAGTGAATGTTTCATTAATAGACAGCTGTTGATTCTATAGCGTTAGTTTTACATTACCGTTCGTACCTACTAAATACTATGAGCGAGTTCCGTATGATATGAGTACGCACAATGTGTATATATAAATATAGTGAACACTAGTGTCTGTTTGTATCGCACAGTAGATACGTGCTGTACGAGGCACTTGTCCGCGTTTATCACACCCCTACACGTAGGGTTGCCAAACAAATCTCTATGTAATATTTATGTTGCGTCTATATGCTCTATGTAATTTTTTTACTTTCTTTTAAACGCTTCCTAAGCTTTTGAAAAGATAATACTTACAAAATTAAAGTCTCCGTCATTACTTTCACTTGGTCTTTATCGTAATGAAGTATTTGATTAGTACTATTTGCGAACTAATTAATAATCATTTGTGTTGAAGGTATAAAAATAAAAATCTATTCATATTTTACGAACATATTTCGTAAAATAAATTATTTTTGTTCAATCATCTCACTACGAACAAGTGGGTATATTTTGTCGAGGCGACAACCCTACCGAGGATGCAGGGATGCCACGAGACGCGAGAACCGAATTACAACTAAAAGCGAAGTCAATTGAACACTAAGCTAAACTGAATTGTCTACGATACATATACTATATATAGTCTAATATATACAAAGTTGGCAGTGATGTATATCGCTGGTCGTATTACTTACAACTAACTTACACGAGACTGTCTGGTCACTCATCACACTAGCACATCTATAATACAAACTTACATTCGCTATGGAACTACATTATGTACATGTTTTGTTAGCGCCACGTCCGCATACGGAACGGGGGCGCTTTAAGGCTCGATATTTCTGACCGTTTCAATATTATTATAAAAAAGCATCAGTCTTGTGAATAAAATTTAACTCTCCTGCCTGTACCGCCGTACAAGCAGCCAATACCGCGTCGCGGATCTCAACAATCTTTGGCGAGAATTTCCCTCAAGTCGGCCGGCAGCCTGAATCAACATCTGTCTTCGTTCGGTGCTACACCGCGTACTGCGAGTACCAACTGATGATACGTCATCGTATTTTTTATTCCGTAACTAACGAATATAGATCACGAAACCAAAGGAGACTCGGTGAAATTTGCTAAATCAAAATCGATTCGGCCTCGTACGGCAAGTTACGAGTGCTTTCAACGGGAGCATCACCAGTCGGTACTCAGTGGTACGTTGTCGTTACAAATAGCATTTACAGTCGGGTGCATGCCCGCCTACCGGCCGCACGGCCAGAAGGAGTCCCCCCCGTACCGGCGGCCCAGCTTGCGCTTGCGCGCGCCGCTCACGGCGGGCGCGGGCGGCTCGCGCGGCGCCAGCGGCTCCGAGCGGCACTCGGCCTCCGTGCGGCGCCGCTTGGCCAGCAGCGCGCCCAGCAGACGCGCCGGGGTGCTGCGCTTGGCCGGCGGCCGCTTCGCGGGACAGCTGTCGGTGCTGCCGGAGCCGCTCGCGGCGGTAGGGCTCACGCATCGGTACGACGCGCAGAACTGTGAGTACAGCAGCACCTTCGTGCTCGCCGGCAGAGACGACATCTCCACCCGCTTTATTCTCTGGACGTCCTTCTCCGGCACCCACTCGTCCTCCAATCTGTGAATAACGAGAGTCTATTGTAGCGATGGTAGCGTATCGTGCCACGCAGATTTGACGCGGACTGCAAACACATAATGTTGCCGATTGACATCAGTTAACGACGGTACGAAAGTAATGCGGCATCTGTAAGAAATTGTTCACAAATACGTATTTCAAATATCAACTGATAATTGGAAATTTCCAATAATAAGTGTGTTTGCAGCGTTTCGGATACCAATCCCACGTTCGTGATTGTACATGCAAATCTATAAAGCTCCAGCAGATACTAAGACCAATTTTAAAATACCCACAATAAAATATAGCCTAAATGCAACAAATAGGACTGGCAACCTTTCCAATTGCTAGCAATATACAAACGAGTTCAAAATGTGATTGAAAATTTAGTTATCCTTTGTATTACTTAATTTGCAAGTAAAGAATTGTATTGTTTACAATCAGTGCTAGCAAATTGTTTATTTAAATCTATGTGGCACTTGGATTCGAACATTGGGGATCGTTTAAGTATCACCGGCTAAGTTGTGACAATTGATAGCACAGGTGACACAGGGACCAGTATTCACCAGCCTGAATGAGTAGCTCTTTCGTCTCACTCACCTGGTGGTAACATTTACTAAATCAGCCTAATTATTCATCCCTCATAAGGTTACGACAGGCCCACGCGGTATGGTTTATAAAATAATGTTAACAATTTAAAACAGTAAGTCACAACTTAGTCAATGATTAGTTTCTATTATGGTCTTTAGCCAATTACAAGCATCATAATGGCTATGTTAGTGCTCAATTTTGATCGCCAATAGTAATGATCCCTTTTGAATTAATAGCGTGCACGATACAATGAAACTATAACTAATGATGTTCAATTAAATATAATAGAGAATGAAAGGAATTAGAGTAAAATAACTTTTGAGGATTATATCAAGATTAATGATTATATTTTGTCCAGACATTTGACAATGTGCAATAGTCACAGAGATTTTTATTTAATTACCAGTATTGATAATAAAATTTAGACTGAGCTTTCACAAGCCAAAATTAATTAAGGAATTGAACCCGATGTAATCCGTAAAAGAAATTTTAATGATGAACGAAAACTACACAATGCATCTATGTAAGCTAGTCAAAGAAACATGAGAAAATGTACATACGTCAATATACAAATTCTGTGCCCCTGGTAATAAGTAAAATGATGTCTGTACAGTTTATGAAACAGATGGCACCTAAATGAAAATAGTTATCAAATAATATCTCAAATGGTCATACACTAAAACCAACAAATAATATAATATGTATATAAATGTTAAAACATATGGATTTGTGAGAGAGTGCTGAAATGCAAAACTAAAATACTGACATTACTTTTAAGAATGCAAAATGGCGATGTAAATAATCAATTGCATGTTATAAATGTAATATTGCCAAGTCGTAAACACACACCAATACGATTGATTGCAATATACATAGGTACTACAAACCCACCTGAATTTACCTGCAGATATTACAACATTTAAAATATTCGCCCCGCGCTGTCGACTAACTAAATAGCAAAATACTTTCATTAGTATTTTGTATAATTATACTAAAAATTAACTATAAACCCAATAATTATTTAGAAGATATATGTTTATTGAGCTTGTTCTGTTTAATGAAGTTATTTTATATTTTCTTTACTTGTAATATTTTATTACCTCCAGATGTTTGTGTTCTAAAAATATCTTACCTATTCTTAAAATAAAGAACCGAAATTTCTTAATTTAGCGAAATCATAATAGACTATGATATGACAGGGAAAAAGTCTTTATGTATATGTCACGGTAAGAGTGAATAATTGAAGATTATTAATAATTATCTATTATTATTAATAATTACCGAAAGTCGAGGTTAAAGTGATAAATTAATCACATTTGTCGGTTATTATTAATAGTTTAACCCTAGTGGTGATAAATGTAATAAGTGGCTCGGCTTAGTTGGCTCGGTGTTATTGTTTTAAAAGCACGTGCACGTTATTTGTTGTTGCTTACTAGGGTTAGTTAGTTGTTTAGTTTAGGGTTAGGTTAGGTTTTAGGTTTTTTTTTTCTAGTCAAGAGTCGGACTCCTCATGGACACCCAAACTACGTCACGTATGAGGTAGTTTGGGTAGTGCCGGACTCTTACCGGCTAAACCTGTCTCCTGCCCTCTATGCTTTCTCCATAGACTGAAGGTCCATGCCCTTTTTGGATTAATCTTGATATTATTTGAATTTGACTGATTTTAAAAATTGCTTCCCAGTTCACTAATTCGGTATTGCAAAATTTTAGTTTGATTTACTGTTAAATCTTATGTTTGTGATAATATCGTTTTCGGTTTAAGTAATAAGTATAGTAATTTACTCGTGCATTTATGTTTGGATATGTGACGATGAGGTGAGTGAAACAAAGAAAGTGAAATAAGTGGTTAGGTTAGGTTGGTTTTAACCTTGTTTGTGTGATCTCTAATTAATATAATTGTAAGACTGTGTTTAATATTATAAATAAATACCTGCTGGTCAAAAAACATTGGGTTTTTATTTATTTTATAACTTTTACCAATATGTGTCGTGAATTATTAATAATTACTACTAAAAGTAATAAATTTCGATCGTTTATTCACATTTACCAAAACATGTGGTTATTATTAATAATTTTGTGAAAATATTAATAATTTTTCAATTAATCAGATTTACCGTAACATATATACTATGTCGTATTCATACTTTCAAATTAGGTAACTGAGTGATTTTCTTATTGATAAAATGAAGAAATTCGATACATTTTAAAATTTTACTAAACAAAACTTTATTCGGTCACTGCAGAATTCCTCAGGCAGGATCAGGTTAACATCACGATCAGGGCTCCGAAAACCACTTGTCGCAATTTTTTGATCAGAAGCTTGAAATTTTTTATAGCAATGGGATCATGTCCCTTCCTACACGATGGCAAAATTTTATCCCACAAAATGGCACCACATACTTTAGTCAGATGTAAATATGATTTTATACTTATAAAAAAACCTTTGGAATGTTTACATAAAATGCAAAAAAACCTCGTTCCCTAGCTGAATAACATAAATATAAGACCTTATGATATCGAGGGATATACACTCTAAAATATGATTTATCTATTATCGCTTATTTCGGCTCTAATTATGTCGGCCACAGTTGACGTGGTTAGTGGCCGGTCCCTCGTGCGTGCGTGTGTGTGTGTGTGTGTGCGTGTGTGCGCGGTGTACTCACACGTGCGGCGGGTAGTAGGTGACGAGCGCCTCCCGGCGGCCGGCGGCGCTGTTGTAGCGCGTGGCGGTGAGCGCGGCGCGCAGCGTGAGCGAGTGGCGCGGCTGCGGCTCGCGCAGCGGGCAGGCGCCCAGCAGCCGCCAGCGCGTGACGCGCAGCAGCCGCCACACGAGGCCCTCCATCATGCCCGCGTCGAAGAAGTCGAACATGCGCGCTGCAACCACACGCACCATATCACTACTGAACATATGTCGTATAACGCAGCCACGGATTATTCGACTCGGCCGGTGAAATACCACGAACTCTCAGAATATAGACGAAAAGTGGCTCATGCCGTGTTTAGTTTGGTGACAGAGGTATTCGGAGGCCCACTCCCTTTACCCCTCCTTTCCCATCCTATACCCTTAAAGGTCAGCAACGCAATTGTAAAACTCTTTGTGTTCCATGTGTCAATTGGCTGCGCTAGTCACTTTCCATCAGGTGATCCGCTTACTCGTGCTCCAAGTGTGCCATTTATGCTAAGCCTTTATAATGATCTGAACATTTCCCATAATAAAACATGGCTATGTTACTCAGACTGCAGTAGGGCTGATGAACAATTTTCACATATTTTTCAGGAGTGTAATGCACGCAAGTTAATGTTATGATCTATGTTTATATATCTGCTTCTTACGAATCATTAAATGGAAACAAATTCAGTTCCTCAAAAAGTCTCCTAACAAATATTGTCCAAAATCGACCTTATTTGCTAGTTATAATATCATAAAATATCAACTCACCGGACCACGGTTGTCGTCTATATCGTAATTTCTTGCCATTCCTTCGGATGAGTTTCACGGCACTGTCGGTGGTCTTCTTGCTACTGTTGGCACTCGGCGATGCTTCGTTAAAATGGTTGTTCACGTGTCGCTCCAGTAGTGTCTGAAATGTTTAGTTATGATAATATCACTAAATATAAATTTCAATAGTGAACGTTACATAAATTATGAAAGGCTGTGACATGTGCGTCAAACTATTACTACGTATTCTGTCACTTATATACATAGTTGGTCATAACTTAGCAGCAAACAAGACCAAAAATGATAAAAGAAGTGAAAAAAGTCGTATTTTTAGTAAAACTTGATAATTTAATTGGCCTCGAATAAATGTTATCTTTCTTTTCTTATTCTAATATTATCAGTTCTGGTTCTCTCCAACTCTCATGTTTATATATGGATAATAATAAAGAATACTGCTGCATGGATCGTTTTTGTAATAACTTGATTCTTTCTTATTCTTATTTCTACACAAATTTTTACTTTACTTGTTAATGTTAGCGCGTGTGGCAATGGTGTGTTGTGTTATATTAAAGACGTGTTTTATAAATATATAATTTCGGATAAAGACCTTTTTAAATTATTGAAGCACAATAAATATTGAGTCCTTATGAACTAGCTATGAAATGCAATGCAATTTTGAATAAACTGTTCCTGTTTTCTTTGTTTCATTACATACAATTATCCGTCCGTGGCTCGGGGCGTAGTGTCGATAAAATAAATAAATATGCTACAGTATTCATCGCCATTAGCACTTCGACTGTCAATCGAATAAAATTTAATAATTTCACACTAATTGGCTCTCTGAAGATACGGTTTATGGACGACAATGTTACGTGATAACGTCAAAAGAAAAGTTATGTTACATACTTTAAGGAATTGATTTATTATTAATGAAGTATGTATCAAAGTGCAGCTGTACAAAAACGACAGTTACGTTACGTCTCAAGCCGAACGCTTATTCCGCACTTGCGTTTCTATCGTTTGTTTCGCGTTCTCGCTCGCACCCTCAGCTCTGGCAGAACGTGACAATCAGTCATGCTTTCTTGGATCGTACAGGTTGCATTGATTTATAAGACGTTATCACATCAAAAATAATATAATAAGACTTTTTATTTTATTTTATTCGTATACAATTTGACAGCGGTCGAATGGTTAAACGCAATGCACAATGTACAAAATAAATATAAAAATGTGAGAAGGTGCGTGGTTCCAGTCGGGAGTGTTCCCTCTGGCCTCGCCTTTGCCCTTGGGAAAGAAAACATATCACAAGTTTATCGCTCGATATAAATAAATTCAGCGGACTCGTAAAATACTAAGTTCAGTTGTTATAGTGACATTACGCACGCGACAGACTCTCGTTCGATTCCACGTTACAAAATGATTGAAAGGACCGCTGGAACGTTTGTGAGCGGAGAGTAGTTTAAAATTCAATTATGACAATTCGGCGCTTAGTTCGCTCAGATATTTTTTAATTCAATGGATTTTAATACAGTTTTTAGCTATCACTCTGAAATAATATATCTTTATAGGAGGTAAGGAAAAATCTAAAATCTTTGAATTAAAAGACAATGTATACGCTTCTACAATAAACTTTCAAACGGCGAGGTTGAATTGTTAATGAGTAAATTTAACAATTATGTTAAAAGTAGATTATATCAAAAATCAAATTATTTATTGTATCGCAGATTACATAAATCATGAAAAATTTTGACATTGAATTGGTTGCTTTTTGTGTTATGTTGACTGTCATTATTATAGCAATATTGTTAAACTGGCAACTGAAAAGGCTTCTTGAGAAGAACTGACAAGAAACTCAAGGCCGACTGCCTTGAGTTTCTTGCTGGAACTGGCACTTAAATTCGTTTTCACATTCAAGACAGTGTCATGAAAGGGAGTCTAAGCTCCGCGGATTTTATTTATTAGTTTTGTATAACGATTATTAAGTGCTTTGTAAAGTCTAAGGAATGAAGATATTTTGAATTTGAACAAGGCGGTACAAAGTTTGACGGGTCCGCTAATAAATAATGTAACAAACAATTTCGAATTTATTTGACACGTCAGCTTAGATTAATCACTATTAACATATATATAGATACATTTTTTGTACAACGTAATACGACCTGGAGACGAATCAAAAATTCATACAATTTTCATTTCATTTTTAATGAACAACATGTATGTTATATCTATTTTTGTAGAACTCTACAAAACTATTGAATTGCCGAATAACCGATTGGATAAGGTGGTGGGAGTCAAGTCTTGCACAGATCAAGACAATAGGTTTCGAAACACTACTAGGAGTGCAGTGCTTGTACTCCGGGCAGTCTCTTTAAAGTCGGTGAGTTCAAAAACGCACGCGTGGTTATTTGTAGCTTTGTTCGGGACAAAACTAGTTCCGACACAGTATACAATCAATCAATAAATCTCGTAATTATACCTGGGTGGAGAACCTCCGCTCGCAGCCGTCGACGATGCACTTGAAGGGCTTGTTCCCTCCATGTGAGAGCGTGTGTCGCTCCAGCCACAGTCGGGAACAGGACGGCTTACCACGCACTTTGCATTGCTCCCATAGACACACGAAGTTCTCTCTGCCCGCCTGAGTCTCCACGTGGGCACTCTGGAATTGTCAGTCACACAATATTGTAACATGCTATAAAGCAGTTTGGTTAAAAAAATGTAAAAGAAAAATATTTTAATCTCGGTATTGGATTTGTTTATGAAAAATTCAGTTTCTCCTGTCCCAGTGATAAAGAGAGAACCAAAATCGTCAAGGTGAGTTGACATAAGACTGTTGAAAGATAATCTGAATTTAGAACTTAACAATCACTAGTAATACATTTTCAGGGATACCAAATACGTTAAAATAATTTGGCATAAAGCAGGAAAATCCATGCCAGTTATTTGTGATTGATTCAAAAAACAAAAGGTGTATTCGAGTTTGTAACAACAAGGCTCAAATTGAAGAACTTATTTAAGTTGAAAGCAAATTAAGTCGGAGGTAAGAATGGAGGCGCAGATGAAGGGTGTTGCATATTTGTATTATAACATAAGAAAAAAGAACAAAATACGAACCTGTAAATGATCTAAAAGGTCTGGATCACCGTCGAACTCCCTTTTACAATTCTCCCACAAGCAGATCGTTACTGTCGATGCCGTGTCCGTGCTAGAAGTCCGTTTGTCACTGTTTTGTTTTATTTTAGGAGGAAACCTCAACGTTTTTGGCTGCTTCAGTATCGGACTCTTCTGACTTGGCGCTTCAACGGAACACACACTCACACATAAAGACAAAGAAGAATCTTCATCGCACTCTTTACTAATTTGAGAGTCACTCGGGGAATCTATAGACTTGTCGGTCCCTATTCCCGATTCAGATTCAGTTGTAGTACTACAAAAATTTGTTTCTATCACAGTGTTATGAACATCCGATGACACATCCTTCAATACAGTTATTTGCGTAAATATAGTATCTTCGCGTGCACTGACCTTTTCTACTTCTCCCGTTTCATCATTAGTTTCTAACGTGGTAATTGTACTCTTATTATCTTCTTCGCTTTTCACCTTTTCTATCACCTTTACATCAGTTAATTCTCCAAGTTTTTCGGATAACTTGCTAATTTGTGCGAAAGGCCTCAAGTTAATTTTGTTTGACAACTTATTAGATTCTAAAGGTACAATGTTATTGTTTATCGTCTTTGATAACCACGGTACATCACACCTCACAGTGGTTAATTCACATAATTCGGGTTCTTTAACTGTGCTACTGGGTGGTTCTGTACCCTGAATTGGATTGTCAGGCGGTTTGACTGGAGCTATAGGTATACTACTCGTATGTAGCGCTGTTGTAAAATTAGTTACAATAGGTGGTGGATGATGAACTATAGGATTCGAACAAGTAGTCTGCGCAGAAGGTGCCGAAGGTGTATTCGAGTAACTCCAAGTTTCTTTCACATTTATATTTGGCACAGATGTGACAATATAACCAGGCTGTGGCATGAGAACGGGATGACTGAAATTGACAGCATAATTTGGCTTTGATTGAACTGTCACTCCGACAGTTGGCATTCCGGTAACATTTTTATTCATAACCGGAATTGATTGGCTGGTTACTGGCGCCTGTTTGTTTATATTTGTATATGGCGAAGGTAATGTATTGGCAAGTTTCAACAAAGTGGCATTTATTAAAATCGATGCTGCCTGTTGGTTTTGTAACTGATCTTGTCTCTGTGATGTCATTTGAGATGTTTGCGGTAGTACAAAATTTGGCATTTTGGTCATAAGATTTGGTATTTGGACCACCGTTCCGTTTATATTTTGAACTAAAGGAAATACAAATGAACCATTAAGTTTCGTAGGACTGGAAACATTAACATTTTGACGATTAAATGCTCCGATATTATTGATGTTATTTTGTTGAGATGATATATTCGCACCGTTGAATGTTTGGGCTGATAAGCCGGTTTGTGGTATCCTCAACGTTGTCAGCATCACATTTTGCGGAACAGCAACAAAAGACGCCAAATTATTTGGTTGTACAGTACCATTACATGGTTGTGATAAATTAATCTGATGACAATTCTGAAAATTTGATACAGGCACATTTAGGTTACCGAGGTTACCGTTCACCGTCATAGAAACTTGACGAACTCCGTTTGATACATTCATTTTAGGAACTGCACTGGCCTCACTGGTGATAGTAGGCTTCATCGCTACATTCTCAGGTGGATTTGAGCAATTTTGTTTCTGGAGTTGAATTTGTTTAAGGTTGTTAGCCTTAGACCACGTAAGATTTTTGCTATTAGCAATACAAGCGGATGACTTTCGGTTTGTCTTTTTTGTAGGTGGAATAGGTTTTTTCAAAACATCCTTTTTGTTTGGCGATGTTTTAGTAACAGGATTTAAATTTAAGTTGTTGGATCCACATGTGACTCCGTTCATTCGACTGTCTAACTTGGTCGTTGAACTAACTACACCGTTGATTTTGGGGTTATCGAGTTTTGTCATTTTCTTGGGTGACTGGCTTCCCGAACTTGCTGGCGCTATCCTCAAGCCGATCAGGTCGTTTGGTGCAGAGATGGGAACTTTACGTTTCATTATTTGTGATATCTTATTAACTACTCCGTTGGCGGATGGGTCCGGTGATGTCTTTATTTCAAGACCCTGTTTATTAGCATTTGTCAATCCTTTTGTAAGACATCCCATTTGTTTCTCTTTGGCAAAGGTTTCATGGACCTTCCGAACTTCCAGAAAGCCATTCAAACTTTTTAGGCTCTCGTTAGAATCTTTGGGCCTTCGAAAATCTGCAATACCATTGAGCTTGTTTGACGACGTTTTGTTAGTTTCTATCGTTTTAGTTGAGTCCACTACACCGTTGACATTAGTGGGAGCAGACTTAGCGGGAGTAGACTTTCGGTTGGCGGATTCTGTTTGCTTACTGACATCCATTAATACCTTGGGACTGAGAGTCTGCGAAAGATATGAAATATATTTTTCGAGGTCATGCGTGACCCCGTTTTTAGGTAAGCACTTCTTCTTAGTATCATCGTTGAATGCGGCTTCGCGCTTGAGACCATTCTGCGGCTTCATCTTGTGGTTAAAGTATTCGTCTATGCGTCTGTGCGGCGCTTGTGGGCGACGCACGGACGGCAGGGGGGTTGGGGGGAGCGGTGCGATGCGGCGCGGCGGCGGCGGCGGCGCCGGCTCGTGCGCCCAGGGCGGCATGCGCGCGCTAGCGCTCTCCTCACACGCGCTACACGTCGACTCGGGGCTGCGCGGCGAGCGCGGCTCCGTGATATCGCTACCGCTGCAACCGCCACTCTCCGTTGGACTCAGCACCGCCACGCCACTGTAAACAATACATTCGATACTAAGTATGAGTGCAACAATAATACACCTAATTTATGATCCTATGATCTTACTAGTAGTGGTTTAATAAAAATCAGCTGTTAGTTGGGTGTGGGAGCGATGCCGCAAGTGGGTATGTACGTGGATGCCGGTGTGAGCGGGATGACACTACGTGCTTGTGTGTCGGCGTCTAACGCGCGACGCGAGGTGCAATGCCCCAGCTCGGCCCGGCGCCGGACCGGTGCAATGACGCAACGAGGCTGCCGTGGCCCGTTCGGACCAAACAAATACAAACACACGTCGTGATGTATTTCTGTCCGCCTGACATTGCAGCACGTAGACTCGATGTGACTGCAGACTGTTGTGCCGGAGTAAATAATAACTTTACTGATAGTTCGTATATTCGTAAAAAGATAACATATTCAATTGGGCTCTCATATTCATTGTTCAGTCGCAGGCGTGGATGGATCAATCATGTGTCTCAAACATAAAGACCAGAAATATACGTGACTTACTTGATGTTTACTTATCAACATTAAATAAAGTGGCTTCGTTTCACGTGAAATGTTAATTCTGAAGCATACAACCGCATAACCCGTTTTGGAATCTTTTGTCGAGCGAGATCCACAGGTAAAAGTCGAGTAACATAATTTTGTAGCACAGCTTGCCGTGTACCATTATGAACTTTGTGCTATTCAGTATGGGTGTTTTTTGCTTTAAAGTATTAGGTGTGGGGGGTGCTCTCTCACCCTCGCCCATTGTAAAGCCGCAACGCATATCCATCATAACTATAGCTAGCGACGTACCAAGTACGCTCCCCTCATTTCTGGCACTCCGCGAGAAGATTTGTCGCTAATTGACCCAATTTTTTAAGACATTTTTATATTGAAGATTTCGTAGCTAGGTTCGCATTTCGCAGGTATTATCTGTCTATCTAGGAGGGGAGGTTTTGATTTGATACCCAATATCATAAAGTTCTTCGAAACATAAATTGAGTATACTTTTAATTTCCTTAAATCACAGTAAGATTAGAACTCTGCTGACGAGTTGGGATTTTAACTCGGAAAGACTAAGCCGTACTTTACAATCAATTTTGAGGCAAAATAAAACTATAGGTATGTATGTGAATGATATATTTCTGTAATACAAAAACATTTCATACACGAGTTATAATTCTAAGTAAAAACTATAAGCATATGGCGGCAACCACCGACCACGGAACAGAGCAGGTATAAAGCGACGCGTGTAGGGCTAGGGCACGGCTAGATGCGTCACCGAGTGCCGCGCACACCGGCCGGAACAAAGATATTCTTGAATCGTGAATATGATTTTTTGCGAATTGTCGAAAGCAAAAGTTGTCTGTCGGTGTGACGGTGTGGCAGCGTGGCGTATGTAGGTGAGGCTCAGACGTAGCAAGGTCGCGTCCGCGCCGATTTCGGTCGTTCACCTGCGCTCAGAGCGCATATACTTTGTTATACATATATATAGGTATTGTACTCTCGTCAATACATAATAACTATAATACATTGAATCGAATGTAACCAGTGCGCGCGCGTAGTTTTAACCCTATTTATATTCATTTTATGTTAACTTATTGTATCTATTTGTGGCACCGGAACACCTGAACATATTCTCATTCTAATATAATTTTATTTGTAGTGTTGGTATTTGAAATATTTTTTAGTACCCGATCGAAAGATTGATATCAAAATCATCTAAGTAACTCTGCTATAACTGTTTAAAGAGAAAGCAAGGGTGCGGAAAGAACGTTAGATACCTTATCGAGATGCGCTCTATGATTAAGGCTTTCTACAAGTTTAATAGAACTGACGAAAAGTAATCAGAAGATGATGAGTTATTTTTCGACTTTAACAGAGTTACGTAAATGGTCTCACTTTAATTCATAATAGATAGATACAATCAATGTGGTGTAAAATAATTGATTAACGCCAATTTTCATATTTTTTTGTTAAATATGAATTGTTCAAAGTTGTAGGTATTGCGATAATGTTGCTGGTACATCACACACGCGATATCTGGCCGTAAGCAATTAACGCGACGCACTTGACCGATCGTGGCGTGTCGCCCCCTGCGCCTACTGCGCGTACGCACAGTACGCCACTCTTGTCAATTAAAAATAATAAATCTAACATTTATCCACATGAAATAACAAATTAAACATCACTTGGGAAGTTTTTAACATCGTTTGCAAGTATTTCTACTTAGTCATCAATGATTCATCCGCATATGAAATAGGTTAGAAATAGTAGCTATGAATTGTTAATAAGGGTCATACTTTTACAAATGCCTCTTAACTAATTAAAAGAAGTGAAAATATTAACGTTTGTTACAACTTCGAAGTACAAAAATCAACTTTTGATTTCGTCGCAATTTGTTGTCGAATACAATGTTCCTCTGCAAATATACGGTCAAAATTGATTGTTGTAAAGACAGCAGCTATATAGGTGAGGTCACTCGCCACACTAGGAAACCACTACTGCCTCACTCACTACGAACACATTACTCGATCAATTATTTTTAGCACTTGCATTACAACGGCCCGCACTATCGTCATTACACAACACGTGCTAATTATAAATGTCTATATTGATATTCACTCATTAATTAAACGCACGCATGCGTTTAGTTAGAAGCACCTTATGAGAAGCTAAGATTTTCATACTGATTCCAAGTCAACTTTGCCTTCAACTCCCTGTTTTTATTATGGGATTTAGGTGATCGTTTTTTTGCTACAAAGGGAATCAAGGGTGGTCCTATGAGGTTTGAGTTTGAATGTAGAAGATTATACAAAGGACCTCATCACAATTAAATAGGAAATGAGTAGTGACTGGGGTACAATTTGATAACTAAGCAGGTACCTAAATGTTTTAAGCTGGGACATGTCAACTTTATATATTTTTTATCTATTACCTTCCCAATCTCTAGTAACCAATACAGGTCCAATATAAAAACGCATCTGACAGCTGTGTGAGCTTCCAAGCCCGTGACTAACAAAAGCACAAATTATACCACATCAGGCGCACATGACACTACCTCCACGACAGAGGGCGCTTTGAATATGTTTCAAAGCCTTCTGTCGTAGGAAAAAGAATCGGGAGCTATTTCTCTTTATAGATATATTAAAAACAGTTTTAAGACTCCAAATCCAGGCTGTCAGCAAGCATGCTGAAGCTACACTGTCCTCTTACACCATGTCATTTAATCGTTAAAAATAAAGAAATTTTTCCTGATAAAAACGATAAAATTTGATCCGGAAACAAGCTAAACAAGTTAACTCTTATTAACATACATACCTTTAAGTTTAAATTATTTACAAAACCTAGAAAGATATGTTAATATTCCATTAAAATAACATAACTATTTTCATTCAATTATAATAATTAATAAAACGAAATCAGGTTTTGTATTGTATGAACGGATTTTAATTTTTATTTAATATCAGAAGCCACGCTTGCAACGCCGCGAGCCATGGCCGAGTCAAGTTTCAAACGAATCTACATAATATTTTTATTCAAAAACAGGTTAAACTGATAAATATTTACAAAATGGGGATAAATAATCGATGTGGCGTCATAAATGTAACTACTATTACTATCGTAAATGGTAATATAATGAATGTCAAATATTCACAACTAACTTTTAAAACTGTCAGGACCGGAGAGGAAAAACATTGAAATAATGGTCGTAAGCTCCTATAACTGAGCTGAGAAACCATCTTAAAATAATATTACTTGCTCAATGTGCAGCTTGATTATTAAAAATTTTGCTAATGAAGATTGGAAACGTAAGAAGACATTTAAATGCAATGAAAGTTTCTAACTCTTCATTGAACAAAAACACAAACAAAGTATAAGAAATTAATCGCAAGTTAAAAGAACAAAAACCCCATCAAAATATTCATAAAAGGGGCAATAATTATATTGAGTACAAGTACACAAATTTTACATATACGAGAACGTGTTGGACAAAGATTCATGTGATGTGCTCATAAGATCAGGAGCTATCTCAAACTATGTACACATAAATGTGAAGACAGCGGTGTAATTTTATCAAAATTTTTAAAAACGGAAAATGTAATAACAATAATTGCGTTTAGCTTCGGTATAGAGCGTGGGGCTGGCCCCCGAGGGACTTGAGCCTTGTCAAATTTCATTCGTGCGCTATGTGGTGCCCTGCTGTGTGCATATGCGTGCCGGGAATGCCGCGATGGCTGTCCGCGACCTCGACTTGTTCATACACATAATACCCAACCTGAGCACCATGTTGTTCAAATATTTTAAATTGAATATTTGCTTGTAAATACTAGGTTTTTCTTTATTGAAGATTTAATGATCATTGCTGGTATCTGGTAATTTGACTCTGTCTATCAATGTATTAATTCATCACTATTATTGAGTTTACACAGTCATGCTACGAGTATTTATTAGCTTTTTATTAGCTTCACCTGTATGTTTGTATGTTTGTTTGTAACCGACTTCTTTTTAGTGTTCATAGTTCACTTATCACTTATAGGCAAAAAAGTTTAAAAATAACACATCAAAATACGTTGCGTAATTTTAAAGATCTAAGCATATTAGGGTACAGACACTCACTGCAACTTTGTTTTATACTATGCAATGATATTGACATAAATAAATAACTTCGTGTAGTAATGCTTGTGAGGGCATGTAAACAATCTGCTGCTTTACAATATTAGTATCATATGTATAGAGGCCTCAAGTATTTTTTGTTGACTCGAGTATTTATGGGATATGAAGCAAACGAGCAATCGGGTCACCTAGTGAAAAGAATACGCATGAATATTTTGCAATTAGAGCTGTCCATTCATTTAATGTCTCCTTAAATTTCAGTGTTCTAAATTTAATAGAAAATCCCATTAGTAATCAGGTTTTACCACAATTAATTTTCCCGCGATAAACCTGTTTCACGATAGGATGAATATATTTGCACATGAGAACATATAGTTTTACTACACATATTTTTGTAAATATTAGTATTAAAATTGTAATCTCATCATTGGCCCGGTCAGTTCAGCTGCGCTGTCGCTATGCGTACTTGTTTTGAAACGCAACGTTCGCCGAGATTATGTCATGGACGATGTATTTACATTATTACCCATTCATTACAAGGTTGAAAGGAAGCGCGTCGTGTCGCCCGTGCGCCCGTGAGAATCGTGTCAGCGTGGGGTGGGGCAGACACACCCGCCCACCACCCCTACACTGACACGACGTACTACTACAACAACCCCCCTCTCCCGCGATTATTATGCTAAGTGTCTGCCTCTGACGGGGTGAGTTTTTCGCGCATCTGCTATTTATTTACGCGTTTTATATTCATAGGATTGCGTAAGTTGTTCGGTCGAAGCGAAGCGTTATGCTTTCAGTTCATTACGCCGCTGTACAAGTTTACCGTGTGCGTTTTGATACACAACTATAGTTCCTACGCAGGCGGCACATAGTTCACCTGTACCGAGGGCGTGTAAGTGTATTATCTACATAAAATAGGTTACGGGCGCACCCACCGTGACGCTCGCTCCTGCCAAACGATGTTCAATTGATTTTGTTACTCAACCGCTTTCCAAACCGCTTTTAGCGGAATTAGGATGCATGTCAAACATATTCGTGTTATTGCATTTAATATTGCAATAAACCAACTCGAGTTACTTCGTAATTTAATAGCTATATTATATATACCCCGACTGTTGATTGCCCTGCATACACATATAATCAATATGGGAACTAAAATGATAGTTACAGTATGTCTTCGTACAAACAAGTCACACAAAACAGTAACTGTAAATGATAACACCAATCGAAATATGTACAAGCATAACATAACACATAACATAACATAACTTCACGCCTTTTGTTACCCGAAGGTGTAGGCAGCGGCTGTTAAGCCTCGTTTCGCCGTTATGTTTACGTCCCAAATGGAATAGGTGGCGAACCTATTGCCATACCGGGCACAAAGTTTGTCAGTCATCGATATTTATCACACATAACTTCCGAAAACAATTTCGAAAAGTCATTGGTGTGAGCCAGTGTCTGGAATCGAACCCCGGACCTCTGGATCAGAGACCGTGCGCTCGCCCACTGCGCCACCGAGACTGTACAAGCATAAACTCCCGTAAAAGCTTGTTACATTTAAAATTGTTATGTTCAAAGGATATTCTTTCGTAACACCGCGGTAATAGGAATTAATATTGCCAGGCGGAGTGATTCAAACGTTTCATTTAAAGTTGCATCACATAAAAGACATTGCATTCCGTGTTTCCGTTGACGTCTGGGCAGGAAATAAGCGGATTCGCAGAGACAGCTTTGTCTAGGGCTACACTTAATATCATTGAAAGTAATGTGGTTTTTTAAGTACGGATATCTTTGCTTAATTTAATACATTTACAGACAGCCTTGTGTTTTTAGGATTGCAATATTAACTCACAGGAATAAACCATTATCAAACTAATGCATAGAGAATACGAGTCTCACTTGCGATCGTGATTTTAGTTTTATTAGTTGTATTTCTATTAGCCATTCTTCACGTCGTCAAAAATAATGGAAAAGAAATTTATAATTCTCCTGTACCAAAAAAGAAACGAACGTGTTCGGGTATGTGAGAATAATATATCTTTTATCACGAGCGATATTAAATCAACAAGAGCGGTATGTGAGACGATGCTTTTAAACGAAACCCAAATATTTAATAACTCGGCGTTTCATCACGAACAATGTGTTACAAAACACAAACTATTGGCGGCCTTTAGTTGCCTAAACCGAACCGAAAATAGTTCTAAATACTGGGTAGGTACTGGGTACCGTGTATGAGTACCTTGTACCGAGTACCGCGGAATGTTCACACCTAGACTAAACAAACCGACCGAGAGTTAACACGTTATATCCCTGACGTACACTACTTGCTGTTATTTAACTTACACACGTAACACTGTTCTTTCACCCGATTCGGCCGGAAAAAGAGGTTATATCTTTCGAGTGGATGTGTTAATGTTAATCATATGGCACGCTCTGAAGTATTTACAACCGTAACTGATTGTTTGGGAGGTGTCTTTCTCAGATGGTTTTTGACTGTGAAATTGGCAGACTGCATTATTTTCCCGGAAATGCGAAGGTAGCAAAATTAAAATGATCAAATTTAAACTTTTAAATACTTTATTTATCTGAACTTGTTTTTCTTAATCGATCAAAGGTAAACTAGTGCGGCGTACAAAACATATCTAATATACAAATAAAGAGAAATTTGTAATATTGAAATATTTATTTATTTATTTATTTAAAACTTTATGTACATTGTACAAAGGCGGGCTTAATGCCTAAGGCATTCTCTGCCAGCCAACCTAGCCTAACTGTTTTCTACATTGCTTCGGAGTCGACACAAAGTTCTCCAGGTCAGCTAGTATAAAATATGAGATTCAGTCGAGGATTGGTTGGTAAAAGTGGCCGCTCGTCAAGCCGTGACACATTTTACAGTAGACGGACGGAGCTATATGATACCAGCTCGCCTGTAGGCGGCCCGCGACCCAAAAGCGCATTCATGAAAGTACTACTTGCACCACTAATACAAATAAGCTTTTAATAAGGGTTTACTCTATTTGCTGTGTAAATAGACAATTTGACATATAATAAGGCATTAAAAGAAGTCTCTGTTTTTGTTGTTATAATTCACCGCAAAATTTATTCCAAGATGTCTGCACTCCTCTTAGAATAAACCAGCTAGTGACAGGTCTGAATGGTGATATTCCACACCTAAAACCTTTAACAGAATCTTACAAAAATAAATGTTAATTATGCCCGTTTTCCCACACCGGGTTGTTGAACTTTGTTCATTTGTGCATTGATATCTTATATTTTGGCATGCCGCCATGTTCTGCGTTGTTAGTACCTACTTCTATATTTGAGGGTACATTATTACCAACTATTCGAAACGCTATTATTTAACGATCTTTTAAACTTAACAAATGTATTCCATCCTTAATCACCACACTTTGCGAAGTTTGCCACACTCGCCACCCATCGTTACTTTTTAAACTCAACTATTTCTCATAGTAACAGAAATCAAGGTCGACTATTAAAAAAAATGTTTTGGAACATAGAGCCTATTAATGAAGCCTGTTATGAAACTTTTATTAACGTCTAAATTTGCACAGCAATTAGATACGTTGTTGGTTGTATGTGTGCCGGCTCACTGGCTCACCACATGTATGTTGGTTAATGTGGCCGTGAACTTGTTGTAATTTTGCAGATACAGTATTTTTGTCTTAATTAATTGACATTGTATTAAGTCCAGACGATGGTCTTATTAGCATGTAGGTATCATCAATATAAATGCGGGATTAAAAGATTCTACTACAATTGAGAATTTTGATAAAGTAAAGAAATTTAACTTACTACTTAGGTACTATGTGAGAAACAAAACATGTTGATTTAATTTTAACGCTAATTCTATTTTTATTTTTTTTATTTTTACCTCATTATTACCTCAAAATTAGTATTTGAATAACTAAAAAATGCAATAAATATTCTCCTAATCTCATAGTAATCATAAACAAATTAAAATAATTCTCAATTAATTTGGTAAAGGTAATAGTTTCTACTGCTGTGTTATTGGAGCCAAGGATGAATAATTGGAATCGACGATAGGCCAAATGTGATAATTTAGGAAGAACAAAACTTTAAACTACCTAGATACCTACTAGTAGGTAACTCTTAGTCAACCGATAGGCAAGAGTTGGAAAGGTTGTTGTAAGCAGAAAGCAATATATTACATATTAGACATGAATGGCAAGGGGCGCCCGGTCACGGCCACACTCAAGTTAATAACCTACCTGTGACCATTGGCTAGTCGGTCACAGAGTCGCAACGATAACACGGTTTACCTTCAGCATTAATAACATCGCTCATCTTGAAATAACTTTTGCTTTATTTTAATACTCGAGTTTTTCTACCCGAAGGTGTAGTGCCACACCCATTCCATGACCAAATAGAACGTGTCCTGGAGGAAGGTGATGTTAGGAGCCTCAAAAATAGACGCGCGTGTATGACCAGAGTTATGAATGTCAAAGAAGCGAGTGAAGCGTGTAAGAATCGTGCCTTATGGCGCTGTGCTCTCTCTGCCTTCCTCGCAAGGGATTTGGCGTGAAGTTATGTGTGTAAGGTGTAGTAGACAGCGGCTGTTAAGCCTCGAGTTGCGGATATTTTCCGTTCCAAATGACATAGCTGGCGGTAACTAACTATTGCCGTATGATATTTCTAAATCATGTAAATCTATCACACCCTTTTGTCATTAAAAATAAATTATTTGATAAGACCTCATATATTATCCGTATTTGAAAGGTATTGATACGCTTATCTCCGGTAGCACAGTTAACCCCAAACGAACGCACGTCACACCTCGCCGCCGACGCTATATTTCCTATGGCAAAAGGAACCAGTCTAGATCAGTTTGAGACATGTCCGGTCCCGTCACTGTATCTAGATAACAATTTCATTTTCGCAACGCTGGGTCTAGTCATAATAGCGGTCTGAATAGAACCTGCTTAAAAGTTTCTGTTTCTTTTGCTTTTCAGCTTATTGCATCTCATGTTGATAATGTTATATATATACAGTTTTAAATTGAGCAACACATTTTAAACACTTTTCAGCATTAGGTGGAGTGATTCGAGACAAAAGTGTTCATGCATAATTCATATAATCATCGAGGTTGACATGGTCAATTTCCTTTTACATTTATTGCCGCTGTCTACACTTTCGGATATTAAGTGATATTGCAGTTGCAAACGCTCATATTCTACAATGACACACAGATACAAAATATTATTCTATAGTTGTAGTATGTGAGTAACACAGCAAATAGTCCTGCAGCTGACCTCTGCAGTCGTGACATAATCCACACTCGTTACGACTTCCTTCAAGCAATTTCTTTGTGTACAAAGTATGTCAAGTGCATAAATAACACAATAATAGGCGGGCAATATGACGTTCATATGTATCCGCTACTGCACAGTGCATGGTCCCTTACTACGTGTTATGCTAAACTCGATACGACCTCATGAATTTGTATCTGTAGACAAAGCTCCGGGTCAGTGCGTGCTGTATGTATGTATTACTATACTGTATATATATACGCAACGAATTTGTTATGTTAATTATATTTAAATTGTGATTTGAGATGCGTGAGAACGTGTATGCGATATATTTGGAATTGTGAGATAGACTGTTTCCGGGAGCGCCAATAGCATGGTACAAGAACAGTAAAACGCTTAGCATATATGTGTATAAGCCCATGGGGACTGTCGTAGCCACAGCTCTTTGGAAACTTCGGATCGGATTAGACGTGATGTGTCATAATGATCGGAGATATCACTTTATTGGCGGGTTTTTACTCGTCAGTCAAATAGTAGAGCAATGTTTATACAGTTATATCAATGAAAAAAAACAACATATAACTGGACTTTACGAGAGACCACGTGTCAGTTGTGTAACGTTGTAATAAAAATATTCGCCCACGTGGTGATATCCAGACGACGCGACGCCTACTACTACACAACTCGCGTCCCACGACTGCTATCTAATATGACTACGTCAACTGTTATTGCTTCGATACCGTCGCTGTAATCTGAAATTTCCGAAAATACTTTTTCTAATGATTTGATTTTGAACAACTTTTGGTCTACTTTAACCTATCAAGGAATAATGATTTCGAACAGCCATCGATAGTCCAAGATTTAATAAGTAATACATATTAATATATTTAGAAGAGATATGGTAGTAGTGGATGACAACGAGCGATGTATTACGCACAGCTCAGCTCTGTTCAAATACGGTGCAGCGACCTTGGTGGAAGTTGACGACAGACAAGACCTTGCTATCGATGCGGCTGTATGGGTACAGTTGTCGTGATCATAAAGGAAAAACAAAGGATTGCGGTACATCACGACGCTAATAACTATTCTATAGGCAGGCAACTATCATACGACAACTCGACTGAAATATTACAAAGTAAATAACATACAACGAACATTACATTAAAATTGATATTTTTACAAGGGACTTCAGTATAATGAAGTAGTATTTAAATATTTTCTTTTGTATTAGTCAAAGATCGTAACAGTTGTTATAAATGTAAAACTTGGAATCAAATTAAATTTGTTAAGGAATCCGATACAAAAATGTATAATGCAAAACGAATAAAATGCTTTTCAGTAGAAACACATCCTCATAATTTAAATGAGAACAGTGTTTTTTACATATTAAATTAACGCCCATATAACCCCTGTGACTGTGACAAACTTATGAATATACAACAACACAGTCTCCACAAAAACTGTATAATTTCGGGTGCCGTTAATCGGTGTGAGAGGAAGTCGAGTTCCGGTGTGGGTTAATTAATGGAGCTCGCACCCGCCAGAGGAAGAGAGAGTCACTAATATAACTTTTGATCAGCGATGTCACTAGAATCCTGTAACGCGGCATCTTATTTCGTCGTGACTTGGGAAACCTAAAGCTTATACACCAGTTCTATCACTATGATTTACATTGATCTTTCCTTTCGTTAGCCATTATTAATATATCATCATTATAGAGTTAAGATTTTTTCTTAAATAAATTAACGGCTGATCTAATACCAATAGGCAATTTCTATTTTTCTTATCAGCATCCAATTCTAATCATCTTGACTTGTGAAGTTTAGTTTTAGTTCTTAATGGACTTAAACAAATTATCATTATAAAACAGCCAAATACATTGAGCATCGAAGAAGACAGAAAACTTAAAACTAGTTACAACCCAGACACACCAACTCATACAAGTAAACACTCCTGCGCTTGAGTCGGGGATTTATACGAGTCAAGTGTAAAAAGTATGTCAAATAATCTAATATATATACTCTTATTATTTGTATAGAAAACATTCAATGGTTGCGATATTTGTAAACAATACGTACGTAATGCAGTATGCACTGATTACTTAGATATATGTATATATAAGTACAAGTATCGCGAAAGTGAACGCGCTCGGTCGGTGCGCACGCAGTCGCGGCTCGACGGGAATCAATTGCGCAATAAGTTGCGCGCCCGCATTGTTTTGCGTGCGAGCAATCACCATGCCGCCGGGATTCCAGATTTAGGGATATTTAGGTAAATGTTTTATTTAATAAATGTTAATTTTCTTCCTTCAAGCTGAAAACACACTTTGAAAGGGATATGAAAGCAATCTCCTCCAAGTCTATCATTGTTTTGTATTTGCGTGAGTTAAGGCAGATACATGTGCTTGTTTCTCGGAACACTATAAATAATTAATCAATGTAAACGTTGTCTGAACGGGAGAGACGCTTTAAATAAAATCGTGTCTCTCATCTAACTGCATCGTCGTATTTGTACACATTAGACATGTCAACAAGCTTTACCTTCAGCTCTGCGTGTAAAATAACCATATATTTAAATATTTTATACAGTCTCCGATGTCCATCAGCATTTTACACGTGTTCTGAGAATACAAATTTGGGTGTATCGTCCTATCTATATTAATACGCACGAAAAAATTGGGATGTAACATACATGTATGTAGCATATGTTAACATACATACTTTGTATGTTAACATATGCTCGTAATTTTTCAAAATTGAAATAACCGCTTTGTACTGCTTGCACGGCTGAAAGGAGAGCAAACCGCCTTGCATTTTATGGAAAGTCATGATACGTGTGTCGCAACGGGATATTAAAACTAAATTTAGAAGGAGAAAAGAAATTGTGTGAAAGAAATTGGATTTGACAGAGACCTGTTGTGCTGACACCACACGAACGGAACGTCCAAAGCAGTCCTTGAAATCACAATAATATTGGTGGGAAATCGATCAACACGAATAAATAAGAAAAATATCATGGGATACTATTTCAACCATAGATTTGTCATAGACAGAATAGATGGCACATGTCAGTAAAAATGTACAACTAATCATCACTGAGAGCGATTCTCAGGATGTATAAAATTCAACACATGCACAATAATTATGTAAAAGTTGACATTTGGAGGCACTTTTTACGCACTCATTAATAAGTCACTCACACATCAACCATCCATTTTTGGTCTCGTTGTTTGGGTGACTATTGTCGATCTATTATTCTTATATATCTATGATTTCAAGTATTTCAACATACAAGACACAAAGTGAGCCACACACAAACATACACCATATATAAAAATTGTACGAATCATACAATAATTATACCAATAACATCTTAGATGTTATCAGTGATGTGGGGACTGGGATTATTATGTGGGTTATTTGTGGTGGTGCATCGAACCCTGAATGGGTACCTACTGCCCGCATGGGCCCATTGTCCACGGAACAATGTCCACTTGCGGCCCAAGCTTGTTTTGCTCGACTCGACTTGAGTCTAACTTTGTAGCTAATACAATGTATATTTGTAGCACCAACTGAAAGTGCCTCGTAAACTAAATATGGTAGATTCAAAATTCAAGTCAATTTCTCTGTACGCGGGAACTGTTCAATGGACCAAAAAATGGGTAGTGGCAAAAGTGTGGACGCGTACAACTGCGGTGGGTATTTCAGAATAAGTCATTATTCTCTTGAATTATTATTCAATCATATTTAAGATTTTCCTTCCTGTCTTTTTACGCGACATTAACTGCGAACACATGACAAATCGTAAGATTGTTGAATGAATGACTCAACAATTAAATATACGAGTACTCGTTTAAATAGTTCGACTAATCCGGTTTATATTTATTTCTTGTAATAAAATTTTGAATTACGCCTATTGACAATACAAATGACATATTGGTGTGTAAACGAAATTAAAACGCGGGACTTCCCCAACAGAAGTGAGCTTTACAAGCTTACATACTTATTTGCATATTGATTAAAATTAGGAAATAATTAAATTTAGAAGTTCATTCAACATGTTATTATTGGCATAGTACTATAATATATTCACGCACGCACACACAGAGAGGGTCGACACAATGAAATATTGGAGCGACATATTATCGCGGGTCATTATCACAAATGTACATTTCCGACGGCATTATTAAACGAATATACACACTTGTTGAGACTTGCTCGCAACTAATAAGTACACCTTTTTTGCCTTCCTCTAGTTTACAACAACTATTAATTACATATTTTTATGTAAACTATAATGGGGCGTCCTTATTTACTGGCTGGATTTAACGTCGTAATAGATAGAATTCTTTACAACTTCAAACAGAAAGTAAACTGATAATAAGTAATACACAGACAGATAGCAACCCATATTTTAAGAAAAGCTAAGTCCAAAATTATAAAACACAATCATCAAAAACACATCGATATTTATTACTTTCCATAAAGATCTCCGAAAAGGCAAGTATCCTGTTGCGAACTCGAGACCTCTCAATCAGAGGCAGACTGTTGAAGGCTATCGAGACTGCTGATATTAACTATTAACATATATTATGGGCGTTTACATAATTATAACTATGTATTTTACTTTCGCATTAATTACTATCAATGACAATTTATTATTATTATGACATGAAAATAATGCTTTGAAATGATAGCTTAATTATAAACCCACTAATAAGATAATCTCACCTAAACCATCGGCAATTATTTTTTCGTTTCGATTTTACGTTTCGATAATACACAAAAATACTCATATTCATAATTTATTCAACTAATTATTTTGATAAGTAAATACACCAAAATAACTTAAATTGTTAGTTGGCACTTGGTTGGGAAAATACTACATTCAATTTATATAGCGGTTACAAACTTTAACCCTCGTTTGCGCCGTCGGGTAAAAATACCGAGTTGTCCGGAGGTAGGCCGGCAAAACGTCCTGCCATCAATAATACAGTAATAACAATAATAACACGATCAATACACGAACGAGGGTTGTCCGATCCTTGGGGAGTCCAAACAACAAAACTACCAAACAAGATTATTATTAGCTTTTTATTAGCTTCACCTGTATGTTTGTTTGTAGGTTTGTATGTTTGTATGTTTGTTTGTAACCGACTTCTTTTTTAGTTTCCGGTGATTGCCACTAGATGGTGCGATTTGTGAACTATGAAAGTTCTAGACTAGAAAACCGAACTAAAAAATAGAAAATAAATAATAGTTTAAAAAAACTAAAAAACACGCTTTTTATAGAAAACCGAACTAAAAAATAGAAAAATAAAAAAAAATATTTTATTTTAAAAAAAGCGTGGGGTGCATGGTGTGAATAGTTATAAATATTTTATTGACAGATATGAGTAGAGTGATTATCATTTCGTTAATATCTAAAAAGCACCCCACGCTTTTTTTAAAATAAAATATTTTTTTTTATTTTTCTATTTTTTAGTTCGGTTTTCTATAAAAAGCGTGTTTTTTAGTTTTTTTAAACTATTATTTATTTTTTTTTCAACATAGTTTTATTTCACATTGAACACTTTGAATAACTTGTCGTCCGCGAACATTAATAATAGCGAGTACATTGTCAGACAGTTAAATAAACTCACATAAATACATTTTTTATATTATGGGATAGGAGGGCAAACACGCAGACGTGTCACCTGATGGTAAGCAACGGACGGTGCCCATGGACACCAACGCATATAGTGTTACTGTTTGCGTTGCCGACCTTTAAGGGATAGGGGATAGGGAAGGATGGGGAAGGGGGTGGGCTTCCGCTTACCTCTCTCACCGAACGAAACGCGGCATGAGCCACTTTACGTCGATCTTCTGAGAGGTAATATAGTGATTATTATAAATAATTATCAGTGATACTATTTAAAAGTAACCACCACAATCAATTATAGTAACTAGTGACTAGTAGTAACATACTTGTTATTTTATTAATTATGTGTCATTATTTGACTAAGGCCCGTAAGATCAATCACAGTTTAATCTATTTTACCTAGTTTAAACCTCATCTGTCGTTTATTTTGTAAGATCGATGCTAGATAAACCTCCACTAACAGTTTAATCTATAGTTTACCTTACACCAGGAGACTTTGCCAGTTAAACCGTGGACCTGCCTAGTTTAAAAATGGCGGTCGTTTATCAGCTGACATCTGACACGACGATCGTGGGTTCATAGATAGATTTAGCATAGACTACAATAGATGGCACATGTCAGGAAAAATTTACTAATAGCATCGAATCACTGACAGCGCAACCACGTATATTAGATTTCGGGGATATTTACATTTCAACACATGAACATTAACTATGTAAAAGTTAACGCTTTGAAGCGCTTTTTACGAACACATTGATAATAATAATATCTTGGACACAAATCACACAGCGCCAGTTCCAAACTAAGCAACTAAATGCTTGTGCTATGGATACTAGATAACGGATACTAATACATATATACTTTTCTTTTGTAAAATACATACTTATAATACATAGAAAAACACCCAGACGCCGCACAAATATTCATGTTTGTCACAAATATTTGTGCTCGGGTGGGAATAGAACCTCCGACCTCAGTGCTGCAGCCGGTAGTTTTACCAATGCGTCACGAGGCCCGTAAGTCACTCACACATTAACAACCCATTTATTTTTGGTCACGTTGTTTGGGTGACTATTGCCGATCTATTCTTATATCTATGGTCTATATTATGTGACCATAGATATAAGAATAATAGATCGGTAATAGTCACCCAAACAACGAGACCAAAAATGGGTTGTTGATGTGTGAGTGACTTATCAATGTGTTCGTAAAAAGCGCTTCAAAGCGTCAAATTTTACATATAATAGTTAATGTTCATGTGTTGAAATGTAAAAATCCCGAATATAGGGGATAGTAATTATCACCTATAATTTATGTTAATCAGTTGAGAATGAAATGACACATCTATGTATGTTCTAAAGATAGTTATATATTTTCTTATTTATAAGTTTGTCACAAATTATGTTTATAATATTTAACAGTCGAATGTTCTGAACGATATTGAGTATTGTTTACACTGCGCTGAACTACGATTACAATGAGTTTTTGTATATGGTTTTGTTTACATTGAGAGTGGCGAGAAATTGAATGAGTGCATTGTACCTGTTTAATTGTATTATTCGATGGTGGTAAATGCATCATGAGGTAAATGAGAAATATTGAACTTAAATATAATTATATAAAATATGTTGAACTTCCACACCGAAAATCTAATATACGCGGCTGCGCTGTTAGTGATTCGATGCTATTAGTAAATTTTTCCTGACATGTCCCATCTATTATAGTCTATGCTAAATCTATTTATGAACCCACAATCGTCGTGTCAGATGTCAGCTGATAAACGACCGCCATTTTTAAACTAGGCAGGACCACAGATTAACTAACAAAGTCTCCTGGTGTAAGCTAAACTATAGATTAAACTGTTATTGGAGGTTTACCCAGCACCGATCTTACAAAATAAACGACAGAGGAGGTTTAAACTAGGTAAAATAGATTAAACTGTTATTGATCTTACGGGCCTAACTGCACAGGTGTTTTGCACTGCACTGACTACAAGAATATATTTGAGTTTATTTAATGTATAAAACTCGGACGACCAAACGATAGACGATAGAAGAATAAATAAAATTAACAATAAAATGCAAACACATCGGCGATCGGGTACACTGTAAGTGTTAAAATAAAAATAACATAATTTGTACGCCCTTTAAAAAGTCGATTGAATGAAAATATAGCTTTTATCGAGAGGTGTTAGCCGATAAATTGAATTGATTCCGCGTAACCAATCCATCAAAGTAGAAAACTTTAACGAGCGCGGCCCGACTTTCTCGTGCTGCAATTACAAAAATAAAACGTACCTACGTATCGTACTGAGCACAACATTGCAATAAAATAAATACCAACCACGTGTGAACTTGACTGGTGATCATTTATTCATTGATTCACTCGTTCACCGATATACGGCCAGGAGACCGGTCACCGGTCCCGCATGTTACTCCGTTACAATGAAATACTAAAAGTAAAATCATTTTATCTATTTAATTATGTAAAATTGAAATGTCTTTATGCAATGAATGAATGACCGAATATATATTTTACTAATTTAAACCGATTTCTATAGTAATACGATGCTAAGTTTGGCCGTATTTCCACGTAGTAGATTGTTGGTCGAAAATCAGACTCCTTAGAAAGAATAGTTGCGAGCTAAAAAAAACTTTTTCAATGCAGTAAGTTAGAAGCCGGGTACGGGTACGGGGGACTGGGTCAAAAACTCCGAACAAATCATATCCAATACTAGTATTAACAGCTGCACCAATGCGCGCCGAAAAGCTAGTATTTTATATAAACCGGCTTCCGTTCAGCGGATTGCATGAAGGTGTGGTCATATAAATAAATAAAAAAAGCACGTTTGTGGTAATGTTTCGACATGAAAAAATAATAATACATTTAATTTTACTTTCCTGTGTAATTTCTTTTGTTATATTTATTACAATGTGAGGTATCTCCTTAGGATGTATCCCATAAATATAATCGTTATTACAGTGTAATAAATATACCTAATCGTTATAACAATCTATACATTTAAATAATTCACTTTAATATAATGAGAAGTCGTCGTCTTAGATAATCGTTGTGTACGAACGAACACTGAGTAAATTATAATAAATAATTATTATTAATTGTAATTACATATGTGATAATTAATCCAGTTTCCGATAAGTTTAAATTTAATAAGGCGATTAATTTTGAGAGCTTCTTGGTTACGCATTACATTTTTTAATAAACAAAAAGTACTAATCACGCATATACACACACACACACACGCACACACACGGGCCGGTCAATCACCTCGTGTGGGCAGGAAACACGCTGAGATTTTATTTTTATTACGCAAGCACGTATAAGATTTTCTCATAATATTGTAGTACCCGCGCGCCACTCAGCCTAAATTATATTATATCCATGGAAAACACATTAACATTCTAGTTGCGATAGTAACAAAATATTCAAATAAATAAATAACATGTTATCATTATCACTATCGTCGCTGCACAATAACTTACAACTAACATTGGAAACTTATTTAAATGATCAGCTCGTAGAATGAAATATTTTATGTCGTGTAGAAAGAACTGTAGTTAGTTAAAACTCTCCACTCGCTATTCCACTAATAACCAGAAGAAAATAATATAAAAGTTACGTCCAAATTATTAGGTGGTTGGTTCTCTAGTCGCACCTCAAGCGAGGGGTGGCAAACATCACAAAGGACGTCATTACAGTGCTAGACGACATTGCGGGTTACACACAAGAACATTACGTGTAAATTACGAGACATGCATCACATTTTGTAGTAACACTGTTACAGTGCAGTGAGTGATTGAGTGAGTGAGTGAACTGTCCGCACGCGATTATGATACCAGTCGTAACGTCTTCCCGTACGCATTGTTAGCTACAGTCTTCATTGCGTAAATGGCATTGGTACGGGATTTGTTCAGTATTTTCATATTACCACCCAGATCCAGCAATAAAATAGCTTTTCATTGACGCCATATTTGACTATACTCCCTACTTTCTCAACGATAAATCAGAATTATCATTATTCGTACAAATAAAGCGAGACTATTTCCAAAATGTCTTTATCTTAATGATGCTAAGAGAAAAGTTCATATTATCGAATACTACATTATACAAAATGAATTGATATAAATTATAATTTATAGTCATCGTAAAACTTGACAAATATTATCATTGCTCCATTTGTTTTTATCTGTTTCTCTATGCCACTTGAGAGACGTTTGGTGATTCACTAATAGATAGATACACATTATGTAATAATTATACAATTTCGGTCTCTATCTTAATATTATTGAAATTGGAAACGTGTGTGTTTGAAGCTATCTATCTACACTCGACGGGATCATGCAATAATCATAAATGTCAGTTCGCATTCAGTTAAAAACGTACACACAAAAACTACTACGAGTGTTAATTTATTAATTCGTTAGTGTGCGGGTGGCGGGTGCAGCTGCGATACAACATAAAACAACATAACTTCACGCCTTTTCTACCCGAAGGTGTAGGCAGCGGCTGTTAAGTCTCGTCTCGCCGTTATGTTTACGTCCCAAATGGAATAGGTGGCGAACCTATTTCCATACCGGGCACAAAGTTTTCAGTCATCGATATTTATCACTTCCGAAAATAATTTCGTAAAGTCATTAGTGCGAGTCAGGATTCGAACCCGCGACCTCTGGATTCAGAAGCCGTGTGCTCGACCACTGGACTACCGAGACTACAATGCCATACAAACCTTGTAATATTTATAAATATTTACTGGCTAGTAAAATAATTACAGTTTAAATTTCCTCACGACCTTAGTTAACCAAGCAGTGGCAAATGTGCGTAACCAAACTTTTAACATCAAAATTCATTAAACCAAAATATTTTTGTTACATGTGACAAAGTTGGGACGAGTGTGGTGTGTGGTGGCATGGTATGTGGTGGTGTGCACGAGACCTGTGCAGTCTGTACACCACACGAGGTGAACGAACGCATTGCGTTTGACTCCGTCGATTATATTACCAAGTCTAAAACCGCATCTGAAGGGCGTGTTCGAATGATATTTCGAAGATCACGGTCGAATGTCTGTATTCATTTCGGAGTCACATTCGCAACAAATGAAAAGAAGCGAAGAAACTCATAATCAGTCGGCGAATTCTAATTGAGCATTTTAAATAGCTAACCGTTTGGGGCATATAGACGGTATAATTGTTTCCTGTTACAAGCGTAATAGTTTTTGAATTACCAAATACAGGTACCAACTTTCATTTTTAGCCAGGGTTTCAGACGAATGGCAGTATTTTTTAAGACTATCCATCTAATATTTCTAAAATCCATTTATCATTAACATAATAATAGAACTACCTACCGACATATCTGTTCAGACGTTGAATAGGAAAACACTTACAGTCCGACTTTTGTATGTTTACAAATAAAACTCTCGTAACCGACCGATATCCATCAACGCTGACATAAAAACAATCGATAAAAATAATAATTCATAAACCAAACAATACTCTTTTTTTATTGTCATGCGGTTAACAAGCTTCTATATTGTTTTACATTCATTATACATAGGGGTAAAGTTACATTACCGAGTTCTTTCACTATAAAAGTTTATGTACCCTGTTGTTGGCAGGCTGACTATTAACTGTTGTAAAATTGAAATTATTGTTTTTAAAAGAAAACACACCAAGAAAATACAATCCAATCGAAGTGAAATGTAAATATTTACAACTCGGCTAATGTTACTGTAAACAAACATAACGCAGAATAAATTGTTTTAACTGGATTTCTAACAATTGTAAAACAATTTACATATTACAGGAATGCGGTACCATAGTGAATAAGCTGACCTATAGGTACTGTATTAATTTGTGTATTTTATTTGACTATGATATTCTAAATGGTGAAAAAAATAGTAATGTTGTTTTCTAGAAATAAATAATAATTATTATATGTGTCATTTATAAAGTTACTATTATAACACAGTCAGACACTACTTTTAACTAACAGCCACATTAATGAATCATGCAGTGTGGTTTGGTTTACAAATAATTATGTTTTGTTATCCTGAAGCCGAATAAAATTCTAAACTGGCAGCAGCATTCATCCAAAGGAAAAAAATTGATTGAACAAATGTATAGTTGTTGCGATAGATGTAGAGATACTCGTAGGTGTGCATAACAAACAATCAAAATAAAACTTCTGTTAAAATTGCCGTCGGTGAAATATCTACATGCCATTGGACCCAAAAAAGGCATCAAAAATTTTTATTATAATTTACAGTATAGATATAAATAAATAGACTTTAAGAAAAAATATTGAATTAAAATTTATTATGTTTTTTCCTTTCAAAAATTTATAAATATTGATTTTTGGACTGGTACAAGAATTCTGCTCTATCGAATAAAACAACAAAATGTCCATTGTATACATTTCGTAGTGATTGTAATGATTTATTTATTCATGAACCGAGCTAAAATAATAAATATTACCGTCACTAGAAAGTTAATAACAATTAATAAATAATGGTGCTCTTTACTGTGAATAGAACCTGTCTAACTACTACTGGAACCTGTCTAACTACTACTGGTACTGGCCAGGTGACACTTGACAGTTTTGGAACAAAGCAACAAAATATAATATAAAAACACGCGCAATAAACACAAGGGGGCGATATTTTACAATAATTTATTAATATTGCGTACGTTTTCACAAATTGATTTAAACTGCCTAACTACTAATTCATTCGGTAGAAATTTGCTACTAAACTGAAAATAATTTAAATAATTAAAAGTTAGGCCAACCAGAGCGGACAAACAGTTATTTTATGAAAAATGTAAAGCGTTTTAGTTTTAGGCCTACATTTTGGCTCATCATCACTACATAGTATAAAACAAAGTCGCTTTCCGCTGTCCGTCCTCTTATATGCTTAGATCTTTGAAACTACGCAACGGATTTTGATGCGGGTTTTCTTTAATAGATAGTGGGTATCCACGGGATGGTTTGTACGTATAATGTAGTAAAAAAAATTGATAACTTTCCAGATTCAGCAATTTAATTGTAAACGCTGTAAGAATTACTTTTGATGCGGAACAAAGTCAGCCGGGTCAGCTAATTAAACAACGCATTACCTTTAATAATACTTTAAGTCTTTAAATTTCACATTTATGTAAACTTATTGGAGGTCCCTAATTGCCTGATATGTATGCCTACATTTTAAGAGAGACATTGATAAAAACCATTTAGAGACGGTGCCAGTGGACCCCTAGTACAATTTTATTATTATTCGTATATCTATTACAATATTATAAAGAGGGAAAATTTATATTATTTATATGTGTTTTCAAAAATTCTTTAACCATTGGAAAGCTTCGTCATCATCGTCTTCAACATCGTTATCGCCATTTTGTTTGTACGCGATTTACACCGCGAGGCGGAATGCTAGTGTATGTATATAGCCTCTTTTTTATGTATGTAATTGTTTTTAAACAAATGTTATGAATAAAATTCTAACTACAAAACAACATTAATTCGTTGGTAGATTATTACTTTGGGTAACAATATTTATGCCTACAGCAAATTTTACTAAATTTGCTCTCATATTTTCAATAAACCTATGTTCTCTGAGTAACAAAAAAATAAAATTTGGATTCCTTGGTAGGTATATATGTTGAATTGTACACTGTAATAACCCGTACAAAATTTCCCAACACTGGTCGGGTAGAGACGGACTCATGATGATTCGCTGAAATGCTATATGCTATTTCTTCTCCGAAACGATGGAGATGAAAGATTAGAAGTCAGAAACGCGTTTGGTGTGGCGTGAGAACTTGTCAAAGTTTATTATGAAGATAAGAACACTGTACAAATAATGTTTGTGACTTTGCGGTAACCGGTATTTAAGGATCAATTACACGTATAATTTCCCAGTCCGCTGCCGACTCAAATCCTGGGCTAGACACAGATGTGTGTGCGGGTTCTTCTCTAACCTAAGTTTGTGTTCATAGATGCCGCTGTGTAAATTGCTTACAAAAACATAACGACAGATCATGTCGTGTGAGCGATCGTAATTAATAATGTTAATTATGTAATTATCAGCGCACAGTTCTTTTACTATTTTTAATTACTGTGTGTCTGGTTAAATAAAATTTATTACGCTCACCAATGATTCTATGAGTGTTGCTATCAATTTTGGCTAACACATGTTCTCCGTTATAGTTTTATGATCTAAAGCCCATTAAATTTTCCTGTACAATATTGATATATTAGTAGGTACCCTGTAGGTATACAGAGAAAATATATTTATGGATCGAGTAATACGTGTTTCTATATGATTTATATTAACTACCTATCTTGTTTTTAAGTAATTACACATATCGGTCTCGGTGGTCCAGTGGTCGAGCACACGGCGTCTGATCCAGAGGTCCGGGTTCGAATCCTGACAGTGGTTCACACCAATGACCATATGAATATGAATTTGGGACATAAACATAACGGAGAGACGAGGCGTAACAGCCGCTGCCTACGCCTTCGTTAAAGCCGTGAAGTTATGTTATGTTACACATAAAGCGCGTGTATGAAAAGAGAAATGTATGATGTGCATGAGAATCACGCTCTGTTCTGTCT